>JAJHZJ010000802.1:0-418502 GCA_023548195.1 Bettongia penicillata ogilbyi | reverse complement strand
ATGTATACTAAGAAGATACCACGTTGTCAGCACTGACAGCCTAATCTCTCTACAAGTCTCCTATCAAATTGACTCTTTGATTTTTATGCTGGTTGTGATAACAGTATTTAGCGATATCCCTGTTCAGGCCTATGAGAATCAAAATAAAGGCATTTTGACAGTTCCTATTTAAGGGACAAGATTGAAGTAATGTATGTAAAGGGTAAAAATCCACATATCTTTTCGACAGCAGTGAAGTCAATACAAGCTATGCCAGTGTACCTGGAACACACTTGCAAGTACACCATTGTCACTTGCTCCATTGGCCTACTTGGAACGTGTATTTGGAGACAACTCAACAGATACAAGGTATACTAAGAAGATATTACATTGTCAGCACTTACACCGAACCTCTCTAGAAGTATCCTATCAAACTGACTCTTCGATTTTTATCCTGCTTGTGATATCAGTATTTTGCCATATCCCTTTTCAGGCCTATCGGAATCAAAATAAAGGCCTTTTGACAGTTCCTATTTAAGGGACAGGATTGAAGTAATGCATGTAAAGGGTAAAAATCTACATATCTTTTCGACAGCAGTGAAGTTAATGCAAACTATGCTAGTGTACCTGGAAGACACTTGCAAGTACACCTTTGTCACATGCTCCATAGGCCTACTTGGAAGGTGTATTGAAGAGTATATCCTGCTTGTGTTATCAGTATTAGCATTTTCCCTGTTCAGGCATATAAGAATCTAAACAAAGGCCTTTTGGCAGTTCCTGCTTAAGAGGCAACATTGAAGTAATGTATGAAAGGGGTAAAAACCCACATATCTTTGCGACAGCAGTGAAGTCAATACAAGCTATGCTAGAGTACCTGGAAAATACTTGCAAGTGCACTATATCATGATATACAAGGTATACTAAGAAGATATGTCATTGTCAACAAGGACTCCCTAAAGTGTCGGCAAGTATCATATTAACTTGACTCTTCTTTTTCTTCCTGCTTGTGATGTCAGTATTTAGGCATTTCACTGTCGAGACCTATAGGAATCCAATTAAATGCATTTTGGCAGTTCTCCTTACCAGACAGCTCTGAAGTAATATATGTAATGGGTAACAACCCACATATCTTATCGATAGCAGTGAAGACAATAAAAGCTATGCGAGTCTACCTGGAAGATGCTTGCAAGTACACGATTGTCCTTTGCTCAATTGGCCAACATGGAAGGTGTATTTGAAGATAACTCAAGAGACACAATGTATACTACGAAGATATCACTTTAGAAACACTGTCTCCCTAAGCTGTTTTCAAGTCCCATTTCAACTTGACTCTTCTATCTTTTTCCTGCTTGTGATATCAATATTTAAGCTTTTCCCCATGAGGCCTATAGAAATCCAACGAAATGAATTTTGTCACTTCCCCTAAAGAGACAACTGCGAAACAATATATCTGAAGAGTGAAAATCCACATATATTATCTACAGCAGTGAAGTCAGTACCAGGTATGCTAGAGTTCCTGGAAGATACTTGCAACTACTCAGCTGTCACTTGCTCCCTTGGCCAACATGGAAGGTGTACATGAAGATGACTTAAGAAATACATTGAATACTCAGGAGATATTACACTGTCACCACTGAAAACCTAGATTCTCTACAAGTGTCCTATCAACTTGCCTCTACTAACATTATCCTGTAGTGATATCTGTATTTAGCCTTTTCCCATTTCAGGCATATTGGAATCTACATAAAGGCATTTTAGCTGTTCCTCCTTAGGAGACAACACTGAAGTTGTATATGTAAAGGGTAAAAATCCATATATCTTATCGACAGGGGTGAAGACAATAGCAGATATACTAGTGTACCTGGAGGATACTTGCAAGTACACCATTGTCAATTGCTCCATTGGCCTACTTGGAAGGTGTATGTGAAGATAACTCAAGAGAAACAAGGTATACAAAGAAGATGTTACATTGTCAGCACTGACACCCGAAACTCTCTACAAGTATCCTATCAACTTGACTCTTCTATCTTTATCCTGCTTGTGATATCAGTATTTATCCTTAAACCTGTTCAGGCCTATCGGAATCTAAATAAAGGCATTTTGACTGTTCCTCTTAAACGGACAAGATTGAGGTAATGTATGTAAAAGATAAAAATCCACATATCTTTTCGACAGTAGTGAAGTCAATAGAAGCTATGCTAGGGTACCTGGAAGACACTTGCAAGAACACCTTTGTCACATGCTCCATTGTCCTACCTGGAAGGTGTATATGAAGAAAACTCAAGATATGCAATGTCTACTAAGAAGATATGTCAGTGTCAACAAGGATTCCCTAAAGTGTCGGCAAGAATCTTATTTACTTGACGCTTCTGTTTTTTCCTTCTTGTGATATCAGTATTTAGGCATTTCACTGTCGAGACCTCTAGGAATCCAAATAAATGCATTTTGGCACTTCTCCTTACCAGACAGCTCTGAAGTCATATAAGTAATGGGTAACAACCCACATATCTTATCGATAGCAGTGAAGACAATAGAAGCTATGCGAGTGTACCTGGAAGATACTTGCAAGTACACAATTGTCCATTGCTCAGTTGGCCAACACGGAAGGTGTATTTGAAGATAACTCAAGAGACAGAATGTATACTACGAAGATATCACATTAGAAACACTCTCTTTAAGCTGTCTGCAAGTCTCATTTCAACTTGAGTCTTCCATCTTTTTCCTGCTTGTGATATCAGTATTTAAGCTTTTCCCCCTGAGGCCTATAGAAATCCAACGAAATGAATTTTGTCACTTCCCCTAAAGAGACAACTGCGAAATAATTTATTCGAAGAGTGAAAATCCACAAATATTATCTACAGCAGTGAAGTCAGTACAAGCTATGCTAGAGTACCTGGAAAGTACTTGAAAGTACTCAACTGTCCCTTGCTCCCTTGGCCAACATGGAAGGTATACATGAAGATGACTTAAGAAATACATTGAATACTCAGAAGATATTACATTGTCAGCAATGAATACCTAGATTCTCTACAAGTGTCTTAATCACTTGACTCTACTACCTTTATCCTGTTCTGATATCAGTATTTAGCCTTTTCCCATTTCAGGCATATAAGAATGTAAATAAAGGCATTTTAGCTGTTCCTCCTTAGGAGACAACACTGAAGAAAGATATGTACAGGGTAAAAATCCACATATCTTATCGACAGTGGTGAAGACAATAGCAGCTATACTAGTGTACCTGGAGGATACTTGCAAGTACAAAATTGTCAATTGCTCCATTGGCCTACTTGGAAGGTAAATGTGAAGATAACTCAAGAGAAACAACGTATACTAAGAAGATGTTACATTGTCAGCACTGACACCCGAAACTAGCTACAAGTATCCTATCAACTTGACTCTACTACCTTTATCCTGTAGTGATATCAGTATTTAGCCCTTTCCCATTTCAGGCATATTGGAATCTAAATAAAGGCATTTTAGCTGTTCCTCCTTAGGAGACAACACTGAAGTAATATATGTAAAGGGTAAAAATCCACATATCTTATCGACAGGAGTGAAGACAATAGCAGCTATACTAGTGTACCTGGAGGATACTTGCAAGTACACCATTGTCAATTGCTCCATTGGCCTACTTGGAAGGTATATGTGAAGATAACTCAAGAGAAACAACGTATACTAAGAGGATGTTACATTGTCAGCACTGACACCCGAAACTCTCTACAAGTATCTTATCAACTTGACGCTTCTATCTTTATCCTGCTTGTGATATCAGTATTAGCATTTTCCCAGTTCAGGCATATAAGAATCTAAACAAAGGCCTTTTGGCAGTTCCTGCTTAAGAGGCAACATTGAAGTAATGTATGTAAAGGGTAAAAACCCACATATCTTTTCGACAGCAGTGAAGTCAATACAAGCTATGCTAGAGTACCTGGAAGATACTTGCAAGTGCACTATTGTCCATTGCTCCATTGCCCAACATGGAAGGAGTATTTGAAGATAACTCAAGAAATACAATCTATAATAAGAAGGCATTACATTGTCAGTACTGACACCCTAACCTCTCTAGAAGCATCCTATCAAATTGACTCTTCGATTTTAATCCTGCTTGTGATATCGGTATTTAGCCATATCCCTGTTCACGCCTATGGGAATCTAAGTAAAGGCATTTTGACAGTTCCTATTTAAATGTCAACATTGAAGTCATGTATGTAATGGGTAAAAATCCACATATATTTTCTGCAGCAGTGAAGTCAATACAAGATATGCTAGGGTGCCTGGAATACACTTGCAAATACACCATTGTCCATTGTTTCTTTGGCCAACATGGAAAGTGTGTTTGAAGAGAAATCAAGATATACAATGTACACTAAGAAGATATGTCATTGTCAACACGGACTCCCTAACTGTCGGCAAGTATCATATCAACTTGACTCTTCTGTTTTTTTTCCTGCTTGTGATATCAGTATATAGCTCTTACCCCGTCGAGACCTCTAGGAATCCAAATAAATGCATTGTGGAAGTTCTTCTTACCAGACAACTGTGAAGTAATATATGTAATGGGTAATAACCCACATATCTTTTCGATAGCAGTGAAAACAAGAAAAGCTATGGCAGTGTACCCGGAAGATACTTGCAAGTACACCATTGTCCATTGCTCAATTGACCACCATGGGAGGTGTATTTGAAAATAACTCAAGAGATACAATGTATACTAGGAAGATATTACATTGGCAACCCTGTCTGCCGAAGCTGTCTGCAAGTCTGATTTGGCCTTGACTCTTCTCTTTTTCCTGCTTGTGATACCAGTATTTAGGATTTTCCCCGTGGAGGGCTATAGAAACCCAAATAAATCAATTTGGACATTTCCCCTAAAGAGACAACTGTGAAATAATATATCTAAAGAGTGAAAATCCACATATATTATCTACCACAACGAAGTCAGTACAAGCTATGCTAGAGTACCAGGAAGATACTTGGAAGTACTCAACTGTCCCTTGCTCCCTTGGTCAACATGGAAGGTGTATATGAAGATGACTTAAGAAATATATTGTATACTAAGAAGATATTACGTTGTCAGCACTGATCACATAACCCCACTACAAGTAACCTATCAAATCGACTCTTTGATTTTTATCCTTTTTGTGATACAATATTTATTCATATCCCTGTACAGGCCTATGGGAGTCTAAATAAAGGCATTTTGACAGTTCCTATTTAAGGGAAATGATTGAAACAATGTATGTAAAGGGTAAAAATCCACATATCTTTTTGACAGCAGTAAAGTCAATACCAGCTATGCTAGTGTACATGGAAGACACTTGCAAGTACACATTTTTCAATTGCTCCATTGGCCTACTTGGAGGTGTATGTCAAGACAACTCAAGAGATACAATGTATACTAAGAAGATATTACATTCTCAGCACTGATACCCTAACCTCCCTACAAGTAACCTGTCAAATTGACTCTTTGATTTTTATCCTGCTTGTGATATTAATATTTAGCCATATCCCTGTACAGGCCTATGTGAATCAAAATAAAGGCATTTTGACAGTTCCTATTTAAGGGACAAGATTGAAGTTATGTATGCAAATGATAAAAATCCACATATCTCTTCGACAGCCTTGAAGTCAATACAAGCTATGCTAGCGTACCTGGAAGACACCTGCAAGTACACCATTGTCCATTGATTTATTGGCAAACATGGAAAGTGTACATGAAGACAACTCAATATATACAATGTATACTAAGAAGATATGTCATTGTCAACACGGACTCCCCTAACTGTCGGCAAGTATCATATCAACTTGACTCTTCTGCTTTTTTCCAGCTTGTGATATTACTATTTATCATTTTCCCTGTGGAGACCACTAGGAATCCAAACAAAATGCATTTTGGGAGTTCTCCTTACCAGACAACTCTTAAGTAATATATGTAAAAGCTTAGAACCCACATATCTTATCGGTAGCAGTGAAGACAATACAAGGTATGCGAGTGTACCTGGATGATACTTGCAAGTACACCATTGTCCATTGCTCCATTTGCCAACGTGCAAGGTGTATTTGAAGATAACTCAAGAGATACAATGTATACTAACCAGATATTACATTGCCAGCACTGACACCCTAACCTCTCTACAAGGAACCTATCAAATTTACTCTTTGATTTTTATCCTCCTTGTGATCTCAGTATTTATCCTTAAACCTGTTCAGGCCTAAGGGAATCTAAATAAAGGCATTTTGACACTTCCTATTTAAGGGACAAGGTTGAAGTAATGTATGTAAAAGATAAAAATCCACGTATCTTTTCGACAGCACTGAAGTCAATAGAAGCTATGCTAGGGTACCTGGAAGACACCTGCAAGTACACCTTTCTCACTTGCTCCATTGGCCTACTTGGAAGGTGTATTTGAAGACAACTCAAGAGATCCAATGTATACAAAGAAGATATTACATTGTCAGCACTGACACCCTAACCTCTCTACAAGTAACCTGTCAAATTGACTCTTTGATTTTTATCCTGCTTGTGATATCAGTATTTAGCCATATCGCTTTACAGGCGTATGGGAATCTAAATAAAGGCATTTTGACAGTTCCTATTTAATGGACAATATGGAAGTGATGTATGTAAAACTTCAAAATCCACATATATTTTCTGCAGAAGTAAAGTCAATACAAGATATGCTAGTGTACGTGGAATACACTTGCAAGTGCCCCATGGTCCATTGAATCATTGGCCAACATGGAAAGTGTACTTGAAGATAACTCAAGATATACAATGTATACTAAGAGGATATGTCATTGTCAACATGGACTCCCTTAACTGTCGACAAGTATCATATCAACTTGACTATTCTGTTTATTTCCTGCTTGTGATATCAGTATTTAGCCTTTACCTTGTCGAGACCTCTAGGAATCCAAATAAATGCATTTTGGCAGTTCTCCTTACCAGACAACTCTGAAGTAATATATGTAATGGGGAACAACCCACATATCTTATCGATACCAGTGAAGACAATAAAAGCTATGCGAGTGAACCTGGAAGATACTTGAAAGTACACCATTGTCCATTGCTCAATTGGTCAACATGATAGGTGTCTTTGAAGACAACTCAAGACATACAATGTATACTAGGAAGTTATTACATTGGAAACACTGCCTCCCTAAGCTGTCTGCAAGTCTCATTTCAACTTGACTCTTCCATCTTTTTCCTGCTTGTGACATCAGTATTTAGGCTTTTCCCCGTTGAGGCCTATAGAAATCCAAAGAAATGAATTTGGTCGCTTCCCCTAAAGAGACAACTGTGAAATAATATATCTAAAGAGTGAAAATCCACATATGGTATCTACAGCAGTGAAGTCAGTACAAGCTATGCTAGAGTACCTGGAAGATACTTGCAAGTACTCAACTGTCCCTTGCTCCCTTAGCCAACATGGAAGTTGTATATGAAGATGACTTAAGAAATACATTGAATACTAAGAAGATATTACATTGTCAGTATTGAATACCTAGATTCTATGGAAGTGTCCTGTCAACTTGACTCTTCCATCATTATCCTGCTAGTGATACCAGTATTTAGCCTTTTCCCTGTTCAGGCAAATAGGAATGTAAATAAAGCCATTTTAGCTGTTTCTCCTTAAGAGACAACAGTGAAGTAATATATGTAAAGGGTAAAAATGCACATGTCTTATCGACAGGAGTGAAGTCAGTTCAAGCTATGTTAGTGTACATGGAGGATACTTGCAAGTACACCATTGTCAATTGCTCCTTTGGCCTACTTGGAATGTATATGTGAAGATAACTCAAGAGAAACAATATATACTAAGAAGATATTACATTGTCAGCACTGACACCGGAAACTCGCTACAAGTATCCAATCAACTTGACTTTGCTAGTTTTATCCTGCTTGTGATATCAGTATTAAGGCATATCCCTTTATAGGCCTATGGGAATCTAAATAAAGGCCCTTTATTATACCCCTTTTTCACTTGGTCAATTGGCCTTCAAAGAAGGTGTATTTGAAGACAATTCAAGAGATACAATGTATACTAAGAAGATATTACATTGTCAGCACTGACACGCTAACCTCTCTAGAAGCATCCTATCAAATTGACTCTTCGATTTTTATCCTGCTTGTGAAATCAGTATTTATCCATATCCCTGGTCAGGCCTGAGGGAATCTAAATAAAGGCATTTTGACAGTTCCTATTTAAGGGTCAACACTGAAGTCATGTAGGTAAAGGGTAAAAATCCACATATATTTTCTGCAGTAGTGAAGTCAATACAAGATATGCTAGTGTGCCTGGAATACACTTGCAAGTACACCATTGTCCATTGATTCTTTGGCCAACATGGAATGTGTATTTGAAGATAAATCAAGACATACAATGTATAGTAAGAAGATATGTCATTGTCAACACGGACTACCCAAACTGTCGGCAAGTATCATATCAACTTGGCTCTTCTGTTTTTTTTCCTGCTTGTGATATCAGTATTTAGCTCTTACCCGGTCGAGACCTCTAGGAATCCAAATAAATGAATTGGGGCAGTTCTTCTTACCAGACAACTGTGAAGTAATATATGTAATGGGTAATAACCCACATATCTTATCGATAGCAGTGAAAACAATAAAAGCTATGCCAGTGTACCTGGAAGATACTTGCAAGTACACCATTGTCCATTGCTCAATTGACGACCATGGGAGGTGTATTTGAAGATAAATCAAGAGATACAACGTATACTAGGAAGAAATTACATTGGCAACACTGTCTTCCGAAGCTGTCTGCAAGTCTGATTTGACCTTGATTCTTCTACCTTTTTCCTGCTTGTGATATCAGTATTTATGTTTTTCCCCGTTGAGGCCTATAGAAATCCAAATAAATGAATTTGGTCACTTCCCCTAAAGAGACAACTGTGAAATAATATATCTAATGAGTGAAAATCCACATATATTATCTACAGCAGCGAAGTCAGTACAAGGTATGCTAGAGTACCTGGAGGATACTTGCAAGTACTCAACTGTCACTTGCTCTCTTGGCCAACAAGGAAGGTGTATATGAAGATGTCTTAAGAAATACATTGAATACTAAGAAGATATTACATTGTCAGCACTGACACCCTAACCTCCCTACAAGTATCCTAACAAATTTACTCTTTGAATTTTATCCTGCTTGTGATAACAGTATTCATTCATATCCCTGTACAGGCGTATGGGAATCTAAATAAAGGCATTTTGACAGTTCCTATTTAAGGGAAAAGATTGAAATAATGTATGCAAAGGGTATAAATCCACATATCTTTTTGACAGCAGTGAAGTCAATACAAGCTATGCTAGTGTACCTGGAAGACACTTGCAAGTACACATTTGTCACTTGCTCCATTGGCGTACTTGGAAGGTGTATTTGAAGACAACTCAAGAGATCTAATGTATACTAAGAAGATATAAAAATGTCAGCACTGACACCCTAACCTCTCTACAAGAAACCTGTCAAATTGGATCTTTGATTTTTATCCTGCTTGTTATATCAGTATTTAGCCATATCGCTGTACAGTCGTATGGGACTCTAAATAAAGGCATTTTGACAGTTCCTATTTAAGGGACAAGATTGAAGTAATGTATGTAAAAGGTAAAAATCCACATATATTTTCTGCAGCAGTGAAGTCAATTCAAGATATGCTAGTGTACGTGGAATACACTTGCAAGTACACCATTGTCCATTGATTCATTGGCCAACATGGAAAGTGTACTTGAAGATAACTCAAGATATATAATATATACTAAGAAGATATGTCATTGTCAACACGGACTCCCTTACCTGTTGGGAAGCATCATATCAACTTGACTCTTCTGTTTTTTCCTGCTTGTGATATTAGTATTTATCATTTACCCTCTGGAGATCTCCAGGAATCCAAATAAATGCATTATGGCAGTTCTCCTTACCAGACAATTCTGAAGTAATATATGTAGTGGGTAACAACCCACATATCTTATCGATAGCAGTGAAGACAATAAAATCTATGCCAGTGTACCTGGAAGATACTTGCAAGTACACCATTGTCCATTACTCAACTGGCGAACATGGGAGGTGTCCTTGAAGATAACTCAAGAGATACAATGTATACTAGGAAGGTTTCACATTGGAAACTCTGTCTCCCTAAGTTGTCTGCAAGTCTCATTTCAACTTGGCTCTTCTATCTTTTTCCTGCTTGTGATACCAGTATTTAGGCTTTTCCACGTTGAGGCCTATAGATATCCAAAGAAATGAGTTTTGTCACTTCCCCTAAAGAGACAGCTGTGAAATAATATATCTAAAGCGTGAAATTCCACATATGTTATCTACAGCAGTGAAGTCAGTACGAGCTGTGCTAGAGCACCTGGAAGATACTTGCAAGAACTCAACAGTCCCTTGCTTCCTTCGCCAACATGGAAGGTGTACATGAAGATGACTTAAGAAATACATTGAATACTCAGAACATATTACATTGTCAGCAATGAATACTTAGATTCTCTTCAAGTGTCCTATCAACTTGACTCTACTATCTTTATCCTGTAGTGATATCAGTATTTAGCCTTTTCCCATTTCAGGCATATAGGAATCTAAATAAAGGCATTTTAGCTGTTCCTCCTTAGGAGACAACACTGAAGTAATATATGTAAAGGGTAAAAATACACATATCTTATCGACTGGAGTGAAGACAATAGCAGCTATAATAGTGTACCTGGAGGATACTTGCAAGTACACCATTGTCAATTGCTCCATTGGCCCACTTGGAAGGTATATGTGAAGATAACTCAAGAGAAACAACCTATACTAAGAAGATGTTACATTGTCAGCACTTACACCCGAAACTCTCTACAAGTATCCTATCAACATGACCCTTCTATCCTTATCCTTCTTGTGATATCAGTATTAGCGTTTTCCCTGTTCAGGCTTATAAGAATATAAACAAAGGCCTTTTGTCAGTTCCTCCTAAAGAGGCAACACTGAAGTAATGTATGTAAAGGGTAAAAACCCACATATCTTTTCGACAGCAGTGAAGTCAATACAAGCTATGCTAGAGTACGTGAAAGATACTTGCAAGTGCACTATTGTCCATTGCTCCATTGCCCAACATGGAAGGAGTATTTGAAGATAACTCAAGAAATACAATGTATACTAAGAAGATATTACATTGTCAGCACTGACACCCTAAACTCTCTTCAAGTGTCCTATAAATTGACTCTTCGATCTTTATTCTGCTTGTAATATCAATATTTAGACTTTTCCCTGTTGAGACCTATATGAATCCAAAGAAATGAATTTTGGCAGTTCCCGTAGCCAGACAACACTGAAGTAATATATGTAAAGGCTTAAAACACACATATCTTATCGGTAGCAATGAAGACAATACAAGCTATGCGAGTGTACCTGGAAGATACGTGGAAGTACACCATTGTCCATTGCTCCATTGGCCAACATGCAATGTGTATTTGAAGATAACTCAAGGGATACAATATATACTAAGAAGATATTACATTGTCAGGACTGACACCCTAACCTCTCTAGAAGTAAACTATCAAAGTGACTCTTTGATTGTTATCCTGCTTCTAATATCAATACTTAGCCATATCCCTTTACAGGCCTATGGGAATCTAAATAAAGGCTTTTTGACAGTTCCTATTTAAGGTACAAGATTGAAGTAAGGTATGTCAAGGATTAAAATGCACATATCTTTTCGACAGCAGTGAAGTCAATACAAGCTTCGCTATTGTACCTGGAAGACATTTGCAAGTACACCTTTGTCACTTTCGCCATTGGCCTACTTGGAATGTGTATTTGAAGACAACTCAAGAAATACAATGTATACTAAGAAGATACTGCATTGACAGTACGGACAGTCTAACCTCTCTAGAAGTCTCCTATCAAATTGACTCTTTGATTTTTATGATGGTTGTGATAACAGTATTTAACCATATCCCTGTTCAGGCCTAAGAGAATCAATATAAAGGCATTTTCACAGTTCCTATTTAAGGGACAAGATTGAAGTGATGTATGTAAAGGGTAAAAATCCACATATCTTTTCGACAGCAGTGAAGTCAATACAAGCTATCCTAGTGTACCTGGAAGACACTTGCAAGTACACCTTTGTCACTTGCTCCATTGGCCTACTTGGAAGGTGTATTTGAAGACAACTCAGGATATACAATGTATACTAAGAAGATATATCTTTCTCAACAAGGACTCCCTAAAGTGTCGGCAAGTATCATATTAACTTGACTCTTCTGTTTTTTCCTGCTTGTGATATCAGTATTTAGGCATTTCACTGTCGAGACCTCTAGGAATCCAAATAAATGCATTTTGGCAGTTCTCCTTACCAGACAGCTCTGAAGTAATATATGTAATGGGTAACAACCCACGTATCTTTTCGACAGCAGTGAAGACAATAAAAGCTATGCGAGTGTACCTGGAAGATACTTGCAAGTACACAATTGTCCTTTGCAAAATTGGCCAACATGGGAGGTGTATTTGAAGATAACTCAAGAGACATAATGTATACTACGAAGATATCACATTAGAAACACTGTCTCCCTATGCTGTCTGCAAGTCTCATTTCAACTTGACTCTTCTATCTTTTTCCTGCTTGTGGTATCAGTATTCAAGCTTTTCCCCGTGAGGCCTATAGAAATCCAAAGAAATGAATTTTTTCACTTCTCCGAAAGTGACAACTATGAAATAATATATCTGAAGAGTGAAAATCCACATATATTATCTACAGCAGTGAAGTCAGTACAGGCTATGCTAGAGTACCTGTAAGATACTTGCAAGTACTCAACTGTCCCTTGCTCCCTTGGCCAACATGGAAGGTGTACTTGAAGATGACTTAAGAAATACATTGAATACTCAGAAGATATTACATTGTCAGCACTGAATACGTAGATTCTCTGCAAGTGTCCTATCAACTTGACTCTACTATCTTTATCCTGTAGTGATATCAGTACTTAGCCTTTTCCCATTTCAGGCATATAGGAATCTAAATAAAGGCATTTTAGCTGTTCCTCCTTAGAAGACAACACTGAAGTAATATATGTAAAGGGTAAAAATCCACATATCTTATCGACAGGACTGAAGACAATAGCAGCTATACTAGTGTACCTGGAGGATACTTGCAAGTACACAATTGTCAATTGCTCCATTGCCCTACTTGGAAGATATATGTGAAGGTAACTCAAGAGAAACAATGTATACTAAGAAGATGTTACACTGTCAGTACTGACACCCGAAACTCTCTACAAGTATCCTATCAACTTGACTCTTCTATCTTTATCCTGCTTATGATATCAGTATTTAGCATTGTCCCTGTTCAGGCATATAAGAATCTAAACAAAGGCCTTTCTGCAGTTCCTGCTTAAGAGGCAACACTGAAGTAATGTATGTAAAGGGTAAAAACACCCATATCTTTTCGACAGCAGTGAAGACAATACAAGCTATGCTAGAGTACCTGAAAGATACTTGCAAGTGCACTATTGTCCATTGCTCCATTGCCCAAAATGGAAGGAGTATTTGAAGATAACTCAAGAAATACAATGTATAATAACAAGATATTACATTGTTAGCACTGACACCCTAAACTCTCTACAAGTGTCCTATAAATTGACTCTTCGATCTTTATCGTGCTTGTAATATCAGTACTTAGTCTTTTCCATGATCAGACCTATAGGAATGCAAATAAATGCATTTTGGCAGTTCGACTAACCGGACAACTCTGAAGTAATATATGTAAAGGGTTAGAACCCACATATCTTATCGGTAGCAGTGAACACAAAACAAGCTATGCGAGTGTACCTGGAAGATACTTGAAAGTACACCATTGTCCAATGCTCCATTCGCTAACATGCAAGGTGTATTTGAAGATAACTCAAGAGATACAGTGTATACTCAGAAGATAATATATTGTCAGCACTGACCCCATAACCTCTCTACAATTAACCTGTCAAATTGACTCTTTGATTTTTATCCTGCTTGTGATATCAGTATTTAGGCATTTCACTGTCGAGACCTCTAGGAATCCAAATAAATGCATTTTGGCAGTTCTCCTTACCAGACAGCTCTGAAGTAATATATGTAATGGGTAACACCCTACATATCTTATCGATAGCAGTGAAGACAATAAAAGCTACGAGAGTGTACCTGGAAGATATTTGCAAGTACACCATTGTCCGTTGCTCAACTGGCCAACATGGAAGGTGTATTTGAAGATAACTCAAGAGATACAATGTATACTAGGAAGATATTACATTGGAAACACTATCTCCCTAAGCTGTCTGCGAGTCTCATTCCAACTTGACTCTTCTATCTTTTTCCTGCTTGTGATTTCAGTATTTAGGCTTTTCCCCGTTGAGGCCTATAGAAATCCAAAGAAATGAATTTAGTCACTTCCCCTAAAGAGACAACTGTGAAATAATATATCTAAAGAGTGAAAATCCACATATATTATCTACTGCAGTGAAGTCAGTACAAGCTATGCTAGAGTACCTGGAAGATACTTGCAAGAACTCAACTGTCCCTTGATCCCTTAGTCAACATGAAATGTGTATATGAAGATGACTTAAGAAGTACATTGAATACTAAGAAGATATTACATTGTCAGCACTGACACCTTAAACTCTCTACAAGTGTGCTACAAACTTGACTCTTCGATCTCTTTCTGCTTGTAATATCAGTATGTAGCCTTTTCTCTGTTCAAAACTATATGAATCCAAATGAAGGCATTTTGGCAGTTCCCGTAGCCAGACAACTCTGAAGTAATATATGTAAAAGTTTAAAACACACATATCTTATCGGTACCAAAGAAGACAATACAAGCTATGCGACTAACCCTGAAAGATACTTGCAAGTACACCTTTGTCTATTGCTCCATTGGCCAAAATGTAAGTTGTATTTGAAGATAACTCAAGAGATACAATGTATACTAAAAAGATATTATATTTTCAGCCCTGACACCCTAACCTCTCTACAAGTAACCTATCATATTGACTCTGATTTTTATCCAGCTTGTGATATCAGTATTTAGCCATATCCCTGTTCAGGCCTATGGGAATCTAAATAATGGCATTTTGACAGTTCCTATTTAAGTGAAAGATTGATGGAATGTATGTAAAGGGTAAAAATCCACATATCTTTTTGACAGCAGTGAAGTCAAAACAAGGTATGCTAGTGTACCTGGAACACACTTGCAAGTACACCTTTGTGACTTGCTGCACTGGTCTACTTGGAAGGTGTATTTGAAGACAACTCAAGAGAAACAATGTATACTAAGAATAAGTTACATTGTCAACACTGACACCCCAAATTCTCTACAAGTATCCTATCAACTTGACTCTTCTATCTTTATCCTGCTTGTGATATAAGTATTTAGCATTTTCCCTGTTCAGGCATATAAGAATCTAAACAAAGGCCTTTTGGCAGTTCCTGCTTAAGAGGCGACATTGAAGTAATGTATGTAAAGGGTAAAAACCCCCATATCTTTTCGACAGCAGGGAAGTCATTACAAGTTATTCTAGAGTACCTGAAAGATACTTAAAAGTGCACTATTGTCCATTGCTCCATTGCCCAACATGGAAGGAGTACTTGAAGATAACTCAAGAAATACAATGTATAATAAGAACATATTACATTGTTAACACAGACACCCTAAACTCTCTTCAAGTGTCCCAAAAATTGACTCTTCGATCTTTATCCTGCTTGCAATATCAGTATTTAGCCTTTTCCCTGTTCAGACCTATAGGAATCCAAATAAATGCATTTTGGCAGTTCCCGTAGTCAGACCACTCTGAAGTAATATATGTAAGGGGTTAGAACCCACATATCTTACCGGTAGCAGTGAAGACAATACAAGCTATGCGAGTGTACCTGGTAGATACTTGCAAGTACACCATTGTCCATTGCTCCATTGGCCAACATGCAAGGTGTATTTGAAAATAACTCAAGACATACATTGTATACTCAGAAGATATTTTATTGTCAGCACTGACACCCTTACTTCTCTACAATAACCTGTCAAATTGACTCTTTGATTTTTATCCTGCTTGTGATATCAGTATTTAGGCATTTCACAGTCGAGACCTCGAGGAATGCAAATAAGTGAATTTTGGCAGTTCTCCTTACCAGACAGCTCTGAAGTAATATATGTAAAGGGTCAGAACCCACATATCTTATCAGTAGCAGTGAAGACAATACAAGCTACGCGAGTGTACGTGGAAGATACTTGCAAGTACACCACTGTCCATTGCTGCATTGGCCAACATGCAAGGTGTATTTGAAGATAATTCAAGAGATACAATGTACACTAAGCAGATATTACATTGTCAGCACTGACACCCTAACCTCTCTACAAGTAACCTATCAAATTGACGCTTTGATTTTTTTCCTGCTTGTCATATCAGTATTTAGCCATATCCCTGTTCAGGCCAATGGAAATCTAAAAAAAGGCATTTTGACAGTTCATATTTAAGGGACAAGATTGAAGTTATGTATGTAAAAGATAAAATTCCATATATCTCTTGGACAGCAGTGAAGTCAATACAAGCTATGGTAGGGTGCCTGGAAGTCACCTGCAAGTATACCTTTGTCACTTGCTCCATTGGCCTACTTGGAAGGTGTATTAGAAGACAACTCAAGAGATCCAATGTATACAAAGAAGATATTACATTGTCAGCGCTGGCACCCTAACCTCTCTACAAGTAACCTGTCAAATTGACTCTTTGATTTTTATCCTGCTAGTTATATCTGTATTTAGCCATATCGCTGTAGAGGCGTATAGGATTCTAAATAAAGCCATTTTGACTGTTCCTATTTAATGGACAAGATTGAAGTAAGGTATGTAAAACATAAAAATCCACATATATTTTCTGCAGCAGTGAAGTCAATACAAGATATGCTAGTGTACGTGGAATGCACTTGCAAGTACACCATTGTCCATTGATTCATTGGTCAACATGGAAAGTGTACTTGAAGATAACTCAAGATATAGAATGTATGGTAAGAAGATATGTCATTGTCAACACGGACTCCCTTAACTGTCGGCAAGTATCATATCAACTTGACTCTTCTGTCTTTTTCCTGCTTGTGATATTAGCATTTAGCATTTTCACTATGGAGACCTCTAGTTATCGAAAGAAATGCATTTTGGCAGTTCTCCTTACCAGACCACTCTTAAGTAATATATGTAAAAGCTTAGAACGAACACATCTTATTGGTAGCAGTGAAGACATTACAAGCTATGCTAGTGAACCTGGAAGACACTTGCACGTACACCTTTGTCACTTCATCCATTGGTCTACTTGGAAGGTGTTTTTGAAGACAACTCAAGAGAAACAACGTATACCAAGAAGATGTTACATTGTCAACACTGACACCGGATACTCTCTAAATGTATCCTATCAACTTGACTCTTCTATCTTTATCCTCCTTGTGATATCAGTATTAGCATTTTCCCTGTTCAGGCATATAAGAATCTAAACAAAGGCCTTTTGGCAGTTCCTGCTTAAGAGGTAACATTGAAGTAATGTATGTAAAGGGTAAAAACCCCCATATCTATTCGACAGCAGTGAAGTCAATACAAGCTATGCTAGAGTACCTGAAAGATACTTGCAAGTGCACTATCGTCCATTGATCCATTGCCCAACAAGGAAGGAGTATTTGAAGATATCTCAAGAAATACAATGTAAAATAAGAAGATATTACATTGTCAGCACTGACACCCTAAACTCTCTACACGTGTCCTATAAATTGACTCTTCGAACTTTATTCTGCTTGTTATATCAGTATTTAGACTTTTCCCTGTTGGGACCTATATAAATCCAAATAAATTCATTTTGGCGTTTCCCGTAGGCAGACAACTCTGAAGTAATATATGTAAAGGCTTAAAACACACGTATCTTATTGGTAGCAACGAAGACAATACAAGCTATGCGATTGTACCTGGAAGATACGTGCAAGTACACCATTGTCCATTGCTCCATTGGCCAACATGAAAGGTGTATTTGAAGATAACTCAAGAGATACAGTGTATACACAGAAGGTATTATATTGTGAACACTGACACCCTAACCTCTCTACAAGTAACCTGTCAAATTGACTCTTTGATTTTTATCCTGCTTGTGATATCAGTATTAACCATATCCCTTAATAGGCCTATGGAAATCTAAATGAATGCATTTTGACGGTTCCTATTTAAGGTACAAGATTGAAGGAATGTATGTAAAGGGTAAAAATCCACATATCTTTTCGACAGCAGTGAAGTCAATACAAGCTATGCTAGTGTACCTGGAAGACACTTCCAAATACCCCTTTGTCGCTTGCTCAATTGGCCTACTTAGAAGGTGTATTTGAAGACAATTCAAAAGATACCATATATACTAAGAAGATATTACATTGTGAGCACTGACACCCTAACCTCTCTAGAAATATCCTATCAAATTGACTCTTCGATTTTTACCCCGCTTGTGATATCAGTATTTTGCCATATCCCTTTTCAGGCCTTCGGGAATCAAAATAAAGGCCTTTTGACAGTTCCTATTTAAGGGACAAGATAGAAGTAATGCATGTAAAGGGTTAAAATCCACATATCTTTTCGACAGCAGTGAAGTCAATACAAGCTATGCTAGTGTACCTGGAAAACACTTGCAAGTACACCTTTGTCACATGCTCCATTGGCCTACTTGGAAGGTGTATTTGAAGACAACTCATGATATACAACGTATACTAAGAAGATATGTCATTGTCAACAAGGACTCCCTAAAGTGTCGGCAAGTATCATATTAACTTGACTCTTCTGTTTTTTCTTCTTGTGATATCAGTATTTAGGCATTTCACTGTCGAGACCACTAGGAATCCAAATAAATGCATTTTGGCAGTTCTCCTTACCAGACAGCTCTGAAGTAATATATGTAATGGGTAACAACCCACATATCTTATCGATAGCAGTGAAGACAATAAAAGCTATGCGAGTGTACCTGGAAGATACTTGCAAGTACACAATTGTCCTTTGCTCAATTGGCCAACATGGAAGGTGTATTTGAAGATAACTCAAGAGACACAATGTATGCTACGAAGATATCACATTAGAAACACTGTCTCCCTAAGGTGTCTGCAAGTCTCATTTCAACTTGACTCTTCTATCTTTTTCCTGCTTGTGATAACAGTATTTAAGCTTTTCCCCGTGAGGCCTATAGAAATGCAACGAAATGAATTTTTTCACTTCCCCTAAAGAGACAACTGTGAAATAATATATCTGAAGAGTGAAAATCCACATACATTATCTACAGCAGTGAAGTCAGTACAAGGTATGCTAGGGTTCCTGGAAGATGCTTGCAAGTACTCACCTGTCCCTTGCTCTCTTGGCCAACATGGAAGGTGTACATGAAGATGACTTAAGAAATACATTGAATACTCAGGAGATATTAAACTGTCAGCACTGAAAACTTAGATTCTCTACAAGTGTCCTATCAACTTGACTCTACTAACTTTATCCTGTAGTGATATCAGTATTTAGCCTTTTCCCATTTCACGCATATAGGAATCTAAATAAAGGCATTTTAGCTGTTCCTCCTTAGGAGACAACACTGAAGCAGTATATGTAAAGGGTAAAAATCCACATATCTTATCGACAGGAGTGAAGACAATAGCAGCTATACTAGTGTACCTGGAGGATACTTGCAAGTACACCATTGTCAATTGCTCCATTGGCCTACTTGGAAGGTATATGTGAAGATAACTCAAGAGAAACAACGTATACTAAGAAGATGTTACATTGTCAGCACTGACACCCGAAACTCTCTACAAGTATCCTATCAACTTGACTCTTCTATCTTTATCCTGCTTGTGATATCAGTATTAGCATTTTCCCTGTTCAGGCATATAAGAATCTAAACAAAGGCCTTTTGGCAGTTCCTGCTTAAGAGGCAACATTGAAGTAATGTATGTAAAGGGTAAAAACCCACATATCTTTTCGACAGCAGTAAAGTCAATACAAGCTATGCTAGAGTACCTGGAAGATACTTGCAAGTGCACTATCGTCCATTGCTCCATTGCCCAACATAGAAGGAGTATTTTTAGATAACTCAAGAAATACAATATATAACAAGAAGATATTACATTCTCAGCACTGACACCCCAAACTGTCTACACGTGTCCTATAAATTGACTCTTCGATCTTTATTCTGCTTCTAATATCAGTATTTAGCCTTTTCCCTGTTGAGACCTATATGAATCCCAATAAATGCATTTTGGCAGTTCCCGTAGCCAGACAACTCTGAAGTAATATATGTAAAGGCTTAAAACACACATATCTTATCGGTAGCAATGAAGACAATACAAGCTATGCGAGTGTACCTGGAAGATACGTGCAAGTACACCATTGTCCATTGCTCCATTGGCCAACATGAAAGGTGTATTTGAAGATAACTCAAGAGATACAGTGTATACACAGAAGGTATTATATTGTGAACACTGACACCCTAACCTCTCTACAAGTAACCTGTCAAATTGACTCTTTGATTTTTATCCTGCTTGTGATATCAGTATTAACCATATCCCTTAATAGGCCTATGGAAATCTAAATAAATGCATTTTGACAGTTCCTATTTAAGGTACAAGATTGAAGGAATGTATGTAAAGGGTAAAAATCCACATATCTTTTCGACAGCAGTGAAGTCAATACAAGCTATGCTAGTGTACCTGGAAGACACTTCCAAATACCCCTTTGTCGCTTGCTCAGTTGGCCTACTTAGAAGGTGTATTTGAAGACAATTCAAAAGATACCATATATACTAAGAAGATATTACATTGTGAGCACTGACACCCTAACCTCTCTAGAAATATCCTATCAAATTGACTCTTCAATTTTTACCCCGCTTGTGATATCAGTATTTTGCCATATCCCTTTTCAGGCCTTCGGGAATCAAAATAAAGGCATTTTGACAGTTCCTATTTAAGGGACAAGATTGAAGTAATGTATGTAAAGGGTAAAAATCCACATATCTTTTCGACAGCAGTGAAGTCAATACAAGCTATGCTAGGGTACCTGGAAGACACCTGCAAGTACACCTTTGTCACTTGCTCCATTGGCCTACTTGGAAGGTGTATTTGAAGACAACTCAAGATATACAACGTATACTAAGAAGATATGTCATTGTCAACAAGGACTCCCTAAAGTGTCGGCAAGTATCATATTAACTTGACTCTTCTGTTTTTTCTTCTTGTGATATCAGTATTTAGGCATTTCACTGTCGAGACCACTAGGAATCCAATTAAATGCATTTTGGCAGTTCTCCTTACGAGACAGCTCTGAAGTAATATATGTAATGGGTAACAACCCACATATCTTATCGGTAGCAGTGAAGACAATACAAGGTATGTGAGTGTACCTGGATGGTACTTGCAAGTACACCATTGTCACTTGCTCCATTTGCCAACGTGCAAGGTGTATTTGAAGATAACTCAAGAGATACAATGTATACTAACCAGATATTACATTGCCAGCACTGACACCCTAACCTCTCTACAAGGAACCTATCAAATTTACGCTTTGATTTTTATCCTCCTTGTGATATCAGTATTTATCCTTAAACCTGTTCAGGCCTATGGGAATCTAAATAAAGGCATTTTGACAGTTCCTATTTAAGGGACAAGATTGAAGTAATGTATGTAAAAGATAAAAATCCACATATCTTTTCGACAGCAGTGAAGTCAATAGAAGCTATGCTAGGGTACCTGGAAGACACCTGCAAGTACACCTTTGTCACTTCCTCCATTGGCCTACTTGGAAGGTGTATTTGAAGACAACTCAAGAGATCCAATGTATACAAAGAAGATATTACATTGTCAGCACTGACACCCTAACCTCTCTACAAGTAACCTGTCAAATTGACTCTTTGATTTTTATCCAGGTGGTGATATTAGTATTTAGCCATATCGCTTTACAGGCGTATGGGAATCTAAATGAAGGCATTTTGACAGTTCCTATTTAATGGACAAGATTGAAGTAATGTATGTAAAAGGTCAAAATCCACATATATTTTCTGCAGCAGTGAAGTCAATACAAGATATGCTAGTGTACGTGGAATACACTTGCAAGTACCCCATTGTCCATTGATTCATTGGCCAACATGGAAAGTGTACTTGAAGATAACTCAAGTTATACAATGTATACTAAGAAGATATGTCATTGTCAACACGGACTCCCTTAACTGTCGGCAAGTATCATATCAACTTGACTCTTCTGTTTTTTTCCTGCTTGTGATATTAGTATTTAGCATTTTCCTTGTGGAGACCTCACGGAATCCAAATAAATGCATTTTGGCAGTTCTCCTTACCAGACAACTCTTACGTAAGATATGTAATATGTGAGAACCCACATATCTTGTCGGTAGCAGTGAAGACAATAGAAGCTATGCGAGTGTACCTCGATGATACTTGCAAGTACACCATTGTCCATTGCTGCATTGGCCAACATGCAAGGTGTATTTGAAGATACCTCAAGAGATACAATGTACACTAAGTAGATATTACATTGTCAGCACTGACACACTAAACTCTCTACAAGTAACCTATCAAATTTACGCTATGATTTTTATCCTGCTTGTGATATCAGTATATAGCCATATCGCTATACAGGCGTACGGGAATCAAAATAAAGGCATTTTGACAGTTCCTATTTAAGGGACAAGATTGAAGTTATGTATGCAAATGATAAAAATCCACATATCTCTTCGACAGCAGTGAAGTCAATACAAGCTATGCTAGGGTACCTGGAAGACACCTGCAAGTACACCTTTGTCACTTGCTCCATTGGCCTACTTGGAAGGTGTATTTGAAGACTACTCAAGAGATCCAATGAATACAAAGAAGATATTATATTGTCAGCACTGACACCCTAACTTCTCTACAAGTAACCTGTCAAATTGACTCTTTGATTTTTATCCCGCTTGTGATATCAGTATTTAGCAATATTGCTGTACAGGCATATGGGAATCTAAATAAAGGCATTTTGACAGTTCCTATATAATGGACAAGATTGAAGTAATGTATGTGAAAGCTAAAAATCCACGTATATTTTCTGCAGCAGTGAAGTCAATACAAGGTATGCTAGTGTACGTGGAATACACTTGCAAGTAACCCATTGTCCATTGATTCAATGGCCAACATGTAAAGCGTACTTGAGGATAACTCAAGATATAGAATGTATGGTAAGAAGATATGTCATTGTCAAAACGGACTCCCTTAACTGTCGGCAAGTATCATATGAACTTGACTCTTCTGTTTATTTCGTGCTTGTGATATTAGCATTTAGCATTTCCCCTGTGGAAACCTCTAGGAAGCGAAATAAATGCATTTTGGCAGTTCTCCTTACCAGACAACTCTTACGTAATATATGTAAAGGCTGATAATACACACATCTTATCGGTAGCAGTGAAGACAATACAACCTATGCGAGTGTACCTAGAATATACTTGCAAGTACACCATTGTTCATTGCTCCATTGGCCAACATGCAAGGTGTATTAGAAAATAACTCAAGAGATCCAATGTATACTAAGAAGATATTACTTTGTCAGCACTGACACCCTAACCTCTCTACAAGTAATCTATCAAATTGACTCTTTGATTTTTATCCTGCTTGTGATATCAGTATTTATCCTTACATCTGTTCAGGCCTATGGGAATCTAAATAAAGGCATTTTGAGAGTTCCTATTTAAGGGACAAGATTGAAGTTATGTATGCAAATGATAAAAATCCACATATCTCTTCCACAGCAGTGAAGTCAATACAAGTTATGCTAGGGTACCTGGAAGACTCTTGCAAGTACACCTTTGTCACTGGCTCCTTTTGCCTACTTTGAGGTGTATTTGAAGACAACTTAAGAGATACAATGTATATTAAGAAGATATTAAATTGTCAGCACTGACACCCTAACGTCTCTACAAGTAACCTGTCAAATTGACTCTTTGATTTTTATCCTGCTTGTGATATCAGTATATAGCTATATTGCTATATAGGCCTATGGGAATCAAAATAAAGGCATTTTGACAGTTTCTATTTAAGGGACAACATTGAAGTCATATATGTAAAGGGAAAAAATCCACATAAATTTTCTGCAGCAGTGAAATCAATACAAGATATGCTAGTGTACGTGGAATACACTTGCAAGGACACCATTGTCCATTGATTCATTGGCCAACATGGAAAGTGTACCTGAAGATAAATCAAGATATACAATGTATACTAAAAGATATGTCATTGTCAACACAGACTCACTAAACTGTCGGCATGTATCATAACAACTTGACTCTTCTCTTTTTTTTCATGCTTGTGATATTCGTATTTAACATTTTCCCTGTGGAGATCTCTAGGAATCCAAATAAATGCATTTTGGCAGTTCTCCTTACCAGACAACTCTGAAGTAATATATGTCATGGGTAACAACCCACACAGCTTATCGATACCAGCGAAGACAATACAAGCTATGCGAGTGTACATGGAAGATACTTGCAAGTACACCATTGTCCATTTTTCATTGTCCAACATGGGAGGTGTCTTTGAAGACAACTGAAGAGATATAATGTATGCTAGGCAGATATCACATTGGAAACACTGTCTCCCTAAACTGTCTGCAAGTCTCATTTTAACATCACACTTCTACGTTTTTCCTGTTTGTGATATAGGTATTTAGTCTTTTCCACGTTGAGGCCTATAGAAATCCAAAGAAATGAATTTTGTCACTTCCCCAAAAGAGACAACAGTGAAATAATATATATAAAGTGTGAAAATCCACATATATTATCTACAGCAGTGAAGTCAGTACAAGCTATGCTGAAGTACCTGAAAGATACTTGCAAATACTCAACTGTCCCTTGCTCCCTTGGCCAACATGGAAGGTGTATATGAAGATGACTTAAGAAATACATTGAATACTAAGAAGATATTACATTGTCAGCACTAAATCCCTAGATTCTCTACAAGTGTCCTATCAACTTGACTCTACTATCTTTATCCTGCTTGTGATATCAGCATTTAGCATTTTCCCTGATCAGGCATATAAGAATCTAAATAATGGCCTTTTGGCAGTTCCTGCATAAGAAACATCATTGAAGTACTGTATGTAAAGGGTAAAAATCCACATATCTTTTCCACAGCAGTGATGTCAATACAAGCTATGCTATTGAACCTGAAAGACACTTGCAAGTACACCATTGTCACTTGCACAACAGCCTACTTGGAAGGTGTATTTGAAGACAACTCAGGAGATACAATGTATACTAAGAAGATATTACATTGTCAGCACTGACACCCAAACCTCTCTACAAGTAACCTATCAAATTGATTCTTCCATTTTTATCCTGATGTGATATCATTATTTTGCGATATCCCTGTTCAGGCCTATGGGAATCAAAATAAAGGCTTTTTGACAGTTCCTATTAAGGGAAAAGATTGAAGTAACGTATATAACGGGTAAAAATCCACATATCTTTTACAGCAGTGAATTCAATACAAGCTATGCTAGTGTACCTGGAAGACACTTGCAAGTATCCCTTTGTCACTTGCTCCATTTGCATACTTGGAAGGTGTATTTGAAGACAACTCAAGAGATACAATGTATACTAAGGAGATATTACATTGTCAGCACAAACACCCTAACCTCTCTAGAAGTATCCTATCAAATTGACCCTTCGGTATTTATCCTGCTTGTGATATAAGTATTTGGCCATATCCCTGTTCAGGCCTATCGGAATCAAAATAAAGGCTTTTTGACAGTTCCTTTTTAAAAGACAATATTGAAGTAATGTATGTAAAGGATATAAATCCCCATATCTTTTTGACAGCATTGAAGTCAATACAAGCTGTACTAGTGTACCCGGGAGACACTTGCAAGTACCCCTTTGTCACTTGCTCCATTTGAATACTTGGAACGTGTATTTGAAGACAACTCAAGAGATACAATGTATACTAAGAAGATATTACATTGTCAGCACAGACACCCTAACCTCTCTAGAATTATCCTATCTAATTGACTCTTCCATTATTATCCTGCTTGTGATATCAGTATTTAGCCATATCCCTGTTCAGGCTCATGGGAATTAAATAAATACATTTTGACAGTTCCTATTTAAGGGTCAACATTGAAGTAATGTATGTAAATGGGAGAAATCCACATAGATTTTCTGCAGCAGTGAAGTCAATACAAGATATCCTAGTGTTCCTGGAATACACTTGCAAGTACACCATTGTCCATTGATTCATTGGCCAATATGGAAAGTATATTTGAAGATAACTCATGATGTACAATGTATACTAAGAAGATATGTCATTGTCAACACGGACTCCCTTAACTGTCGGCAAGTATCATATCAACTTGACTGTTCTGTTTTTTCCTGGCTTGTGATATCAGTATTTAGCCTTTACCCTGTCGAGACCTCTAGGAATCCAAATAAATGCTTTTTGGCAGTTCTCCTTACCGGGCAACTCTGACGTAATATATGTAATGGGTAACAACCCACATATCTTATCGATAGCAGTGAAAACAATAAAAGCTATGCGAGTGTACCTGGAAGATACTTGCAAGTACACCATTGTCCATTGCTCAATTGGCCAACATGGGAGGTGTCTTTGAAGATAACTCAAGAGATACAATGTATACTAGGAAGATATTACATTAGAAACACTGTCTCCCTAAGGTGTCTGCAAGTCTCATTTCAACTTGACTCTTCTATCTTTTTCCTGCTTGTGATAACAGTATTTAAGCTTTTCCCCATGAGGCCTATAGAAATGCAACGAAATGAATTTTTTCACTTCCCCTAAAGAGACAACTGTGAAATAATATATCTAAAGAGTGAAAATCCACATATATTATCTACAACAGTGAAGTCAGTACAAGCTATGCTAGAGTACCTGGAAGATACTTGCAAGTACTCAACTGTCCCTTGCTTCCTTGACCAACATGGAAGGTGTATATGAAGATGACTTAAGAAATGCATTGAATACTAAGAAGATATTACATTGTCAGCACTGAATACCTAGATTCTCTACAAGTGTTCTGTCAACTTCACTCTTCTCTATTTATCCTGCTTCTGATATCAGTATATAGCATTTTCCCTGTTGAAGGCATATAAGAATCTAAATAAAGGCCCTTTCTCGGTTCCTCCTTAAGAGGAAACATTGAAGTAATGTATGTAAAGGCTAAAAATCCACATATCTTTTCGACAGCAATGAAGTCAATACAAGCTATTCTACAGTCCTGGAAGATACCTGCAAGTGAACTATTATCCATTGCTCAATTGCCCAACATGGAAGGTGTATTTGAAGATAACTCAAGAAATACAATATATAATAAGGAGTTATTATATTGACAACACTGTCACCCTAAACTCTCTACAAGTGACCTAAAAACTTGACTCTTCTATCTTTATCCTGCTTGTAATATCAGTATTTAGCATTTTCCCTGTTGAGACCTATAGGAATCCAAATAAATTCATTTTGGTAGTTCCCCTATCCAGACAACTCTGAAGTCATATATGTAAAGGCTTAAACCCACATATCTTATCCGTAGCAATGAAGACAATACAAGCTATGCGAGTGTACCTGGAAGACATTTGCAAGTATACCTTTATCACTTGCTCCATTGGCCTACTTGGAAGTGTAATTGAAGACGACTCAAGAGATGCAATGTATACTAAGAAGATATTACATTGTCAGCACTGACACCCTAATCTCTCTACAAGTATCCTATCAAATTGACTCTATGATTTTTATCCTGCTTGTGATGTCAGTATTTAGTCATATCCCTCTACAGGCCTATGGGAATCTAAATAAAGGCATTTTGACAGTTCCCATTTAAGGGACAAGATTGAAGTAATGTATGTAAAGGGTATAAATCCACATATCTTTTCGACAGCAGTGAAGTCAGTACAAGCTACGCTATTGAACCTGAAAGACACTTGCAAGTACACCTTTGTCACTTGCTCCATTGGCCTACTTGGAAGGTGTATTTGAAGACAACTCAAGAAATACAATGTATACTAAGAAGATATTACATTGTCAGCACTGACACCCGAACCTCTCTACAAGTAACCTATCAAATTGATTCTTCCATTTTTATCCTGCTTGTGATATCATTATTTTGCGATATCCCTGTTCAGGCCTATGGGAATCAAAATAAAGGCATTTTGACAGTTCCTATTTAAGGGACAAGATTGAAGTAATGTATGTAACGGGTAAAAATCCACATGTCTTTTACAGCAGTGAATTCAATACAAGCTATGCTAGTGTACCTGGAAGACACTTGCAAGTACCCCTTTGTCACTTGCTCCATTGGAATACATGGAAGGTGTACTTGAAGACAACTCAAAAGATACAATGTATACTAAGAAGATATTACATTGTCAGCACAGACACCCTAACTTCTCTAGAAGTATCCTATCAAATTGACTCTTCCATTTTTATCCTGCTTGTGATATCAGTATTTAGCCATATCCCTGTTCAGGTCTATGGGAATCTAAATAAAGACATTTTGGCAATACCTCCTTAAGAGGTGACATTGAAGCATTGGATGTAAAGGGTAAAATTCCACATATCTTTCCGACAGCAGCTGTGCCAGAGAAACTGGAAGATACTTGCAAGTACACTATTGGCCATTGCTCCTTTGCCCAACATGGAAGGTGTATTTGAATATAACTGAAGAAATACAATGTAAAATAAGAAGATATTATTCTGTCAGCACCGACACCCTAAACTGTCGACAAGCGTCCTATAAACTTGACTCTTCCATCTTTTTCCTGCTTGTTATATCAGTATTTAGCCTTTTCCCTGTTGAGACTTACAGAAATCCAAATAAAGGCATTTTGGCAGTTCCACTAAACAGACAACTCTGAAGTAATATATGTAAAGGGTTAGAACCCACATATCTTATCGGTAGCAGTGATGACAATACAAGCTATGCGAGTGTACTTGGAAGAGACTTGCAAGTACACAATTGTCCATTGCTACATTGAGGAACATGGAAGGTGGATTTGAAGAGAACTCCAGAGACACAAAGTAAACTAGGACGATATTACATTGGAAACCCTGTCTTCCTAAGCTGTCTGCAAGTCTCATTTCAACTTGACTCTTCTGTCTTTTTTCTGCTTGTTATATCATTATGTAGGTTTTTCCCCTTTGAGGCTTATAGAAATCCAAAGAAATGCATTTTGTCTCTTCCCCTAAAGACACAACTGTGAAATAATATATCTAAATTGTGAAAATGCACATATCATATCTACAGCAGTGAAGTCAGTACAAGCTATGCTAGAGTACCTGGAAGATACTTGCAAGTACACAACTGTCCTTTGCTCCCTTGGCCAAAATGAAAGGTGTATATGAAGATGACTCAAGAAGTACAATGAATACTCTGAAGATATTACATTGTCAGCAGTGACTCCCTAAACTCTCTACAAGTATCCAATCAACTTGACTCTTCCATCTTTATCCTGCTTGTGATATCAGTATTTAGCCATATCCCTGTTCAGGGCTATGGGAATCTAAATAAAGGCATTTTGAGGGTTCCTATTTAAGGGACAACATTGAAGTAATGTATGTAAAGGGTAAAAACCCACCTATCTTGTTGACATCAGTGAAGACAATACAAGCTATGGTGTTTTACCTGGAAGATACTTGGAAATACACCATTGTCCATTGCTCCTTTGGCCAACATGGAAGGTGTATTTCAAGATAACTCAAGAAATACAATGTATACTTAGAAGATATTACACTGTCAACACTGTCTCCCTAAGCTGTCTGCAAGTCTCATATCAACTTTACTCTTCTATATTTTTCCTCTTTGTGGTATCAGTATTTAGCCGGTTCCCTGTTGAGGCCTATGGAAATCCACATAAACGCATTTTTTCGCTTCCCCTAAAGAGACAACTCTGAAGTAATGAATGTAAAACGTAAAAATCCACATATCTTTTCTACAGCGGTGAAGTCAGTGCCAGGTATCCTAGAGTACCTTGAAGCTACTTGCAAGTACACCACTGTCCCTTGCTACCTTGGCCGAAATGGAAGGAGTATATGAAGATGACTCAAGAGATACAATGTATACTAGGAAGATATTACATTGTCAGCACTGACACCCTAAACTCTCTACAAGTATCCTATCAACTTGACTATTCTATCTATATCCTGCTTGTGATATCAGTATTTAGCATTTTCCCTGTTCAGGCATATAGGAATCCCAATAAAGGCATTTTGGCAATACCACCTTAAGAGGCAACATTGAAGAAATGGATGTAAAGGGTAAAAATCCACCTGTCTTGTCGACATCAGTGAAGTCAGCACAAACTATGCTAGAGTACCTGGAAGATACTTGCAAGTACACTCTTTTCCATTACTCCATTGGCCAACATGGAAGGTGTCTTTGAAGATAACTCAAGAAATACAAAGTATACTAAGAAGATATTACACTGTCAACACTGTCTCCCTAAGCTCTCGGCAAGTCTCCTATCAACTTGACTCTTTTATCTTTTTCCTGCTTGTGATATCAGTATTTAGCCGTTTCCCTGTTGAGGCCTATGGAAATCCAAATAAACGCATTTTGTCGCTTCCCCTAAAGAGACAACTGTGAAATAATATATCCAAAGTGTGAAAATGTAAATATCATATCTACAGCAGTGAAGTCAATATAAGCTATGCTAGAGTACGTGGAAGATACTTGCAAGTACACAACTGTTCCTAGCTCCCTTGGCCAAAATGGAAGGTGTATATGAAAATGACTCAAGAAGTACATTGAATACTCAGAAGATATTACATTGTCAGCAGTGACTCCCTAAACTCTCTACAAGCATCCAATCAACTTGACTCTTCTATCTTTATCCTACTTGTGATATCAGTATTTAGACTTCTCCTGGTTGAGGCCTCTATGAATCTAAATAATAGCATTTTCGTAGTAACTCCTTAAGATGCAACACTGAACTAATATATGAAAAAGGCAAAAATCCACCTATTTTGTCGACAGCAGTGAAGACAATACAAGCTATGCTATTTTACCTAGAAGATACTTGGAAATACACCATCGTCCATTGCTCCATGTCCCAACATGGAGGTGTATTTGAAGATAGCTCAAGAAGTACAATGTATGATAAGAAGATATTACCTTGTCAGTACTGACAACCTAAACTCTCTACAAGCGTCTTATAAACTTGACTGGTCGTTCTTTATCTTGCTTGTGATATCAGTATTTAGCCATGTCCCTGTTCACGGCTAGGGGAATGTAAATAAAGGCATTTGGAGGGTTCCTATTTAAGGGACAACATTGAAGTAATATATGTAAAAGGTAAAAATCCACCTTTCTTGCCGACATCACTGAATACAATACAACCTATGATATTTTACCTGGAAGATACATGGAAATACACCACTGTCCATTGCTGCATTGGCCAACATGGAAGGTGTATTTGAAGATAACTCAAAAATACAATGTATACTAAGAAGATATTACGCTGTGAACACTGTCTCCTTAAGCTGTCTGCAAGTCTCATATCGACTTGACTCTACTATCTTTTTTCTGCTTGTGATATCAGTATTTAGCCGTTTCCTGTTAAGGCCTATGGAAATCCAAATAAACGCAATTTGTCGCTTCCCCTAAAGAGACAACTCTGAAGTAATGTATGTAAAACGTAAAAATCCACATATCTTATCTACAGCAGTGAAGTCAGTACAAGCTATCCTAGAGTACCTGGAAGCTACTTGCAAGTACACAACTGTCCCTTGCTACCTTGGCCAAAATGGAAGGAGTATATGAAGATGACTCAAGAGATACAACGTATACTAAGAAGATATTACATTCTCAGCACTGACACCCTAAACTCTCTACAAGTATCCTATCAACTTGACTCTTCTATCTGTATCCTGCTTGTGATATCAGTATTTAGCATTTTCTCTGTTCTAGTGTATAGGAAACTAAATAAAGGCATTTTGGCAATACCTACTTTAGAGGCAACATTGAAGTAATGTATGTAAAGGATAAAAATCCACATATATTTTCGACAGCAATGAAGTCAGCACAAGCTATGCTAGAGTACCTTGAAGATACTTGCAAGTACACTATTGTCCATTGCTCCATTGACCAACATGGAAGGTGGATTTGAAGATAACTCAAGAGATACAAAGTAAACTAGGAAGATATTACATTGGAAACCCTGTCTCCTTAAGCTGCCTGCAAGTCTTATTTCAACTTGACTCTTCTCTCTTTTTTCTGCTTGTGATATCAGTATGTAGGCTTTTCCCCTTTGAGGCTTATAGAAAACCAAAGAAATGTGTTTTGTCACTTCCACTAAAGACACAACTGTGAAATAATATATCTAAAGTGTGAAAATGCACATATCATATCTACAGTAGTGAAGTCAATATAAGCTATGCTAGAGTACCTGGAAGATACTTGCAAGTACACAACTGTCCCTTGCTCCCTTGGCCAAAATCGAAGGTGTATATGAAGATGACTCAAGAAGTACATTGAATACTCAGAAGACATTACATTGTCAGCAGTAACTCCCTAAACTCTCTGAAGTATCCAATCAACTTGACTCTTCTATCTTTATCCTACTTGTGATATCAGTATTTAGCCTTCTCCCTGTTGAGGCCTGTGGGAATGTAAATAATGGCATTGTCGCAGTTCCTCCTTAAGAGGCAACACTGAAGTAATGTATGGAAACGGTAAAAATCCACCTATCTTGTCGACAGCAGGGAAGACAGTACAAGCTATGCTATTTTACCAAGAAGATACTTGGAAATACACCATTGTCCGTTGCTCCATGGCGCAAAATGGAAGGTGTCTTTGAAGATAACTCAAGATATACAATGTATAATAAGAAGATATTACATTGTCAGTACTGACACCCTAAACTCTCTACAAGTGTCTTATAAACTTGACTGTTCGATCTTTATCCTGCTTGTGATATCAGTGTTTAGCCATATCCCTGTTCAGGTCTATGGGAATCTAAAAAAGGCATTTTGAAAGTTCCTATTTAAGGGACAACTTTGAAGTAATGTATGTAAAGGGTAAAAACCCACCTATCTTGTTGACATCGGTGAAGACAATACAAGCTATGGAGTTTTACCTGGAAGATACTTGGAAATACACCATTGTCCATTGCTCCATTGGCCAACATGGAAGGAGTATTTGAAGATAATGCAAGAAATACAATGTATACTAAGAAGATGTTACATTGTCAACACTGTCTCCCTAAGCTGTCTGCAAGTCTCATATCAACTTGACTCTTCTATCTTTTTACTGCTTGTGGTATCAGTATTTAGCCGTTTCCCTGTTAAGGCCTATGGAAATGCAAAGAAACGCATTTTGTGGCTTCCCCTAAAGTGACAACTGTGAAGTAATGTATGTAAAACGTAAAAATCCACATATCTTATCTACAGCAGTGAAATCGGTACAAGCAATCCTAGAGAACCTGGAATCTACTGGCAAGTACACAACTGTCCCTTGCCACCTTGACCAAAATGGAAGGAGTATATGAATATGACTCAAGAGATACAATGTATACTAAGAAGATATTACATTGTCAGCACTGACACCCTAAACTCACTACAAGTATCCTATCAACTTGACTCTTCTATCTATATCCTGCTTGTGGTATCAGTATTTAGCATTTTCCCTGTTCAGACAGATAGGAATCTAAATAAAGGCATTTTGGCAATACCTCCTTAAGAGGCAACATTGAAGTAATGTATGTAAAGGGTAAAAATCTACATATCTTTTCGACAGCAGTGAAGTCAGTACAAGCTATGCCAGAGTACCTGGAAGACACTTCCAAGTACACTATTTTCCATTGCTCCATTACCCAACATGGAAGGTGTATTTGAAGATAACTCAAGAAATACAATGTAAAATAAGAAGATATTACACTGTCAGCACTGACACCCTAAACTCTCTACAAGTGTCCTATAAACTTGACTCTTCGATCTTTATCCTGCTTGCAATATCAGTATTTAGCCTTTTCTCTGCTGAGACCTATAGGAATCCAAATAAATGCTTTTTGGCAGTTCCCCTAACCAGAGAACTCTGAAGTAATATATGAAAAGGGTTAAAACTCACATATCTTATCGGTAGCAGTGAAGACAATACAAGCTATGCGAGTGTACCTGGAAGATACTTGGAAGTACACCTTTGTCCATTGCTCCATTGGTCTACATGGAAGATGGATTTGAAGACAACTCAAGAGATACAAAGTAAACTAGGAAGGTATTACATTGGAATCCCTGTCTCCTTAAGCTGTGTGCAAGTCTCATTTCAACTTGATTCTTCTATCTTTTTTGTGCTTGTGATATCAGTATGTAGGCTTTTCCCCTTTGAGGCCTATAGAAATCCAAAGAAATCAATTTTGTCACTTCCTCTAAAGAGACAACTGTGAAATAATATAGCTAAAGAGTGAAAATCCACATATCTTATTTACTGCAATGAAGTCAGCACATGCTCTGCTAGAGTACCTGGAAGATACTGGCAAGTACACAACTGTCCCTTTCTACCTTGGCCAAAATGGAAGGAGTATATGAAGATGACTCAAGAGATACAATGTATACTAAGAAGATATTACATTGCCAGCACTGACACCCTAAACTCTCTACAAGTATCCTATCAACTTGACGCTTCTATCTATATCCTGCTTGTGATATCAGTATTTAGCATTTTCCCTGCTCAGACATATAGGAATCTAAATAAAGGCATTTTGGCAATACCTCCTTAAAAGGCAACATTGAAATAATGGATGTAAAAGGTAAAAATCCACATATCTTTTCGACAGCAGTGAAGTCAGTACAAGCTATGCAAGAGTACCTGGAAGATACTTGCAAGTACACTATTCTCCATTCCTCCATTGCCCAACATGGAAGGTGTATTTGAAGATGACTCAAGAAATGCTATGTAAAATAAGAAGATATTACACTGTCAGCACCGACACTCTAAACTCTCTACAGGTGTCCTATAAACTTGACTCTTCGATATTTATCCTGGTTGTTATATCAGTATTTTGCCTTTTCCCTGTTGAGACCTGTAGGAATCCAAATAAATGCATTTTGGCAGTTCCCGTAACCAGACAACTCTGAAGTAATATATGTAAAGGGTGAGAACCCACATTTCTTATCGGTAGCAGTGAAGACAATACAATCTAGGCAAGTGTACCTGGAAGATACTTGTAAGTACACCATTGTCCATTGCTCCATGGGCCAACATTTAAGGTATATTTGAATATAAGTGAAGAGATACAATGTATATTAAGAAGATATATCATTGTCAGCACTGACACCCTAATCTCTCTACAACTAACCTATCAAATTGACTCTTTGATTTTTATCCTTCTTGTGATATCAGTATTTAGCCATATCCCTGTTTAAGCCTATGGGAATCTAAATAAAGGCATTTTCACAGTTCCTATTTAAGGGACAAGATTGAAGTCATGTATGTAAAGGGTAAAAATCCACATATCTTTTGGACAGCACTGAAGTCAGTACAAGATATGATAGTGTTCCGGGATAACATTTGCAAGTACACCTTTGTCACTTCCTCCATTGGCCTACTTGGAAGCTCTATTTGAAGACAACTCAAGAGATGCAATGTATACTAAGAAAATATTACAGTGCCGGCACTGACACCCTAACCTCTCTAGAAGTATCCTATCAAAATTGACTCTTCGATCTTTATCCTGCTTGTGATATAAGTATTTAGCCATATCCCTGTACAGGCCTATGGGAATCTAAATAAAGGCATTTTGACAGTTCCTATTTAAGGGACAAGTTTGAAGTAATGTATGTAAGGGGTAAAAATCCACATATCTTTTCGACAGCAGTGAAGTCAATACAAGCTATGCTAGTGTATCTGGAAGACACTTCCTAGTACACCTTTGTCACTTGCTCCATTGGCCTACTTGGAAGGTGTATTTGAAGATAACTAAAGAGAAACAATGTATACTAAGGAGATATTACATTGTTAGCACTGATACCCTAACCTCGGTAGAAGTATCCTATCAAATTGACTCTTCGATTTTTATCCTGCTTTTGATATCATTATTTAGCCATATCCCTGTTCAGGCATATGGGAATCAAAAGAAAGGCATGTTGACAGTTCCTTTTTAAGGGACGAGATTGAAGTAATGTATGTAAAGGTTAAAAATCCACATATATTTCCTGCAGCAGTGAAGTCAGTACAAGACATGCTAGTGTACGTGGAATGCACTTGCCAGTACACCACTGTCCATTGATTCATTGGCCAACATGGAAAGTGTATTTGAAGATAACTCAAAATATACGATGTATGATAAGAAGGTATGTCATTGTCAAAACTGACTCTCTAAACTGTCGGCAAGTATAATATCAACTTGACTCTTCTGTTTTTTTTTCTGCTTGTGATATCAGTATTTAGCCTTTACCCTGTCGAGACCTCTAGGAATCCAAATAAATGCTTTTTGGCAGTTCTCCTTACCAGGCAACTCTGAAGTAATATATGTAATGGGGAACACCCCACATATCTTATCGATACCAGTGAAGACAATAAAAGCTATGCGAGTGTACCTGGAAGATAATTGAAAGTACACCATTGTCCATTGCTCAATTGGCCAACATGGGAGGTGTCTTTGAAGATAACTCAAGAGATACAATGTATACTAGGAAGATATTACATTGGAAACACTGTCTCCCTAAGCTGACTGCAAGTCTCATTTCAACTTGACTCTTCTATCTTTTTTCTGCTTGTGATATCAGTATTTAGGCTTTTCCCCGTTGAGGCCTACAGAAATCCAAAGAAATGAATTTTGTCACTTTCTCTAAAGAGACAACTGTGAAATAAAATATCTAAAGAGTGAAAATCCACATATCGTATCTACAGCAGTGAAGTCAGTACAAGTTATGCCAGAGTACCTGGAAGATACTTGCAAGTACTCAACTGTCCCTTGCTTCATTGTCCAACATGGAAGGTGTATATGATGATGACTTAAGAAATACATTGATTACTAAGAAGATATTACACTCTCAGGACTGAATCCCTAGATTCTCTACAAGTGTCCTATCAACTTGACTCTTCTATGTTTATCCTGCTTGTGATATCTCTATTCAGCATTTTCCCTGTTCAGCCATATAAGTATCTAAATAAAGACGTTTTGGCAGTTCCTCCTTAAGAGGCAACATTGAAGTAATGTACGTAAAGGGTGAAAATCCACATATCTTTTCGACAGCAGTGAAGTCAATACAAGCTATGCTACAGTACCTGGAAGATACTTGCAAGTGCACTATTGTCCATTGCTCCATTGTCCAACATGGAAGGTGTATTTGAAGATAACTCAATAAATACAATGTATAATAAGAAGATATTACGTTGTCAGCACTGACACACTAACCTCTCTACAAGCATCCTATCAAGGTGACTCTTTGATTTTTATCCTGCTTGTGATATCAGTATTTAGCAATATCCCTGTTCAGGCCTATGGGAATCCAAATAAAGACATTTTGGCAGTTCCTACTTAAGGGACCATTTTGAAGTATCATATGTAAAGGGTAAAAATCCACATAACTTTCCGACAGCAGTGAAGTCAATACCAGCTATGCTGGTGTACCTGGAAGACACTGGCAAGTACACCATTGTCCATTGCTCAGTTGCCCAACATGGCAGGTGTATTTGAAGATAACTCAAGAGATACAATGTATACTAAGAAGATATTACATTGTCAGCACTGACACCCTAAACTCTCTACAAGTGTCCTATAAACTTGACTCTTCGATCTTTATCCTGCTTGTAATATCAGTATTTAGCCTTTTCCCTGTTGAGACATATAGGAATCCAAATAAATGCATTTTGGCAGTTCCCACAACCAGACATCGCTGAAGTAATATATGTAAAGGGTTAGACCCCACATATCTTATCGGGAGTAGTGAAGACAATACAAGCTATGCGAGTGTACCTGGAAGATACTTGGAAGTACACCATTTTCCATTGTTCCATTGGCCAATATGTAAGGTGTATTTCAAGATAACTCCAGAGATACAATGTATAATAAGGAGATAATACAATGTCAGCACTGACACACTAACCACTCTACAAGTAACCTATCAAATTGACTCTTTGATTTTTATCCTCCTTGTGATATCACTATTTAGCCATATCCCTGTTCAGGCCTATGGGAACCTAAATAAAGGTATTTTCACAGTTCCTACTTAAGGGACAAGATTGAAATAATGTATGTAATGCGTAAAAATCCACATATCATTTCGACGGCAGTGAAGTCAATACAAGCTATGCTATTGGACCTGGAAGACAATTGCAAGTACACATTTGTCACTTGCTCCATTGGCCTCCTTGGAAGTGTATTTGAAGACAACTCAAGAGATACAATGTATACTAACAAGATATTACAATGTCACCACTGACACTCTAACCTCTCTACCAGTATCCTGTTAAATTGACTCTCTGATTTTTATCCTGCTTTTAATAACAGTATTTAGCCATATCCCTGTACAGGCCTATGGGTACCTAAATAAAGGCATTTTGACAGTTTCTATATAAGGGACAAGATTGTAGTGATGTGTGTAAAGGGTAAAAATCCACATACCTTTTCGACAGCAGTGAAGTCAATACAAGCTTTCCTAGTGTACCTGGAAGACACTTGTAAGTACACCTTTGTCACTTGCTGCATTGGCCTACTTGGAAGCTTAATTTGAAGATAACTCAAGAGATATAATGTATACTATGAAGATATTACATTGTCATCACTGACACACTAACCCATCTACAAGTATCCTGTCAAATAGACCTCTGGATTTTTATCCTGCTTGTGATATAAGTATTTTACCATATCCCTGTTGCGGCGTACGGGAATCAAAATAAAGGCATTTTGAGAGTTCCTATTTAAGGGACAAGATTGTTGAAATGTATGTAAAGTGTAAAAATCCACATGTCTTTTCGACAGCAGCGAAGTCAATACAAGCAATGCCAGTGTACCCGGATAACACTTGCAAGTACACCTTTGTCATTTGCTCCATTGGCCTACTTGGAAATTGTATTTGAAGACAACTCAAGAGACACAATGTATACTAAGAAGATATTACATTGTCAGCACTGACACCCTAACCTCTCTAGACGTATCCTATCAAATTGACTCTTCGATTTTTATCCTGCTTGTGATATCAGTATTTAATCATATCCCTGTACAGGTCTATGTGAATCTAAATATAGGGATTTTGACAGTTCCTATTTAAGGGACGATTTTGAAGTCATGTATGTAAAGGGTCAAAATCCACATATCTTTACTACAGCAGTGAAGTCAATACAAGCCATGCGAGTGTACCTGGAAGACACTTGAAAGTACACCTTTGTCACTTTCTCCATTAGCCGACTTGGAAGGTGTGTTTGAGGACGCCTCAAGAGATACAATGTATACTAAGAAGATATTCCATTGTCATCACTGACACCCTATCCTCTGTAAAAGTGTCCTATCAAATTGACTCTTCGATTTTTTTCCTGCTTGTGATATCCCTATTTAGTCAGAACCCTGTTCAGGCCTATGAGAATCAAAATAAGGGCATTTTGATAGTTCCTAATTAAGGGACAAGATTAAAGTAATATATGTAAAGGGTAAAAATCCCCATATCTTTTCGGCAGCAGTGCACTCAATACAAGAAATGCTGGGGTACCTGGAATACACTTGCAAGTACAACTTTGTCTCTTGCTCCATTGGCCTATTGGAAGGTGTACTTGAAGACAACTCAAAAGACACAATGTATACTAAGAAGATATTACTTTGCCAGCACTGACAACCTAACCTCTTTAGAAGTATCCTTAAAAATTGAATCTTCGATATTTATCCTGCATGTCATATCAGTATTTAGCCATATCCCTGTTCAGGCCTATGGGAATCAAAATAAAGGCATTTTGACAGTTCCTATTTAAGGGTCAACACTGAAGTAATGTATGTGAAGGGTAAAAATTCACATATATTTTCTGCCGCAGTGAAGTCAATACAAGATATGCTAGTGTACCTGGAATTCACTTGCAAGTACACCTTTGTCCATTGATTCATTGGCCAACAAGGAAAGCATATTTGAACATAACTCAAGATATACAATGTATACTAAGAAGATATCTCATTGTCAACACGGACTCCCTAAACTGGCGGCAAGTACCATATCAACTTGACTCTTCTTTTTTTTTCCTGCTTGTGATATTAGTATTTTGCCTTTACCCTCTCGAGACCTCTAGGAATCCAAATAAAAGCATTTTGGCAGTTCTCCTTACCAGACATCTCTGAAGTAGTATATGAAATGGGTAACAACCCACATATCGTATTGATAGCAGTTAAGACAATAAAAGCTATTCGAGGGTACCTGGAAGATACTGGCAAGTACACCATTGTCCATTGCTCAGTTGCCCAACATGGGAGGTGTCTTTGAAGATAACTCAAGAGATACAATGTATACTAGGAAGATATTACATTGGAAACACTGTCTCCCTAATCTGTCTGCAAGTCTCATTTCAACTTGACTCTTCTATCTTTTTCCTGCTTGTGATACCAGTATTTAGGCTTTTGCCCCTTGAGGCCTATAGAAATCCAAAGAAATGAATTCTGTCACTTCCCCTAAAGAGACAACTGTGAAATAATATATCTAAAGAGTGAAAATCCACATATATTATCTACAGCAGTGAAGTCAGTACAAGCCATGCTAGAGGACCTGGAAGATATTTGCAAGTACTCAACTGTCCCTTGCTCCCTTGTCCAACATGGAAGGTGTATATGAAGATGACTTACGAAATACATTGAATATGAAGAAGATATTACATTGCCAGGACTGAATCCCTAGATTCTCTACAAGTGTCCTATCAACTTGAATCTTCTATATTTATCCTCCTTGTGATATCAGTATTAAGCCTTTTACCTGTTGAGACCTATAAGAATCTATATAAAGGCATTTTGACAGTTCCTATTTAGGGGACAAGATTGAAGTAATGTATGTAAAGGGAAAAAATCCACATATACTTCCGACAGCAGTGAAGTCGATACCAGCTATGCTAGTGAACCTGAAGTCACTTGCAATTACACCTATGTTACTTGCTCCATTGGCCTTCTTGGAATATGTATTTGAAGACAACCAAAGTGATACAATGTATACTAAGAAGATATTCCATTGTCATCACTGACACCCTAACCTCTGTAAAAGTGTACTATCAAATTGACTCTTCGATTTTTTTCCTGCTTGTGATATCCCTATTTAGTCAGAACCCTGTTCAGGCCTATGAGAATCAAAATAAAGGCATTTTGCTAGTTCCTAATTAAGGGACAATATTAAAGTAATATATGTAAAGGGGAAAAATCCCCATATCTTTTCGGCAGCAGTGCACTCAATACAAGATATGCTGGGGTACCTGGAATACACTTGCAAATACACCTTTGTCACTTGCTCCATTGGCCTATTGGAAGGTGTATTTGAAGACAACTCAAGAGACACAATGTATACTAAGGAGATATTACTTTGCCAGCACTGACAACCTAACCTCTCTAGAAGTATCCTTAAAAATTGACTCTTCGATATTTATCCTGCATGTCATATCAGTATTTAGCCATATCCCTCTTCAGGCCTTTGGGAATCAAAATAAAGGCATTTTGACAGTTCCTATTTAAGGGACAAGATGGAAGTAATGTTTGTAAAGAACAAAAATCCACATATCTTTTCGACAGCAGTGAAGTCAATACAATCTATGATAGTGTACCCGGAAGACAATTGCAAGGTCACCTTTGTCACTTGCTCCATTGGCCTACTTGGAAGGTGTATTTGAAGACAACTAAAGAGATACAATGTATACTAAGAAGATATTACATTGTCAGCACTGACACCCTAACTTCTGTAGAAGTGTACTATCAAATTTACTCTTCGATTTTTATCCTGCTTTTGATATCAGTATTTACCATATCCCTGTACAGGCCTATGGGAACCTAAATAAAGGCATTTTGACAGCTCCTATTTAAGGGACAAGATTGAAGTAATGTATGTAAAGGGTAAAAACCCACATACCTTTTCGACAGCAGTGAAGTCAGTACATGCTATGCGAGTGTACCTGGAAGACACTTACAAGTACACCTATGTCACTTGCTCCATTGGCCTGCGTGAAAGCTGTATTTGAAAACAACTCAAGAGATACAATGTATAATAAGAAGATATTACATTGTCAGCTCTGACACCCTAAACTCTGTAGAAGTATTTTATCAAATTGACTCTTCGATTTTTATCCTGCTTTTGTTATCATTATTTAGCCATATCCCTGTCCAGGCCTATGGGAATCAAAAGAAAGGCATTTTGACAGTTCCTCTTTAAGGGACAAGATTGAAGTAATGTATGTAAAGCGAAAAATCCACATATATTTCCTGCAGCAGTGAAGTCAGTACAAGATATGCTAGTGTACCTGGAATACACTTCCAAGTACACCATTGTCCATTGATTCATTGGCCAACATGGAAAGTATATTTGAAGAAAACTCAAAATATACCATGTATAATATGAAGATATGTCACTGTCTACACGGACTCCCTAAACTTCCGGCAAGTATCATATCAATTGACTCTTCTGTTTTTTTCCTGCTTGTAATATAAGTATTTAGTCTTTACCTTGTCGGGACCTCTAGGATTCCAAATAAATGCATTTTGGCAGTTCTACTTACCAGACAAATCTGAAGTAATATATGTAATGGGTAACAACCCACATATCTTATCGATAACAGTGAAGACAAGAAAAGCTATGCGAGTGTACCTGGAAGATACTGGCAAGTACACCATTGTCCATTGCTCAGTTGCCCAACTCGGGAGGTGTATTCGAAGATCTCTTGGTATCAAGAGATACCAAGTATCCTAGGAAGATATAACGTTGGAAACACGGTCTCCCTAAGCTGTCTGCAAGTCTCATTTCAACTTGACTCTTCTATCTTTTTCCTGATTGTGATATCAGTATTTACGCATTTCCCCGTTGTGGCCTATAGAAATCCAAACAAATGAATTTTGTCACTTCCCCTAAAGAGACAACTGTGAAATAATATATCTAAACAGTGAAACTCCACATATCTTATCTACAGCAGTGAAGTCAGTACAAGCTATGCTAGAGGACCTGCAAGGTACTTGCCAGTACTCAACTGTCCCTTGCTCCCTTGGCCAATATCGAAGGTGTATATGAAGATGACTTAAGAAATACATTGAATACTAAGAAGATATTACATTGTCAGCACTGAATCCCTACATTCTCTACAAGTGTCCTATCAACTTGACTCTTCTGTATTTATCCTGCTTATGATATCTGTATTTAGCATTTTCCCTGCTCAGGCATATAAGAATGTAAATAAATGCAATTTCGCAGTTCCATCTTAAGAGACAACATTGAATTAATGTATGTAGAGGGTAAAAATCCACATATCTTTAGGAGAGCAGTGAAGTCAATACAAGTTATGCTAGACTACCTGGAAGATACTTGCAATTACACTATTGTCCATTGCTCCATTCCCCAACATGGAAGGTGTATTGGAAGACAACTAAAGAGATAAAATGCATGCTAAGAAGATATTACCTTGTCAGCACTGACACCCTAACCTCTGTAGAAGTATCCTATCAAATTGACTCTTCGATTTTTATCCTGCTTTAGTTATTAGTATTTTGACATATCCCTGTTCAGGCCTATGGAAATCAAAATAAAGGCCTTTTGACAGTTCCTACTTAAGGGAGAATACGGAAGTAATGTACGTAAAGGGTAAAAATCCACATATCTTTTCGACAACAGTGAAGTCAATACAAGCTATGCTAGAGTACCTGGAAGATACTTGCAAGTGCATTGTCCATTGCTCCATTCCCCAACATGGAAGGTGTATTTGAAGATAACTCAAGAAATACAATGTGCAAAAAGAAGATATTACACTGTCAGCACTGACACCCTAAACTCTCTACACGGGTCCTATCAACTTGACTCTTCGATCTTTATCCGGCTAGTAATATCAGTATTTAGTCTTTTCCCTGTTGAGACGTATAGGAAATCGAAATAAATGCATTTTGGCAGTTCCCCTTACCAGACAACTCTCAAGAAATATATATAAAGGCTTAGAACCCGCACATCTAATCGGTAGCAGTGAACACAATACAAGCTATGCGAGTGTACCTGGAAGACACTTGCAAGTACACTTTTGTCACTTGCTCCATTGGCCTACTTGGAGGGGTATTTGAAGACAACTCAAGAGATACAATATATACAAAGAAGATATTACATTGTCAGCACTGACATCCTAACCTCTCTACAAGTATCCTATCATATTGCCTCTTTGATTTTTATCCAGCTTGTGATATAAGTATTTAGCCATATCCCTGTTCCGGCCCATGGGAATTTGTTAAAGACATTTTGACAGTTACTATTTATGGGACAAGATGGAAGTAATGTTTGTAAAGGAGAAAAATCAACATATCTTTTCGACAGCAGTGAAGTCAATACAAAATATGCTAGTGTACCCGGAAGACACTTGCAAGTACACCTTTGTCACTTGCTCCATTGGCCTACCTGGAAGGTGTATTTGAAGACAACTCAAGAGACACAATGTACACTAAGAAGATACTACATTGTCAGCATTGACACCCTAACCTCTCTGGAAGTATCCTATCAAACTGATTCTTCGATTTTTATCCTGCTTGTAATAACAGTATTTAGCCTTATCCCTGTTCAAGCCTATGGATATCTAAATTAAGTAATTTTGACAGTTCGTATTTAAGGGTCAAGATTGAAGTAATGTATGTAAAACGTAAAATTCACATATCTTTTCGACAGCAGTGAAGTCAATACAAGGTATGCTAGTGTACCTGGAAGACACTTGCAAGTACACCTTTGTCACTTGCTCCATTGGCCTATTTGGAGGTGTATTTGAAGACAACTCAAGAGATAAATGTAGACTAAGAAGATATGACAGTGTCAACACTGACACCCTAGCCCATCTAGAAGTATAATTTAAAATTGAGTCTTCGATTTTTATCCTGCTTGTGATAACAGTATTTAGGCATATCCCTCTTCAGGCCTACGGGAATCTCATAAAGGCATTTTGACAGTTCCTATTTAAGGGAGAAGATTGAAGTAATGTATGTAAAGGGTAAAAATCCACATATCTTTTCGACAGCAGTGAAGTCAATACAAGCTATGCTAGAGTACCTGGAAGATACTTGCAAGTACACTATTGTCCATTGTTCCTTTACCCAACATAGAAGGTGTATTTGAAGATAACTCAAGAAATGCAGTGTAAAATAAGAAGGTATTACATTGTCAGCACTGACACCCTAAACTCTCTACAAGTGTCCAATAAACTTGACTCTTCAATCTTTATCCTGCTTGTAATATCAGTATTTAGCCTTTTCCCTGTTGAGACCTATAGGAATCCAAATAAATGCATTTAGGCAGTTCCCCTAACCAGACAACTCTGAAGGAATATATGTAAAGGCTTAGATCCCACATATCTTACCGGTAGCAGTGAACACAATACAAGCTGTGGGAGTGTACCTGGAAGATACTTGCAAGTATACAATTGTCCATTGCTCCATTGTCCAACATGTAAAGTGTATTTGAAGATCACTCAAGAGATACAATGTATACTAAGAAGATATTACATTGTGAGCACTGACACCCTAACCTCTCTACAAGTATCCTATCAAATTGACTCTTTGATTTTTATCCTGGTTGCCATATTAGTATTTAGCCATATCCCTGTACAGGTGTATGGGTACCTATATAAAGAGATTTTGACAGTTCCTATTTAAGGGACAAGATTGAAGTAATGTATGTAAAGGGTAAAAATCCACATATCATTTCCACAGCAGTGAAGTCAATAAAAGCACTGCTAGTGTACCTGGAAGACCCTTGAAAGTACCTCTTGTTACTTGCTCCGTTGGCCAACTTGAAAGCTGTATTTGAAGACAACTCAAGAGATACAATGTATACTACGAAAATATCACACTGTCAGCACTGACACCCCAAGCTCTCTACAAGTATCCTATCAAATTAACTCTTCGATTTTAATCCTGCTTGTGATATAAGTATTTAGCCATATCCTGCTCAGGCCTATGGGCATCTAAATAAAGGCATTTTCACAGTTCCTATTTAAGGGACAAGATGAAAGTAATGTATGTAAAGGGTAAAAATCCACATATCTTTTCGACAGCAGTGAAGTCAATACAAGCTCTGCTAGTGTACCTGGAAGACACTTCCTAGTACACCTTTGTCACTTGCTCCATTGGCCTACTTGGAAGGTGTATTTGAGGACAACTCAAGGGACACAATGTATATTAGGAAGATACTACATTGTCAGCACTGACACCCTAACCTCTCTAGAAGTATCCTATAAAATTTACTCTTCATTTTTTATCCTCCTTGTGATGTCAGAATTCTGCCATGTTCCTGTTCAGGCCTATGGGAATCTAAATAAAGGCATTTTGACCGTTCCGATTTAAGTTCCGATACAAGATTGAAGTAATGTATGTAAAGGGTAAAAATCCACATATGTTTTCGACAGCAAGGAAGTCAGTACAAGATATGCTAGTATACATGTAATACACTTGCAAGTACACCATTGTCCATTGATTAATTGGCCAACATGGAAAGTGTATTCGAAGACAACTCAAGATATATAATATATACTAAGAAGATATGTCATTGTCAACACGGACTCACTAAAATATCGGCAAGTATCATATCAACTTGACTCTTCTGTTTATTTCCTGCTTGTGATATCAATATTTAGCCTTTTCCCTGTTGAGACCTATAAGAATCGAAATAAATGCATTTTGGCAGTTCCCCTAACCAGACAACTCTGAAGAAATAAATGTAAATGCTTATAACCCACATATCTTACCGGTAGCAGTGAACACAATTCAAGCTATGCGAGTATACCTGGAAGATACTTGTAAGTACACAATTGTCCATTGCTCTATTGGCCAACATGTAAGGTGTATTGAAAGATAACTCAAGAGATTCAATGTATACTAAGCAGATATTACATTGTCAGGACTGATACCCTAACCTTTCTACAAGTATCTTATCAAATTGTCTCTTCTATTTTTATCCTGCTTGTGATATCAGTATTTAGCCTTATCCCTGTACAGGCCTATGGGAAACTAAATAAAGGAATTTTGAGAGTTCTTATTTAAGGGACAAGATTGAAGGAATGTATGTAAAGGGTAAAATCCACATATCTTTTCGACAGCAGTGAAGTCAGTAAAAGCTATGCTAGCGTACCTGGAAGACACTTCCAATTACCCCTTAGTCACTTGCTCCATTGGCCTACTTGGAATCTTTATTTGAAGACAACTGAAGAGAAAAAGTGTATACTAGGAGAATATCACATTGTCAGCACTGACACCGTAAGCTCTCTACAAGTATCCTATCATATTGACGATTCGATTTTTATCCTGCTTGTGATATATGTATTTTGCCATATCCCTGTTCAGACTTAAGGGAATCTAAATAAAGGCATTTTGACAGTTCCGATTTAATTTCTGATACAAGACTGAAGTATGTAAAGGGTAAAAATCCACCTACCTTTTCGACAGCAGTGAAGTCAGTACAAGATATTCTAGTGTACCTGGAAGATACTTGCAAAACTCAACTGTCCCTTCCTCCCTTGGCCAACATGGAAGGTGTATATGAAGATGACTTAATAAATACATTGAATGCTAAGAAGACATTACATTGTCAGCATTGAATCCCTGGATTCTCTACAAGTGTCCTATCAACATAACTCTTCTGTATTTATCCTGCTTGTGATATCAGTATTTAGCATTTTCCCTGTTCAGGCATATAAGAATCGAAATAAAGGCCTTTTGGCAGTTCCTCCTTAAGAGGCAACATTGAAGTAATGTATGTAAAGCGTTAAAATTCACATATCTTTTCGACAGCATTGAAGTCAATACAAGCCATGCTAGTGTACCTGGAAGACACATGCAAGTACACCTTTGTCACATGCTCCATTGGCCTACTTGGAAGGTGTATTTGAAGACAACTCAAGAGATACTATGTATACTAAGAAGATATTACTTGTCAGCAATGACATCCTATACTCTCTAGAAGTCTCCTTTCAAATTGACTCTTCGATTTTTATCCTGCTTGTGATATCAGTATTTAGCCATATCCCTGTTCAGGCCTATGGGAATCAAAATAAAGGCATTCTGAGAGTTCCTATGTAAGGCATAAGATTGAAGTAATGTATGTAAAGGATAAAAATCCACATATCTTCTCGACAGCAGAGAAGTCAATACAAGTTCTGCTAGAGTACCTGGAAAATACTTTCAAGTACACCATGGTCCATTGATTCATTGGCCAACATGGAAAGTGTATTTCAAGATAACTCAAGATATACAATATATACTAAGAAGATATATCATTGTCAACACGGACTCCCTAAACTGTCGGCAAGTATCATATCAAATTGACTCTTCTGTTTATTTCCTGCTTGTGATATCAGTATTTAGCCTTTACCCTGTCGAGACCTATAGGAATCCAAATAAATGCATTTTGGCAGTTATCATTACCTGACAACTCTGAAGTAATACATGTAATGGGTAACAACCCACATATCTTATCGATAGCAGTGAAGACAATAGAAGCTATGCGAGTGTACCTGGAAGATAATGGCAAGTACACCATTGTCCATTGCTCAGTTGCCCAACATGGGAGGTGGATTTGAAGATAGCTCAAAAGATGCAATGTATAATATGAAGATATTACATTTGAAACACTGTCTCCCTAAGCTATGTGCAAGTCTTATTTCAACTTGACTCTTCTATTTTTTCCTGCTTGTGATATCAGTATTTAGTCTTTACCCCTTCAGCCCTATAGAAACCCAAAGGAATGAATTTGTTCACTTCCCCTAAAGAGAAAACTGTGAGATAATATATCTAACGAGTGAAAATCCACATATATTATCTACAGCAGTGAAGTCAGTATAAGCTATGCTAGAGTACCTGGAAGATACTTGCAAGTGCACTATTGTCCATTGCTCCATTGCCCAACATGGAAGGTGTATTTGAAGATAACTGAAGAAATACAATGTATAATAAGAAGGTATTAAATTGTCAGCACCGAAACCCTAAACTATCTACAAGTGTCCTAAAAACTTGACTCTTCCATCTTTATCCTTCTTGTAATATCAGTATTTAACCTTTTCCCTGGTGAGACCTATACGAATCCACATAAATGCTTTTTGGTAGTTCCCCTAACCAGACATCTCTAAAGTAATATATGTAAAGGGTTAGAACTCACATATCTTATCGGTAGCAGTGAACACAATACAAGCTATAGGAGTCTACCTGGAAGGTACTTTCAAGTACACCATTGTCCATTGCTCCATTGGACAACTTGTAAGGTGTATTTGAAGAGAAGTCAAGAGATACAATGTACACTAAGAAGATATTACATTGTCAGCACAGACACCCTAAGCTCTCTACAAGTAACATATCAAATTGACTCTTTGATTTTTATCCTGTTTGTGATATCAGCATTTAGCCATATCCCTGTTCATGCCTATGGGAATCTAAATAAAGGTATTTTGACAGTTCCTATTGAAGGGACAAGATTGAAGTAATGTATGTAAAGGGTAAAAATCCACATAATGTTTCAACAGTAGTGAAGTCAATACAAGCTATGCTAGTGTACCTGGAAGACACTTGGAAGTACACCTTTGTCACTTGCTCCCTTGGCCTACTTCGAGGTGTATTTGAAGACAACTCAAGAGATACAATGTATACTAAGAATATATTACATTGTCAGCACTGACACCCTAACCTCTGCAGGAGTATCCTATCAAACTGACTCTTTGACTTTATCCTGCTTGTGATATCAGTATTTAGCCATAACGCAGTACAGGCCTATGGGAACCTAAAAAAAGGCATTTTGGCAGTTCCTATTTAAGGGACAAGATTGAAGTAAGGTATGTAAAGGGTAAATATCCCCATATCGTTTCGACAGCAGTAAAGTCAATACAAGCTATGCTAGTGTACCTGGAAGACACTTGGAAGTACACCTTTGTCACTTGCTCCCTTGGCCTACTTCGAGGTGTATTTGAAGACAACTCAAGAGATAAAATGTATACTAAGAATATATTACATTGTCAGCACTGACACCCTAACCTCTGCAGGAGTATCCTATCAAACTGACTCTTTGACTTTATCCTGCTTGTGCTATCAGTATTTAGCCATAACGCGGTACAGGCCTATGGGAAACTAAAAAAAGGCATTTTGGCAGTTCCTATTTAAGGCACAAGATTGAAGTAAGGTATGTAAAGGGTAAATATCCCCATATCGTTTCGACAGCAGTAAAGTCAATACAAGCTATGCTAGTGTACCCGGAAGTCCCTTGCAAGTACACCTTTGTCACTTCCTCCATTAGCCTACTTGGAAGGTGAATTTGAGGACTACTCAAGAGACACAATGTAAACTAAGAAGATATTACACTGTCAGCACTGACACTCTAACATCTCTAGAAGTATCCTATCATATTGACTCTTCAATTTTTATCCTGCTTATGATATCAATATTTAGCCATATCCCTGTTCAGGCCTATGGGAATCTAAATAAAGGCATTTTGATAGTTCCTCTTTAAGGGACAAGTTTGAAGTAATGTATGTAAAGGGTAAAAGTCCACATATGTTTCCGACAGCAGTGAAGTCAATACAAGCTATGCTAGTGTACCTGGAAGACACTTACAATTACACCATTGTCACTTGCTCCATTGGCCTACTTGGAAGGTGTATTTGACGACAACTCAAGAAATACAATGTATAGTAAGCAGATATTACATTGTCAGCACTGACACTCTAACCTATCTACAAGTATACTATCAAGTTGACTCTTCGATTTTTATCCTGCTGTGATATCAGTATTTAGCCATATCCCTGTTCAGGCCTATGGGAATGTAAAAAAAGTCATTTTGACTGTTTCGATGTAAGTTCCGATACAAGATTGAAGCAATGTATGTAAAGGGTAAAAATCCACATATCTTTTCGACAGCAGTGAAGTCAGTACAAGATATGCTAGTGTACCTGGAATACACTTGTAAGTACAACATTGTCCATTGATTCATTGGCCATCATGGAAAGTGTATTAGAAGATAACTCAAGATATACAATATATATTAAGAAGATATGTCATTTTCAACACGGACTCCCTAAACTGTCGGCAATTATCATATCAACTTGACTCTTATGTTTATTTCCTGCTTGTGATATCAGTATTTAGCCATTACCCTGTCGAGTCCTGTAGGATTCCAAATAAATGCATTTCGACAGTTATCCTTACCTGACAACACTGAAGTAATATATGTAATGGGTAACAACCCACATAACTTATCGATAGCAGTGAAGACAATAAAAGCTATGCGAGTGTACCTGAAAGATACTTGCAAGTACTCAACTGTTCCTTGCTCCCTTGGCCAACATGGAAGGTGTATATGAAGATGACTTAAGAAATACATTGAATACTGAGAAAATATTACATTGTCAGCACTGAATCCCTAGATTCTCTTCAAGTGTCCTATCGACTTGACTCTTCTATTTTATTCTGCTTGTGATATCTGTATTTAGCATTTTCCCTGCTGAGGCATATAAGAATTTTATAAAGGCCATTTGGAAGTTCCTCCTTAACAGGCAACATTGAAGTAAAGTATGTAAAGGGTAAAAATCCTCATAACTTTTGGACAGCAGTGAAGTCAGTACAAACTATGCTAGAGTACCTGGAAGAAATTGCATGTACAGTATTGTCCATTTCCCCAATGCCCAACATGGAAGGTGTATTTGAAGACAACTAAAGAGATACAATGCATACTAAGAAGATATTACATTGTCAGCACTGACACTCTAAACTCTGTAGAAGTATCCTTTCAAATTGACTCTTCTATTTTTACCCTGTTTTTCATATCAGTATTTTGCCATATACCTGTTCAGGCCTATGGGAATCAAAAGAAAGGCATTTTGACAGTTCCTATTTAAGGGAGAAGATAAAAGTAATGTATGTAAAGGATAAAAATCCACATATCTTTTCGACAGCAGTGAAGTCAATACAAGCTATGCTAGAGTACATGGAAGATACTTGCAAGTGCACTATTGTCCATTGCTCCATTGCCCAACATGGAAAGTGTATTTGACGATAACTCAAGAAATACAATGTATAAAAAGAAGATGTTACATTGTTAGCACTGGCACCCTAAACTCTCTACAAGTATCCTATAACCTTGACTCTTCGATCTTTATCCTGCTTGTAATATCAGTATTTAGCCTTTTGCCTGTTGAGATCCATAGGAATCCACATAAATGTATTTTTGCAGTTCCCCTAACCAGACAACTCTGAAGAAATATATGTAAAGGTTTAGAACCCACATATCTTACAGGTAGCAGTGAACACAATACAAGCTATGGGAATGTACCTGGAAGGTACTTGCAAGTACATAATTCTCCATTGCTCCATTGGCCAACATGTAAGGTTTATTTGAAGATAACTCAAGAGATACAATGTATACTAAGCAGATATTACATTGTCAGCACTGAAACCCTAACCTCTCTACAAGTATTTAATGAAATTGACTCTTTGATTTTTATGCTGCTTTTGATATCAGTATTTAGCCATATCCCTGCACAGGCCAATAGGAACCTAAATAAAGGCATTTTGACAATTCCCACTTAAGGGACAAGATTCAAGTAATGTATGTAAAGGGTAAAAATCCACATATCTTTCCGACAGCAGTGAAGTCAATAAAAGCTATGCTAGTGTACCTGGAAGACACTTGCAAGTACACCTTTGTCACTTGCTCCAATGTCCAACATGGAAGGTGTATTTGAAGATAACTCAAGAAATACCATGTATAATAAGAAGATATTACATTGTCAGCACCGACACCCTAAAATCTATACAAGTGTCCGATAAACTTGACCCTTCGATCTTGATCCTCCTTTTAACATCAGTATTTAACCTTTTCCCTGTTGAGACCTATAGGAATCCAAATAAATGCATTTTGGTAGTTCCCCTAACCAGACATCTCTGAAGTAATATATGTAAAGGGTAAGAACTCACAAAGCTTATCGATAGCAGTGAACAAAATACAAGCTATGGGAGTGTACCTGGAAGATACTTGCAAGTACACCATTGTCCATTCCTCCTTGGGACAGCATGTAAGGTATATTTGAAGATAACTCAAGAGATACAATATATACTAAGAAGATATTACATTGTCAGCACTGAAAACGTAACCTCTCTACAAGTATCTTATCAAATTGACTCTTTGATTTTTATGCTGATTTTGATATCACTATTTAGCCATATCCCTGAACACGTCTACAGGAACCTAAATAAAGGAATTTTGACAGTTCCTACTTAAGGGACAAGATTGCAGTAATGTATGAAAAGGGCAAAAATTCACATATCTTTTCTACAGCGGTGAAGTCAATAAAAGCTATGCTAGTGTACCTGGAAGACACTTGCAAAATCAACTTTGTCACTTGCTCCATTGTCCAACATGGAAGGTATATTTGAAAATAACTCAGGAAATACAATGTATACTAAGAAATTATTACATTGTCAGCAGAGACACCCTAAGCTCCCTACATGTAACCTTTCAAATTGACTGTTTGATTTTTATCCTGTTTGTGATATCAGTATGTAGCCATATCCCTGTTCATGCCTATGGGAATCTAAATAAATGCATTTTGGCAGTTCCTATTGAAGGGACAAGATTGAAGTTATGTATGTGAAGGGTAAAAATCCACATAACGTTTCAACAGTAGTGAAGTCAATACAAGCTATGCTAGTGTACCTGGAACACACTTGCAATTACCCCTTTGTCACTTGCTCCATTGGCCTGATTGGAGGTGTATTTGAAGACAACTCAAGAGATACAATGTATACTAAGAATATAATACATTGTCAGCACTGACACCCTAACCTCTGCAGGAGTATCCAATCAAACTGACTCTTTGATTTTATCCTGCTTGTGATATCAGTATTTAGCCATAACGTGGTAGAGGCTTATGGGAACCTAAATAAAGGCATTTTTGCAGTTCCTATTTAAGGGAAAAGATTGAAGCAATGTATGTAAAGGGTAAAAATCCACATACCATTTTGACAGTAGTGAAGTCAATACAAGCTATGCTAGTGTACTCGGAAGAAACTTGCAAGTACACCTTTGTCATTTCCTCCATTGGCCTACTTGGAAGGTGTATTTGAAGACAACTCAAGAGAAACAATGTATACAAAAAAGATATTACATTGTCAGCACTGACACCCTAACCTCTCTAGAAGTATCCCATCAAATTGACTATTCGATTTTTATCCTGCTTGTGATATTAGTATTCAGCCATATCCATGTTCAGGCCCATGGGAATCTAAATACAGGTATTTTTTCAGTTCCGATTTAAGTTCCGATACAAGATTGAAGTAACGTATGTAAAGGGTAAAAATTCACATATATTTTCGGCAGCATTGAAGTCAGTACAAGATAGGCTGGTGTACCTGGAATACACTTGGAAGTACACCATTGTCCATTGATTCATTGGCCAACATGGAAAGTGTATTTGAAGTTAACTCAATATATACAATATGTACTGAGAAGATATGTCATTGTCAACACGGACTCCCTAAACTGTCGCAAGTATCATATCAACTTGACTCTTCTGTTTATATCCTGCTTGTGATATCTGTATTTAGCCTTTACCCTGTCGAGTCCTCTTGGAATCCAAATAAATGCATTTTCGCAGTTATCCTTACCTGACAATTCTGAAGTAATATATGTAATGGGTAAGAAGCCACATATTTTATCGATAGCAGTGAAGACAATAAAAGTTATGCGAGTGTACCTGAAAGATGTTTGCAAGTACACTATTGTCCTCAATTGGCCAACATGGGAGGTGAATTTGAAGATAGCTGAAAAGATTCAATGTATACTAGGAAGATATTACATTTGAAACACTGTCTCCCTAAGCTATCTGCAAGTCTCATTTCAACTTAACTCTTCTAACTTTTTCTTTGATTTTTATCCTGCCTGTGATATCAGTATTTAGCCATATCCCTGTACAGGCCTATGGGAACCTAAATAAAGGCATTTTGAAAGTTCCTATTTAAGAGACAAAATTGAAGCAATGTATGTAAACGGTAAAAATCCACATATCATTTCGAGAGCAGTGAAGTCAATACAAGCTATGCTAGTTTGCCCGGAAGACACTTGCAAGTATACCTTTGTCACTTCCTCTATTTGCCTATTTGGAAAGTGTATTTGAAGACAATTCAAGAGACACAATGTATACTAAAAAGTTATTACATTGTTAGCACTGACACCCTAATATCTCTAGAAGTATTCTATCAAATTGAGTCTTCGATGTTTGCCCTGCTTGTGATATCAGTATTTAACCATATCCCTGTTCAGGCCTATGGGAATCAAAATAAAGGCATTTTGACAGTTCCTATTTAAGGGACAAGATGGAAGTAATGTATGTAAAGGGTAAAAATCCACATATATTTTCTGCAGGCCTGAAGTCAGTACAAGATATGCTAGTGTACGTGGAATACACCTCCAAGTACACAATTGTCCATTGATTCATTGGCCAATATGGAAAGTGTATTTGAAGATAACACATGATATACAATGTATCCTAAGAAGATATGTCATTGTCAACACGGACTCCCTAAAATGTTGGCAAGTATCATATCAACTTGACTCTTCTGGTTTTTTTTTTCCTGCTTGTGATATCAGTATTCAGTCTTTACCCTGTGGAGAACTCTAGGAATCCAAATAAATGCATTTTGGACGTTCTCCTTACCTGAAAACTATGAAGTAATGTATGAAATGAGTAACAACCCATATATCTTACCGATAGCAGTGAAGATAATAAAAGCTATGCGAGTGTACCTGGAAGATACTTGCAAGTACACCATTGTCCTTTCCTCAGTTGCCCAACACGGGAGGTGTATTTGAAGATAACTCAAGAGATACAATGTATACTAGGAAGATATTACATTGGAAACACTGTCTCCCTAAGCCGTCTGCAAGTCTCATTTCCACTTGACTCTTCTATCTCTTTCCTGGTTGTGATATCAGTATTTAAGTTATCCCCATTGAGGCCTACAGAAATCCAAAGAAATCAATTTGGTCACTTCCCCTAAAGAGACAACTGTGAAATAATATATCTAAAGAGTGAAAATCCACATATATTATCTACAGCAGTGAAGTCAGTACAAGCTATGCTAGAGTACCTGGAAGATACTTGCAATACACAACGGTCCCTTGCTCCCTGGGCCAACGAGGAAGGTGTATATGAAGATTACTTAAGAAACACATTGAATACCAAGAAGATATTACATTGTCAGCATTGAATCCCTAGCTTCTCTACAAGTGTCCTATCAACTTGACTCTTCCCTATGTATCCTGCTTGTGATATCAGTATTTAGCATTTTCCCTGTTCAAGGCATATAAGAATCTAAATAAAGGCCTTTTGGCAGTTCCTCCTTAAGAGGCAACATTGAAGTAATGCATGTAAAGGGTAAAAATGCACATATATTTTCGACAGCAGTGAAGTCAATACAAGCTATGCTAGTGTACCTGGAAGGCACTTGCAAGTACACTTTTGTCACTTGCTCCATTGGCCTACTTGGAGGTGTATTTGAAGACAACTAAAGAGATACAATGTATACTAAGAAGATATTATATTGTCAGCAGTGACACCCTAACCTCTGTAGAAGTATCCTATCAAATTGACTCTTCGATTTTTATCCTGCTTGTGATATCGGTATTTAGCTATATCCCTGTTCAGGCCTATGGGAAACAAAATAAAGGCATTTTGACAGTTCCTATTCAAGGAACAGGATTGACGTTTTGTATGTAAAGAGTAAAAATCCACACATATTGTCGACAGCATTGAAATCAGTACAAGATATGCTAATGTACCTGGAATACACTTGGTGGTACACTATTTTCCATTGATTCTTTGGCCAACATGGAAAGTGTATTTGAAGATAACTCAAGATATACAATATATACTAAGAAGATATATCATTGTCAACACGGACTCCCTAAAGTGTCGGTAAGTATCACATCAACTTGACTCTTCTGTTTATTTCATGCTTGTGATATCAGTATTTAGCCTCTACCCTGTCGAGTCCTCTAGGAATCCAAATAAATGCATTTTGGCAGTCATCCTTACCTGACAACTCTAAAGTAATATACGTAATGGGTATCAACCCAATATCTTATCGATAGCAGTGAAGACAATAAAAGCTATGTGAGTGTACCTGAAAGATACTTGCAAGTATTCATCTGTCCCTTGATCCCTTGGCCAACATGGAAGGTGTATATGAAGATGACTTAATAAATACATTAAATATTAATAAAATATTACATTGTCAGCACTGAATCCCTAGATTCTCTACAAGTGTCCTATCGAGTTGACTCTTCTATCTTTATGGTGCTTGTGATATCTGTATTTATCATTTTCCCTGCTGAGGCATATAAGAATTTAATAAAGGACATTTGGAAGTTCCTCCTTAAGAGGCAACATTGAAGTAAAGTATGTAAAGGGTAAAAATCCCCATAACTTTTCGACAGCAGTGAAGTCAGTACAAGCTATGCTAGAGTACCTGGAAGATACTTGCATGTACAGTATTGTCCATTTCTCCAATGCCCAACATGGAAGGTGTATTTGAAGACAACTAAAGAGATACAATGCATATTAAGAAGATATTGCATTGTCAGCACTGATACTCTACACTCTGTAGAAGTATCCTATCAAATTTACTCTTCGATTATTATCCTGCTTTTGATATCAGTGTTTTGCCATATCCCTGTTCAGGCCTATGGGAATCAAAAGAAAGGCATTTTGACAGTTCCTATTTCAGGAGAAGATAAAAGTAATGTATGTAAAGGGTAAAAAATCACATATATTTTCGACAGCAGTGAAGTCAATACAAGCTATGCTAGAGTACCTGGAAGATACTTGCAAGTGCACTATTGTCCACTGCTCCATTGCCCAACATGGAAAGTGTATTTGAAGATAACTCAAGAAATACAATGTATATTAAGAAGATATTACATTGTCAGCACTGGCACCCTAAACTCTCTACAAGTGTCCTATAAACTTGACTCTTCGATCTTTATCCTCCTTGTAATATCAGTATTTAGCCTTTTGCCTGTTGAGACCTATAGGAATCCACATAAATGCATTTTTGCAGTTCCCCTGACCATACAACTCTGAAGAAATATATGCAAAGGCTTAGAACCCACATATCTTATCTGTAGCAGTGAACACAATACAAGCTATGAGAGTGTACCTGGAAGATACTTGCAAGTACACAATTGTCCATTGCTCCATTGGCCAACATGTAAGTTTTATTTGAAGATAACTCAAGAGATACAATGTATACTAAGAAGATATTACATTATCAGGACTGACACCCTAACCTTTCTACAAGTATCTTATCAAATTGTCTCTTCTATTTTTATCCTGCTTGTGATATCAGAATTTAGCCATATCCCTGTACAGGCCTATGGGAAACTAAATAAAGGCATTTCGACAGTTCCTACTTAAGGGACAAGTTTGAAGTAATGTATGTAAAGGGTAAAAATCCACATATCTTTTTGACAGCATTGATCTCAATAAAAGCGATGCTAGTGTACCTGGAAGACACTTGCAAGTACACCTTTGTCACTTGCTGCATTGTCCAACATGGAAGTAGTATTTGAAGATAACTCAAGAAATACAACGTATAATAAGAAGATTTTACATTGGAATATGGCGGAGTAGAAGGACGCACGTTTACGAGCTCCGAAACCAAAGCCCATAGAATTAATGTTAAAAGAGTCCCCCATAATTTCTGGGTGAGTAAAAGGTGTGCAGAAGCAGAGTGGAAGTGATTTCCGTTCCAGGGAGCACTGAAGACCTGTCCCCAGGGTCCGGCGCGCCCCGGAAAGTATACCCGACCCCCAGCGCTGCCCTGGCCGAGGCCCCAGAGAGGCTTATCCGAGCAGGCTTCAGAGAAGGAAGCTCCAGCAGCCGGGAAAGTTCCTCTGCCCACAGAAGCTACAGGTCAGTGAGAGAGGCCGGGCTGAAGGAGAGGGGAAGTGGGGCGTCTCTGTGACTCGGGCCCCCTCGGGAGGAAGCGGCGGCGGCGGGGACGGGGGCAGGAAGCCGCGGAGGCAGAGGTGTGGGCAGTGGCTGAGGCGGCAGCGGCCCTGGAGTCAGGAATCCCCCAGCAGCAGGCAGGATCTTCATTACGGAAGATTCCCGCATAAAACCTGACGGAGCTGAGCCTGGGAGACGGCCTTGCCCCCACCCCGCTCTGTTACTGAAGGCTTCTGCTTAAAACCCCCAAGGGAGCGGGATTTGGGAGGTGGGCCCCCCACCCCGCCCCCATCCGTTCCATTCCTGAAAGTCTCTGCATAAAGCCCCGGAGGGATCTTAGTCTCGGAGGCGGCCCTCGCCCCACCCCAGCACCTGAACTAAAGCTCACTGATAGACAGCCAGAAGGAGGAAAGCCCATTTAAATCTCAGAGGCCAAGCACTAGCTGGGCGGATCCAGACGGAGGTGGAAAGGAATCTCAGTAGTCAAGTAACTGGCTGGGAAAATTCCTAGAAAAGGGAAGACAAATAAGACTTTAGAGAGTTTTTTCCAACAAATGCAAATGATTCCGACCTTCGGATCTGACGAAGATGAGGACGTATTCTTGCCATCAGGGAAAGACGTGGAGGGCGGGGCCTCAGTACCCCAGGCACCCCAGGGGGGTGGTGGGTGGGCTCAGGCCCTGGAAGAGCTCAAAAAGGATTTTGAAAAGCAAGTTAGACAGGTGGAGGAAACACTAGGAAGAGAAATGTCAGAGATGCAACAAAAGTATGAAAAACAGGTCAATACCTTGGTAAAGGAGACCCAAAAAAATGCTGAGGAAATTAACACCTTGAAAAATAGGCTCACCCAATTGGCAAAGGAGGTTCAAAAAGCCAATGAGGGGAAGAATGCTTTCAAAAGCAGAATGAGCCAAATGGAAAAAGAGGCTCAAAAGCTCACTGAATTTAATAGTTCTCTCAAAATTAGAATGGAACAGATGGAGTCTAATGACTTTACGAGAAATCACAAAACAAAACCAAAAGAACGAAAAAATGGAAGAGAATGTGAAATATTTCATGGGAAAAACAACTGACCTGGAAAATAGATCACAATAGATCACAAAATAGAGACAATTTAAAAATTATGGAACTACCTGAAACTCATGATCAAAAAAAGAGCCTAGACATCATCTTCCATGAAATTATCAAGGAAAACTGCCCTGACATTCTAGAACCAGAGGGCAAAATAAGTATTGAAAGAATCCATCGATCACCACCTGAAAGAGATCCAAAAAGAGAAACTCCTAGGAACATTGTGGCCAAATTCCAGAACTCGCAGCTCAAGGAAAAAATCTTGCAAGCAGCCAGAAACAAACAATTCCAGTACTGTGGAAATACAATCAGGATAACCCAAGATCTAGCAGCTTCTACATTAAGGGATCGAAGGGCGTGGAATAGGATATTCCAGAAGGCAAAGGAACTAGGACTCAAACCAAGAATCACCTACCCAGCTAAACTGAGTATAATACTTCAAGGGAAAATATGGTCTTTCAATGAAACAGAGGACTTTCAATCATTCTTGATGAAAAAACCAGAGCTGAAAAGAAAATTTGACTTTCAAACACAAGAATGAGAAGAAGCATGAAAAAGTAAACAGCAAAGAGAAGTCTTAAGGGACTTACCATGAGTGAACTGTTTACAATCCTACATGGAAAGACAATATTTGTAACTCTTAAAACTTTTCAGTATCTGGGTTGTTGGTGGGACCACACATACACATGTACACGCTTGCACACACATACACACATGCACACACATACAGAGATAGAGAGCACAGATTGAACTGAATAGGATGGGACCATACCTTAAAAGAAACTAGGGTAAATGGTGAGAGAGAAATGTAGGGGGATGGAAAGGGAAGGGGGTAACTATATGTCATTTAAGAGGCAGGTAGGAGTTTTTCTTAGTGGAGGGAAAAATAGGAGAGCTGAGAAAAAAAAAAAAAACAAGAAGTTTACCCTCATCACATTTGACTAAACGAAGGAGTGAAATGCACACTCATTTTGCTATGAAAACCTATCTTACAGTATAAGAAAGTGGGGGAGAAAGAGATATTGCAAGGGGGGGAGAAGATGGAAGGGAGGGCAAAGGGAGGAGGGAGCAATTTGAAGTCAACACTTGGGGAGGGACAGGATCAAAAGACAGAAGAGAAACAATGAGGGGCAGGTTAGGAGGGATGGTAATCCAGTTAGTCTTACACAACACGACTATCAGGGAGGTCATTCGCAAAACTACACAGATATGGCCTATATTGAATTGCCTGCTGTCCCAAAGGGAATGGGTGGGGAAGGAGGGATGAGGAGAATTTGGAACTCAAAGGTTTAGGAACAACTGTTTAGTATTGTTGTTGCAACTAGGAAAGAAGACATACAGTTAAGGAGGAATAGAAAGTCATCTGGCCCTACAGGAGAAAAGAGAAGATGGAGACAAGAGAAGGGAGAGATGACAGAAGAGAGGGCACATTGGAGATAAGGAAAATTAGATTGCTTGGGGTATTGGGGTGGGGGAGGGGATAAAAGGGGAGAAAATTTGGAACCCAAAAATTTGTGAAAATGAGTGTAAAAAAATTAAATAAATAAAAAAATAAAAAAATAGAAGATATTACATTGTCAGCACCGACACCCTAAAATCTATACTAGTGTCCGATAAACTTGACTCCTCGATCTTTATCCTCCTTGTAATATCAGTGTTTAACCTTTTCCCTGTTGAGACCTATAAGAATCCAAATAAATGCATTTTGGTAGTTCCCCTAACCAGACATCTCTGAAGTAATATATGTAAAGCGTCAGAACTCACATATCTTATCGGTAGCAGTGAACCCAATACAAGCTATAGGAGTGTACCTGGAAGATACTTGCAAGTACACCATTGTCCATTGCTCCACTGGAAACATGTAAGGTGTATTTGAAGATAACTCAAGAGATACAGTGTATACTAAGAGGATATTACATTGTCAGCAGAGACACCCTAAGCTCTCTACAAGTAACCTATCAAATTGACTGTTTGAATTTTATCCTGTTTGTGATATCAGTATTTAGCCATATCCCCGTTCATACCTATGGTAATCTAAATAAATGCATTTTGACAGTTCCTATTGAAGGGACAAGATTGAAGTAATGAATGTAAAGGGTAAAAATCCACATAACATTTCAACAGTAGTGAAGTCAATACAAGCTATGGTAGTGTACATGGAAGAGACTTGGAGGTACACCTTTGTCACTTGCTCCAATGGCCTACTTGGAGGTGTATTTGAAGACAACTCAAGAGAAACAATGTATACTAAGAAGATGTTATATTGTCAGCACTGACACCCTAAACTCTGCAGGAGTATCCTATCAAAATGACTCTTTGATTTTATCCTGCTTGTGATATCAGTATTTAGCCATAACGCGGTACAGGCCTATGGGAACCTAAATAAAGGCATTTTGACAGTTCCTATTTAAGGGACAAGATGGAAGTAATGTATGTAAAGGGTAAAAATCCACATATATTTTCGGCAGGCCTGAAGTCAGTACAAGATATGCTAGTGTACCTGGAATACACCTCCAAGTACACAATTGTCCATTGATTCACTGGCCAATATGGAAAGTGTATTTGAAGATAACACAAGGTATACAATGTATCTTAAGAAGATATGTCATTGTCAACACGGACTCCCTAAAATGTCGGCAAGTATCATATCAACTTGACTCTTCTGTTTTTTTCCTGCTTGTGATATCAGTATTTAGCCTTTACCCTGTCGAGACCTATAGGAATCCAAATAAATACATTTTGGCAGTTCTCCTTATGAGACAACTCTGAAGTAATGTATGTGATGGATAACAACCCACAGATTTTATCGATAGCAGTGAAGACAATAAAAGCCATGCGAGTGTACCTGGAAGATACTTGCAAGTACACCATTGTTCATTGCGCCTTTGGCCAACATATAAGGTGTATTTGAAGACAACTCAAGAGATACAAGGTATACTAAGAAGATATTAAATTATCATCACTGACACCCTAACCTCTCCACAAGTATCCTATCAAATTGACTCTTTGATTTTTATCCTGCTTTTGATATAATATTTAGCCATATACCTATACAGGCCTATGGGAACCTAAATAAAGGCATTTTGACAGTCCCTATTTAAGGGACAAGTTTGAAGTAAAGGGTAAAAATCCACATATCTTTTCGACAGCAGTGAAGTCAATACAAGCTATGCTAGAGTACCTGGAAGATACTTGCAAATGCACTATTGTCAGTTGCCACATTGCCCAATATGGAAGGTTTATTTGAAGATAACTCAAGAAATACAATGTATAATAAGAAGATATTACATTGTCAGCACTGACACCCTAAACTCTCTAAGAGTGTCCTATAAACTTGACTCTTCAATCTTTATCCTCCTTGTAATATCAGTATTTAGCCTTTTCCTGGTTGAGACCTATATGAATCCAAATAAATGCATTTTGGCAGTTCCCCTAACCAGACATCTCTGAAATAATATATGTAAAGGGTTACAACCCACATATCTTATCGCTAGTAGTGAAGAAAATACAAGCTATGCGAGTGTACCTGGAAGATACTTGCAAGTACACCATTGTCCATTGATCCTTTGGCCAACATATAAGGTGTATGTGAAGACAATTCTAGAGATATAATGTATACTAAGAAGATATTAAATTATAAGCACTGACACCCTAACCTCTCCACAAGGGTCCTATCAAATTGACTCTTTGATTTTTATCCTGCTTGTGATATCAGTATTTACCCCTATCCATGTACAAGCCTATGGGAACCTAAATAAAGGCATTTTGACAGTTCCTATTTAAGGGACAAGATTGAAGTAATGTATGTAAAGGGTAAAAATCCAGATATCTTTTCCACAGCAGTGAAGTCAATACTAGCTATGCTAGTGTATCTGGAAGGCACTTGCCTGTACACCTTTGTCACTTGCTCCATTGGCTTACTCGGAAGCTGTATTTAAAGACAACTCAAGAGATGCAATGTATGCTAAGAAGATATTACATTGTCAGCACTGACTCCCTAACCTCTGTAGATGTATCCCATCAAATTGACTCTTCGATTTTTATCCTGCTTGTGATATCAGTATTTAGCCATATCCCCGTTCAGTCCTTTGGGAATCAAAATAAAGGCATTTTGACAGTTCCTATTCAAGGGCCAAGATTGAAGTAATGTATGTAAAGGGTAAAAATCCACATGTATTTTCTGCAGCAGTGAATTCAGTACAAGATATGCTAGTGTACCTGTAATACACTTGCAAGTACACCATTGTCCATTGATTCAATGGCCAACATGAAAAGTGTATTTGAAGATAACTCAAGATATACAATGTATACTAAGAAGATATGTCATTGTCACACGGACTCCCTAAACGCTCGGCAACTATCATATCAACTTGAGTCTTCTGTTTTTTTCCTCCTTGTGATATCAGTATTTAGCCTTTACACTGTTGAGACCTCTAGGAGTCCAAATAAATGCATGTGGGCAGTTCTCCTTATCAGATAACTCCGATGTAATATAAGTAAGGGGTAACAACCCACATATCATATCGACAGCAGTGAACACAATAAAAGCTATGCGAGTGTACCTGGAAGATACTTGCAAGTACACCATTGTCCATTGCTCATGTAGCCAGCATGGGAGGTGCATTTCAAAATAACTCAAGTGATAGGATGTATACTAGGGAGATATTACAGTGGAAACACTGTCTCACTAAGCTGTCTACAAGTCTCATTTCAACTTGACTGTTCTATCTTTTTCCTGATTGTGATATCAGTATTTAGGCTTTTCCCCGGTGAGGTCTATAGAAATCCAAAGAAATGAATTTTGTCACTTCAACTAAAGAGACAACTGTGAAATAATATATCTAAAGAGTGAAAATCCACTTATCTTATCTACAGCAGTTAAGTCAATAGGAGCTATACTAGAGTACCTGGAAGATACTTGCAAGTACTCAACTGTCCGTTGCTCCGTTGTCCAACATGGATGGTGTATATGAAGATGATTTAAGAAATACATTGAACACTAAGAAGATATTACATTGTCAGCACTGAATTCCTAGATTCTCTACAGGTGTCCTATCAACTTGACTCTTCTATCTTTATCCTGCTTGTGATGTCAGTATTGAGCATTTTCCCTGCTCAGGCATGTAAGAATCTAAATAAAGGCCTTTTGGCAGTTCCTCCTTAAGAGGCAAAATTGAAGTAATGTATGTAAAGGGAAAAAATCCACATATCTTTTCGACAGCAGGGAAGTCAAAACAAGCTATGTTAGAGTACCTGGAAGATACTTGCAAGTGCACTATTGTCAGTTGCTCCATTGCCCAACATGGAAGGTGTATTTGAAGATAACTCAAGAAATACAATGTATAATAAAAAGATATTACATTGCCTGCACTGACACCCCAAACTCTCTACAAGTGTCCTATAAACTTGACTCTTCTACCATTATCCTACTTGTAATATCATTATTTAGCCTTTTCCCGGTTGAGACCTCTATGAAGCCAAATAAATGCATTTTGGCAGTTCCCCTAACCACACATCTCTGAAGTCATATATGTAAAGGGTTGCAACTCACATATCTTATCGCTAGCAGCGAAGGCAATATAAGCTATGCGAGTGGACCTGGTAGATACTTGCAAGTACACCATTGTTCATTGCTCCTTTGGCCAACATATAAGGTGTATTTGAAGACAACTCAAGAGATACAATGTATACTAAGAAGATATTAATTTATCAGCACTGAAACCCTACCCTCTCCACAAGTATCCTATCAAATTGGCTCTTTGATTTTTATCCTGCTTGTGATAACAGTATTTAGCCATATCCCTGTACAGGCCTATGGGAATCAAAATAAAGGCATTTTGACAGTTCCTATTTAAGGGACAAGTTTGAAGTAATGTATGTAAAGGGTAAAAATCCACATATCCTTTCGACAGCAGTGAAGTCAATACAAGCTATGCTAGAGTACCTGGAAGATACTAGCAAGTGCACTATTGTCAGTTGCTCCATTGCTCAACATGGAAGGTGTATTTGAAGATAAGTCAAGAAATACAATGTATATTAAGAAGATATTACATTGTCAGCAATGACACCCTAAACTCTCTAAGAGTGTCCTATAAACTTGACTCTTCGATCTTTATGCTGCTTGTAATATCAGTATTTAGCTTTTTCCTGGTTGAGACCATTATGAATCCAAATAAATGCATTTTTGCAGTTCGCCTCACCAGACATCTCTTAAGTAATATATGTAAAGGGTTACAACCCACATATCTTATCGCTAGCAGTTAAGACAATACAAGCTATGCGAGTGTACCTGGAAGATACTTGCAAGTACACCAATGTCCATTGCTCCTTTGGCCTACATATAAGGTGTATGTGAAGACAACTCAAGAGATACAATGTATATTAAGAAGATATTAAATTATCAGCACTGACACCCTAACCTCCCCACAAGTATTCTATCAAATTGTCTCTTTGATTTTTATCCTGCTTGGGTTACCAGTATTTCGCCATATCCCTGTACAGGCCTATGGGAACCTAAATAAAGGCATTTTGAGAGTTCCTATTTAAGGGACAAGATTGAAGTAATGTATGTAAAGGGTAAAAATCCAGATATCTTTTCCACAGCAGTGAAGTCAATACTAGCTATGCTAGTGTATCTGGAAGCCACTTGCCTGTACACCTTTGTCATTTAATCCATTGACCTAAGTGGAAGCTGGATTTGAAGACAACTCAAGAGATGCAATGTGTACTAAGAAGATATTACATTGTCAGCACTGACACCCTAACCTCTGTGGAAGTATCTCGTCAAATTGACTCTTCGATTTTTATCCTGCTTGTGATATCAGTATTTAGCCATATCCCCGTTCAGGCCTATGGGAATCAAAATAAAGGCATTTTGACAGTTCCTATTCAAGGGCCAAGATTGAAGTAATGTATGTAAAGGGTAAAAATCCACATGTATTTTCTGCAGCAGTGAAGTCAGTACAAGATATGCTAGTGTACCTGGAATACACTTGCAAGTACACCATTGACCATTGATTCATTGGCCAACATGAAAAGTGTATTTGAAGATAACTCAAGATATACAGTGTATACTAAGAAGATATGTCATTGCCAACACGGACTACCTAAACTATCGGCACCTATCATATCAACTTGATTCTTCTGTTTTTTTCCTGGTTGTGATATCAGTATTTAGCCTTTACCCTGGCGAGACCTCTAGGAATCCAAATAAATGCATGTGGGCAGTTCTCATTACCAGACAACTCTGACGAAATATATGTAATGGGTAACAACCGGTATATCTTACCTATAACAGTGAAGACAATAAAAGCTATGCGAGTGTACCTGGAAGATACTTTCAAGTACCCCATTGTCCATTGCATAATTGGCCAACACGGGAGGTGTATTTCAAGATAACCCAAGAAATACAATGTATACTAGGAAGATATTACATTCGAAGCACTGTCTCCCTAAGTTGTCTGTAAGTCTCATTTCAACTTGACTCTTCTATATTTTTCCTGCTTCTTACATTAGTATTTCGGCTTTTCCCATTGAGATCTATAGAAATAGAAAGATATGAATTTGGTCACTTCCCCTAAAGAGACAACTGTGAAATAATATATCTAAAGAGTGAAAATCCACATATATTATCTACAGAAGTGAAGTCAGTACAAGCTATGCTAGAGGACCTCGAAGATACTTACAAGTACTCAACTGTCTCTTGCTCCCTTGGCCAACATGCAAGGTGTATATGAAGATGACTTAAGAAATACATTGAATACTAAGAAGATATTACATTGTCAGCACTGAATCCCTAGATTCTCTACAAATGTCCTATCAACTTGACTCTTCTATATTTATCCTGCTTCTGATATCAGTATTTAGCATTTTACCTGTTCAAGCATATAAGAATCTAAATAAAGGCCTTTTGGCACTTACTCCTTAAGAGGCAACATTGAATTAAGGTAAGTAAAGGATAAAAATCAACATATATTTTCGACAGCAGTAAAGTCAATACAAGCTATGCTAGAGTACCTGGAAGATACTTGCAAGTGCACTATTGTCAGTTTCTCCATTGCCCAACATGTAGGGGGTATTTGAAGATAATTCAAGAAATATAATATATAATAAGAAGATATTACATTGTCAACATTGACACACTAACCTCTCTAGAAGTATCCTAACAAATTGACTCTTCGATTTTTATCCTGATGGTGATATCAGTATTTAGCCATATTCCTGTTCAGGCCTATGGGAATCTATATAAAGGGATTTTTACAGTTCCTATTTAAGGGTCAAGATTGAAGTAGTGCATGTAAAGGGTAAAAATCCATATATTTTTTAGACAGCAGTGAAGTCAATACAAGCTATGCTAGTCTACCTGGAAGACACTTGCAAGTACACCTTTGTCACTTGCTCCCTTGGCCAACATGGAAGGTGTAAATGAAGATGACTTAAGAAATACATTGAATACTAAGAAGATATTACATTGTCAGCGCTGAATCCCTAGATTCTCTACTAGTGTCCTATCAAGTTGACTCTTCTGTATTTATCCTGCTTGTGATTTCTGTATTTAGCATTTTCCCTGCTCAGGCATATAAGAACCTAATAAAGGCCATTGGGCAGATCCTCCTTAAGAGGCAACATTGAAGTAATGTAGGTAAACGGTAAAAATCCACATGTCTTTTCGACAGTAGTGAAGTCAGTACAAGCTATGCTAGAGTACCTGGAAGATACTTGCAAGTACGCTATTGTCCATTGCTCCATTGCAAGACATGGAATGTGTATTTGAAGACAACTAAAGACATAGAATGCATTCTGAGAAGATATTACATTGTCAGCACTGACAACATAACCTGTGTAGAAGTATCCTATCACATTGACTCTTCGATTTTTATCCTCCTTTTGATATCAGTATTTTGCCATATCCGTGTTCAGGCCTATGGGAATCAAAATAAAGGCATTTTGACCGTTCCTATTTAAGGGTCAAGATTGAAGTAATATATGTAAAGGGTCAAAATTATCATATCTTTTAAACAGCAGTGAAGTCAATACAAGCTATGCTAGTGTACACGGAAGACACTTGCAAGTACACCTTGGTCACTTGCTCCATTGGCATACTTGGAAGCTGAATTTGAAGATAACTCAAGAGACACAATGTATACTAAGAAGATATTACATTGTCAGCATTAACACCCAAATCTCTCTAGAAGTATCTTATCAAATTGAATCTTCGATTTTTATCCTGCTTGTGATATCAGTATTTAGCCATATCCCTGTTCAGACCTATGGGAATCTAAATAAAGGCATTTTCACAGTTCCTATTTAAGGGTCAAGATTGAAGTAATGTATGTAAAGGGTAAAAATTATCATATCTTTTCAACAGCAGTGAAGTCAATACAAGCTATGCTGGTGTACCTGGAAGACAATTTCGTGTACACTTTTGTCAATGATACATTGTCCTACTTGCAGGTGTATTTGCAGACAACTCAAGAGATACAATGTATACTAGGAAGATATTACATTGTCTGCACTGACAACCTATCCTCTCTACAAATATCCTTTCAAATTGACTCTTGGATTTTTATCCTGCTTCTGATATAAGTATATTGCCATTTTCCCTGCTCAGGCCTATGGGAAACAAAATAAAGGCATTTTGAGAGTTCCTATTTAAGGGACAAGATTGAAGTAATGTATGTAAAGGGTAAAAATCCACATATCTTTTCGACAGCAGAGAAATAAATACAAGCCATGCTAGTGTACCCGGAAGACACTTGCAATTACACCTCTTTCACTTGCTCCATTGGCCTAATTGGAAGGTGTATTTGAAGACAACTCAAGACACACAATGTATACTAAGAAGATATTACATTGTCAGCACTGACAACCTAACCTCTCTAGACGTAACCTATCAAATTGACTGTTCGATTTATATCCTGCTTGTGATATCAGTATTTAGCCATATCCCTGTTCAGGCATATGGGAATCAAAATAAAGGCATTTTGACAGTTCCTATTTAAGGGACAAGATTGAAATAATGTATGTAAAGGGTAAAAATCCACCTATCTTTTCGACAGCAGTGAAGTCAATACAAGCTATTCTAGTGTACCTGGAAGACACTTGCCTGTACACCTTTGTCACTTGCTCCACTGGCCTACATGAAAGCTGTATTTGAAGACAACTCAAGAGATGCATTGTATACTAAGAAGTAATTACATTGTCAGCACTGACTCCCTAACCTCTGTAGAAGTGTCCCATTAAATTGATTCTTCGATTTTTATCCTGCTTGTGATATCTATATTTAGCCATATCCCCGTTCAGGCCGATGGGAATCAAAATAAAGGCATTTTGACAGTTCCTATTCAAGGGCCAAGATTGAAGTAATGTATGTAAAGGGTAAAAATCCACATATCTTTTCGACAGCAATGAAGTCAATAAAAGCTATTCTAGTGTACCTGGAAGACCCTTGCAAGTTCACCTTTGTCACTTGCTCCATTGGCCTACTTGGAATGTGTATTTGAAGACAACTCAAGAGTCACAATGTATACTAAGAAAATATCACATTGTCAGCACTAACACCCCAAGCTCTCTACAAGTATCCCAGTAAATTGCCTCTTCGATTTTTACTCTGCTTGTGATATCAGTATTTAGCCATATCCCAGTTCAGGCCTATGGGAATCTAAATAAAGGCATTTTGACAGTTCCGATTTAAGTTCCGATACAAGACTGAAGTAATGTATGTAAAGGGTAAAAATCCACATATCTTTTCGACAGCAGTGAAATCAGTACAAGATATGCTAGTGTCCCTGGAACACACTTGCAAGTACACCATTGTCCATTGATTAATTGGCCAACATGAAAAGTGTATTTGAAGATTACTCAAGATATACAATGTATACTAAGAAGATATCACATTGTCAGCACTGACACACTAACCTCTGTAGAAGTATCCTTTCAAATTTACTCTTCAATTTTTATCCTGCTTGTGATATCAGTAGTTTTTCCATATCCCTGTTCAGGCCTATGGGAATCAAAATACAGGCATTTTGGCAGTCCCTATTTAAAGGACAAGATGGAAGTTACGTATGTAAAGGGTAAAAATCCACATATATTCTCGGCATCATTGAAGTCAGTACCAGATAGGCTAGTGTACCTGGAATACACTTGCAAGTACACCATTTCCCATTGATTCATTGGCCAACATGGAAAGTGTATTTGAAGATAACTCAAGATATACAATATATATTAAGAAGATATATCATTGTCAACACGGACTCCCTAAACTGTCGGCAAGTATCATATCAACTTGCTTCTTCCGTTTTTTTCCTGCTTGTGATATCAGTATTTAGCCTTTACCCTGTCGAGACCTCTAGGAATCCAAATAAATACATTTTGGCAGTTCTCCTTCCCAGACAATTCTGAAGTAATGTATGTAATGGGTAACAACCCACATATCTTATCGATAGCAGTGAAGACAATAAAAGCTATGCGAGTGTACCTGAAAGATACTAGCAAGTACACCATTGTCCATTGCTCAGTTGCCCAACAAGGGAGGTGTATTTGAAGATAACTGAAGAGATACCATGTATACTAGGAAGATATTACATTGGAAACACTGTCTCCCTAAGCTATCTGCAAGTCTCATTTCAACTTGAATCTTCTATCATTTTCCTGCTTGTGATAGCAGTATTTAGGCTTTTCCCCGTTGAGGCCTATAGCAATCCAAAGAAATGAATTTTGTCACTTCCCCTAAAGAGACATTTGTGAAATAATATATCTAAAGAGTGAAAATCCACGTATATTATCTACAGAAGTGAAGTCAGTACAAGCTGAGCTAGAGGACCTCGAAGATACTTGCAAGTACTGAACTGTCCCTTGCTCCCTTGGCCCACAAGGAAGGTGTAAATGAAGATGACTTAAGAAATACGTTGAATACTAAGAAGATATTACATTGTCAGCACTGAATCCCTAGATTCTCTACTAGTGTCCTATCAAGTTGACTCTTCTGTATTTATCCTGCTTGTGATATCTCTATTTAGCATTTTACCTGCTCAGGCATAGAAGAATCTAAATAAAGGCCATTGGGCAGTTCCTCCTCAACAGGCAACATTGAAGTAATATATGCAAACGGTAAAAATCCACATATCTTTTCGACAGCAGTGAAGTCAATACAAGCTATGCTAGAGTACCTGGAAGATACTTGCAAGTACGCTATTGTCCATTGCTCCATTGCCAACATGAAAGGTGTATTTGAAGACAACTAAAGAGATACAATGCATACTAAGAAGATATTACATTGTCAGCACTGACACCCTAACCTGTGTAGAAGTATCCTATCAAATTGACTCCTCGAATTTTATCCTGCTTTTGAAACCAGTATTTTGCCGTATCCCTGTTCAGGCCTACGGGAATCAAAATAAAGGCATTTTGACAGTTTCTATTTAAGGGACAAGATTGAAGTAATGTTTGTAAAGGATAAAAATCCACATATCTTTTCAACAGCAGTGAAGTCAATACAAGCTATGCTAGTGTACGCGGAAGACACTTGCAAGTACACCTTTGTGACTTGCTCCATTGGGCCACTTGGAAGGTGTATTTGAAGACAACTCAAGAGACACAATGCATTCTAAGAAGATATTACATTGTCAGCACTGACACGCTAACCTCTCTAGAAGTATCCTATCAAATTGACTCTTTGATTTTTATCCTGCTTGTGATATAAGTATTTTGCCATATCCCTGTTCAGGCCTATGGGACTCAAAATAAAGGTATTTTGACAGTTCCTTCTTAAAGGACAAGATTGAAGTAATGTATGTAAAGGGTAAAATTCCAAATATTTTTTCGACAGCAGTGACGGCAATACAAGCTATGCTAGTGTATCCGGAAGACACTTGCAAGGACACCTTACTTGCTTCATGCATTGGCCTATTTGGAAGGTGTATTTGAAGACAACTCAAGAGACACAATGTTTACTAAGAAGATATTACATTGTCAGCACTGACACTCTAACCTATCTACAAGTATCCTATCAAGCTGAGTCTTTGATTTTTATCCTGCTTGTGATATAAGTATTTTGCCATATCCCTGTTTAGGCCTATGGGAATCTAAATAAGGGCATTTTGACAGATCCTATTTAATGGTCAAGATTGAAGTAATGTATATATAAGATAAAAATCCACATATCTGCTCAACCACCGTGAAGTCAATACAAGCTATGCTAGTGTACCTGGAAGACACATGCAAATACACCTTTGACACTTGCTCCATTGGCCTACTTGGAAGCTGTATTTGAAGACAACTCAAGAGATAAAATGTATACTAAGAATGTATTACATTGTCAGCACTGACACCCTAACCTCTCTACAAGTATGCTATCAAATTGACTCTTCGATTTTTATCCTGCTTGTGATATCACTAATTAGCCATATCCCATTACAGGCCTATGGGAATCTAAATAAAGGCATTTTGACAGTTCCTATTTAAGGGAGAAGATTGAAGCAATGTATGTAAAGGGTAAAAATCCACATATCTTCTCGACAGCAGTGACGTCAATACAAGCTATTATAGTGTACCTGGAATACACTTGCAAGTACACGTTTGTCACTTGCTCCATTGGCCTACTTGGAAGTTGTATTTGAAGACAACTCAAGAAATACAATGTACACTAAGAAGGTATTCCATTGTCAGCACTGACACCCAAAACTCTGTACAAGTATCCCATCAAATTGAATCTTTGATTTTTATCCTGCTTGTGCTATCAGTATTTAACCATATCCCTGTTCAAGACTATGGGAATCTAAATAAAGGCATTTTGACAGTTGCTATTTAAGCGTCAAGATTGAAATAATGTACGTAAAGGGTAAAAATTCACACATATTTTCGACAGCAGTGAAGTCAACACAAGCTATGCTAGTGAACCTGAAGTCACTTGCAAGTACACCTTTGTCACTTGCTCCATTGGCCTACCTGGAGGTGTATTTGAAGACAACTCAAGAGGTACAATGTATACTGAGAAGATATTACATTCTCAGCACTGACACCCTAACCTCTCTAGAAGTATCCTATCAAATTGAGTCTTTGATTTTTATCCTGCTTGTGATATCAATATTTAGCCATATCCCTGTTCAGGACTATGGGACTCTAAATAAAGGCATTTTGACAGTTTCTATTTAATGGTCAATATTGAAGTAATGTATGTATAGGGTAAAAATCCACATATCTTCTCGACAGCAGTGAAGTCAATACAAGCTATGCTAGTGTACCTGGAAGACACATGCAAGTACACCTTTAACACTTGCTCCATTGGCCTACGTGGAGGTTTGTTTGTAGAAAACTCAAGAGATACAATGTATACTAAGAAGGTATTCCATTGTCAGCATTGAAACCCAAATCGCTCTACAAGTATCCTATGAAATTGACTCTTCGATTTCTATCGTGCATTTGATATCAGTATTTAGCCATGTCCCTCTTCAGGCCTATGGTTATCTAAATAAAGGCATTTTGACAGTTCCTATTTAAGGGAAAATATTGAAGTAATGTATGTAAAGCGTAAAAATGCACACATCTTATAGAGATCAGTGAAGAGAATACAAGCTATGCTAGTGTACCTGGGAGATACTTGCAAGTACATCATTTTGAAATGCTCCATTGGCCTACTTGAAGGGTATATTTGAACATAACTGAAGAGATACAACGTATATTAAGAAGATATTACATTGTCCACACTGTCTAACTAACCTCTCTGCAAGTCTCATATCAACTTGACTCTTCCATCTTGTTCCTGCTTGTGATAAACTACTTAGCCTTTTCCCAGTTGAGGACCATAGAAATCGAAAGAAACGCGTTTTCTCACTTCCGCTAAAGATACAACTCTGAAGTAACATATGTAAAGGTTAAAAATCCACATAATTTAGCTACAGCAGTGAAGTCAGTACAAGCTATGCTAGAGTACCTGGAAGATACTTGCAAGTACACAATTGTGCCTTAGTCCCTTGGCCAAAATGGAAGATGTATGTGAAGATGACTCAAGAAATTCATTGAATACTAAGAAGATATTACATAGCCAGCATTGACTCCTTCATTCTCTACAAGTGTCCTATCAACTTGACTCTTCTATCTTTATCCTTCTTGTGAGATCAGTATTCAGCCTTTTCCCTGTTCAGGCATGAGGAATCTAAATAAAGGCATTTTGGCAGTTCCTCCTTAAGAGACAACACTGAAATAATATATATATAAAGCTTAAAAATCCACATATCTTATCGAGAGCAGTGAAGACAATACAAGCTATGCTAGGGTTCCTAGAAGATACTTGCAAGTACACCATTGTCAAATGCTCCAATGGCCTACTTGGAAGGTGTATTTGAAGATATGTCAAGAGATACAATGTGCACTAAGAAGATTTTACATTGTCAGCACTGACAACCTACACTCTCTACACGTATCCTATGAAATTGACTCTTCCATTTTTATCCTGCTTTTGATATCAGTATTTAGCCATATCCCTGTCCACGCCTATGGGAAACTAAATAAAGGCATTTTGACAGTTCCTATTTAAGGCACAACATTGAAGTAATGTATGTAAAGTGTAAAAATCCACATATCTTTTTGAAAACCGTGAAGTCAACACAAGATATTCTAGTGTACCTGGAAGACACGTGCAAGTACACCATCGTCCACTGCTCCAGTTGGCAACATGGAAAGTGTATTTGAAGATAACTCCAGAGATACAATGTACACTAGGAATATATTACATTGGCAACACTCTCTCCCTAAGCTGTCTTTAAGTCTCATTTCAGCTTGATTCTTCTATATTTTTATTGCTTTTGATGTCATTATTTAGCCTTTTCCCTGTTGAGGCATATAGGTATCTACATAAAGACATTTTGGGAGTTCCTCCTTAAGAGACAACTCTGAAGTAATATATATATATATAAAGGATAAAAATCCACATATCTTATGGAGAGCAGTGAAGAGAATAGGAGCTATGCTACTGTACCTAGAAGATACTTGCAGGTACACCATTGTCAATTACACCATTATCCAACATGGAAGGTATATTTGAAGATACCTCAAGTGATACAATGTATATTAGCAAGATATTACATTGGCAACCCTGTCTCCGTAAGCTCTCTGCAAGTCTCATATCAACTTGACTCTTCAATCTTTTTCCTGCTTGTGATATGAGTATATACGCTTTTCCCCGTTGAGGTCTATAGAAATCCAAAGAAATGCATTTTGTCACTTCCTCTAAAGACACAACTGTGAAATAATATATGTAAAGAGTGAAAATGCACATATCTTATCTACAGCACTAAAGTCAATACAAGCTATGCTGACAACTCAAGAGATACATTGTATACGAAGAAGATATTACATTGTCAGCACTGATACACTAACTTCTCTACAAGTATCCTATCAAATTGACTCTTCGATATTTATCCTGCTTGTGATATCAGTATTTAGCCATATCCCTGTTCAGGCCTATGAGAATCAAAATAAAGGCATTTTGACAGTTCCTATTTAAGGGACAAGATTGAAGTAAAGTACGTAAAGGGTAAAAATCCACATAACTTTTCGACAGCAGTGAAGTCAATACAAGCTATGCTAGTGTACCCAGAAGACACTTGCAAGTACACCTTTGTCACTTGCTCCATTGGCCTAATTGGAAGGTGTATTTGAAGACAACTCAAGAGACACAATGTATACTAAGAAGATATTACATTGTCAGCACTGACACCCTAACCTCTCTAGAAGTGTCCTACCAAATTGAATCTTTCATTTTTATCCTGCTTGTGATATCAGTATTTAGCCATATCCCTGTTCAGGCCTATGGGAATCTAAATAAAGGCATTTTGACAGTTTCACTTTAATGGTTAAGATTGAAGTAATGTGTGTATAGGGTAAAAATACACATATCTTCTTGACAGCAGTGAAGTCAACGCATGCTATGCTAGTGTACCTGGAAGACACATGCAAGTACACTTTTGACACTTGCTCCATTGCCCTACATGGAGGTTTGTTTGAAGAAAACTCAAGAGATACAATGTATACTAAGAAGATATTACATTGTAAGCACTGACACCCTAACCTCTCTACAAGCATGCTATCTAATTGACTCTTTGTTTTTATCCTGCTTGTGATATCAGTATTTAGCCATATGCCCATACAGGCCTATGGGAACCTAAATAAAGCAATTTTGACAGTTTCTATTTAAGGGACAAGACTGAAGTAATATATGTAAAGGGTCAAAATCCACATATGTTTTCGACAGCAGTGAAGTTAATCCAAGCTATGCTAGTGTACCTGGAAGACACTTGCAAGTACACCTTTGTCACTTGCTCCATTTGCCTACTTGGAAGTTGTATTTGAAGACAACTCAAGAAATACAATGTATACTAAGAAGGTATTCCATTGTCAGCACTGACACCCAAACCTCTCTACAAGTATCCTATCAAATTGAATCTTTGATTTTTATCCTGCTTGTGTTATCGGCATTTAGCCATATCCCTGTTCAAGCCTATGGGAATCTAAATAAAGGCATTTTGACAGTTGCTATTTAAGCGTCAAGATTGAAGTAATGTATGAAAAGGGTAAAAATCCACATATATTTTCGACAGCAGTGAAGTCAACACAAGCTATGCTAGTGAACCTGAATTCACTTGCAAGTACACCTTTGTCACTTGCTTCTTTGGCCTACCTTGAGGTGTATTTGAAGACAACTCATGAGGTACAATGTACACTAAGAAGATGGTACATTGTCAGCACTGGCACCCTAACCTCTGTAGAAGTATCCTATCAAACTGACTCTTTGTTTTTTATCCTCCTTGTGATACCAGTATTTACCCATACCCCGGGACAGGACTATGGGAAACTAAATAAAGGCATTTCGACACTTCCTACTTAAGCGACAAGATTGAAATAATGGATGTACAGGGTAAAAATCCACATATCATTTCGACAACAGTGAAGTCAATACAAGCTATGGTAGTGTACCCGGAAGACACTTGCAAGTACACCTTTGTCACTTCCTCCATTGGCCTAATTGGAAGGTGTATTTGAAGACAAGTCAAGAGATGCAATGTATACTAAGAAGATATTACATTGTCAGCACTGACACCCTAATCTCTCTAGAAGTATCCTATCAAACTGAGTCTTCGATTTTTATCCTGCTTGTGATATCTGTATTTAACCATATCCCTGTACAGGTTTCTGGGAATCTAAATACAGGCATTTTGACAGTTCCTATATAAGGGACGATTTTGAAGTAAAGTATGTAAAGGGTAAAAATGCACCTATCTTTTCTACAGCAGCGAAGTCAGTACAATCCATGCGAGTGTACCTGGAAGACTCTTGCAAGTACACCTTTGTCACTTCCTCCATTGGCCTAATTGGAAGGTGTATTTGAAGACAACTCAAGAGATACATTGTATACGAAGAAGATATTACATTGTCAGCACTGACACACTAACTTCTCTACAAGTATCCTATCAAATTGAGTCTTCGATTTTTATCCTGCTTGTGATATCAGTACTTAGCCATATCCCTGATCAGGCCTATGGGAATCTAAATAAAGGCATTTTGACAGTTCCTATTTAAGGGTCAAGATTTAAGTAATGTTTGTAAAGGGTAAAAATCCACATATCTTCTCGACAGCAGTGAAGTCAATACAAGCTATGGTAGTGTACCTGGAAGACACATGCAAGCACACCTGTGACACTTGCTCCATTTCCCTACATGGAGATTTGTTTGCAGACAACTCAAGTGATACAAGGTATACTAAGAAGATATTACATTGTCCGCACTGACACCCTAACCACTCTACAAGTATACTATCAAATTGACTCTTTGATTTTTTTTCTGCTTGGGATACCAGTATTTAGCCATATCCCATTAAAGGCCTATGGGAACCTAAATAAAGGCATTTTGACAGTTCCTATTTGAGGGACAAGATTCAAGTAATGTATGTAAAAGGTAAAAATCCCCATAACTTTTCGGCAGCAGTGAAGTCAATACAAGCTGTGCTAGTGTACCTGGAAGTAACTTACAAGTACACCTTTGTCACTTGCTCCACTGGCCTACTTGGAGGTGTATTTGAAGACAACTCAAGAGATACAATGTATACTAAGAAGATATTCCATTGTCAGCACTGACACCCTAACCTCTGTACAATGATCCTATCAAATTGACTCTTCGATTTTTATCCTGACTGTGTTATAAGTATTTTCCCATATCCCATTTCAGGCCTATGGGCATCAAAATAAAGGCATTTTGAGAGTTCCTATTTAAGGCACAAGATTGAAGTAAAGTGTGTTAAGGGTAAAAATCCACATATCGTTCCGACAGCAGTGAAGTCAATACAAGCTATGATAGTATACCCGGAAGACACTTGCAAGTATACCTTTGTCACTTGCTCCACTGGCCCAATTGGAAGGTGTATTTCAAGACAACTCAAGAGACACAATGTATACTAAGAAGATATTACATTGTCAGCACTGACACCCTAACCTCTCTAAAATTAACCTATCAAATTGACTCTTCGATTTTTTTTCCGCTTGGGATACCAGCATTTAGCCATATCCCATTAAAGGCCTATGGGAACCTAAATAAAGGCATTTTGACAGTTCCTATTTAAGGGACAAAATTGAAAGAATGTATGTAAAGGGTAAAAATCCACATATCTTTTCGACAGCAGTGAAGTCAATACAAGCTATGCTAGTGTTCCTGGAAGTCACTTACAAGTACACCTTTGTCACGTGCTCTACTGGCCTACTTGGGAGCTGTATGTGAAGACAACTCAAGAGATACAATGTATACTAAGAAGATATTACATTGTCATCACTGACACTCTAATCTCTCTACAATTATCCTATCAAATTGATTCTTCGATTTTGATCCTGAATGTGTTATAAGTATTTTCCCGTATCCCATTTCAGGCCTATGGGCATCAAAATAAAGGCATTTTGAGAGTTCGTATTTAAGGGACAAGATTGAAGTAAAGTGTGTAAAGGGTAAAAATCCACATATCCTTCCGACAGCAGTGAAGTCAATACAAGCTATGCTAGTGTACCCGGAAGAAACTTGCAAGTACACCTTTGTCACTTGCTCCATTGGCCTAATTGGAAGGTGTATTTGAAGACAACTCAAGAGAAACAATGTATACTAAGAAGATATTACATTGTCAGCACTGACACCCTAACCTCTCTAGAAGTATCCTATCAAATTGAGTCTTCAATTTTTATCCTGCTTGTGATATCAGTATTTAGCCATATCCCTGTTCAGGCCTATGGGAATCTAAATAAAGTCATTTTAACAGTTCCTATTTAATGGTCAAGATTGAAGTAATGTATGTATAGGGTAAAAATCCACATATCTTTTCGACAGCAGTGATGTCAATACAAGCTATGCTAGTGTAACTGGAAGACACTTGCAAGTACACCTTTGTCACTTGCTCCATTGGCCTACTTGGAAGTTGTATTTGAAGACAACTCAAGAGATACAATGTATACTAAGAAGCTATTCCATTGTCAGCACTGACACCCAAACCTCTCTACAAGTATCCTATCGAACTGACTCTTTTTATCCTCCTTATGATATCAGTATTTAGCCAATAATTCAGAAATACGTTGAATACTATGAAGATTTTACATTGTCAGCACTGATTCCCTAGGTTCTCTACAAGTGTCCTATCAACTTGACTCGTCGCAATTTCTCCTGCCTGTGATATCAGTATTTAGCCGTTTCTCTGTCGAAACCGATAGGAATCTAAATAAAGGCATTTTCACAGTTCCTATTTAAGGGACAAGATTGAAGTAATGCATGTAAAGGGTAAAAATCCATATATCTTTCGACAGCAATGAAGTCAAAACAAGCTATGCTAGTGTACCTGGAAGTCACTTGCAAGTACACCTTTGTCACTTGCTCCATTCGCCTACTTGGAAGCTGTATGTGAAGACAACTCAAGAGATACAACGTATACAAAGAAGATATTACATTGTCATCACTGACACCCTAACCTCTCTACAATTATCCTATCAAATTGACTCTTCCATTTTTATCCTCCTTGTGATATAAGTATTTTCCCATATCCCTGTTGAGGCCTATGGGCATCAAAATAAAGGCATTTTGAGAGTTACTATTTAAGGGACATGATTGAAGTAAAGTACGTAAAGCGTAAAAATCCACCTAACTTTTCGACAGCAGTGAAGTCAATACAAGCTATGCTAGTGTACCCGGAAGACACTTGCAAGTACACCTTTGTCACTTGCTCCATTGGCCTAATTGGAAGGAGTATTTGAAGACAACTCAAGAGACACAATGTATACAAGAAGATATTACATTGTCAGCACTGACACCCTAACCTCTCTAGAAGTATCCTATCAAATTGAGTCTTTGATTTTTATCCTGCTTGTGATATCAGTATTTAGCCATATCCCTGTTCAGGCCTATGGGAATCTAAATAAAGGCATTTTGAAAGTTCCTATTTAATGGTCAAGATTGAAGTAATGTATGTATAGGGTAAAAATACACATATCTTCTCGACCGCAGTGAAGTCAATCCAAGCTATGCTAGGGTACCTGGAAGACACATGCAAGTACACCTTTGACACTTGATCCATTGGCCTGCATGGAGGTTTGTTTGAAGAAAACTCAAGAGATACAATGTATACTAAGAAGATATTACATTGTCAGCACTGACACCCTAACCTCTCTACAAGCATGCTATCTAATTAACTCTTTGTTTTTATCCTGCTTGTGATATCAGTATTTAGGCATATGCCCATATAGGCCTATGGGAACCTAAATAAAGGAATTTTGACAGTTTCTATTTAAGGAACAAGATTGAAGTAATGTATGTAAAGTGTCAAAATCCACATATCTTTTCGACAGCAGTGAAGTCAATACAAGCTATGCTAGTGTACCTGGAAGACACTTGCAAGTACACCTTTGGCACTTGCTCCATTTGCATACGTGGAAGTTGTATTTGAAGACAACTCAAGAAATACAATGTATACTAAGAAGATATTACATTGTCAGCACTGACACCCAAACCTCTCTACATGTATCCTATCAAATTCAATCTTTGATTTTTATCCCGCTTTTTTTATCAGCATTTAGCCATATCCCTGTTCAAGCCTATGGGAATCTAAATAAAGGCATTTTGACAGTTGCTATTTAAGCGTCAAGATTGAAGTAATGTATGAAAAGGGTAAAAATCCACATGTATTTTCGACAGCAGTGAAGTCAACACAAGCTATGCTAGTGAACCTGAATTCACTTGCAAGTACACCTTTGTCACTTGCTCCGTTGGCCTACCTGGAGGTGTATTTGAAGACAACTCATGAGGTACAATGTATACTAAGAAGATATTACATTGTCAGCACTGACACCCTAATCTCTGTAGAAGTATCCTATCAAACTGACTCTTGGATTTTTATCCTCCTTTTGATACCAGTATTTACCCATATCCAGGGACAGGACAATGGGAACCTAAATAAAGGCATTTCGATAGTTCTTATTTAAGCGACAAGATTGAAATAATGTATGTACAGGGTAAAAATCCACATATCATTTCTACAACAGTGAAGTCAATACAAGCTATACTAGTGTAACCGGAAGACACTTGGAAGTACTCATTTGTCACTTCCTCCATTGGCCTACTTGGAAGGTGTATTTGAAGACAAGTCCAGAGATACAATATATACTAAGAAGATATTACATTGTCAGCACTGACACCCTAATCTCTCTAGAAGTATCCTATCAAATTGAGTCTTCGATTTTTATCCTGCTTGTGATATCAGTATTTTACCATATCACTGTATAAGTCTATGGGAATCTAAATACAGGTATTTTGACAGTTCCTATTTAAGGGACGATTTTGAAGTAAAGTATGTAAAGGGTAAAAATCCAACTATCTTTTCTACAGCAGTGAAGTCAATACAATCCATGCGAGTGTACCTGGAAGACTCTTGCAAGTACACTTTTGTCACTTGCTCCATTGGTCTACTTGGAAGCTGTATTTGAAGACAACTCAAGAGATACATTGTATACGAAGAAGTTATTACATTCTCAGCACTGACACACTAACTTCTCTACAAGTATACTATCAAATTGACTCTTCGATTTTTATCCTGCTTGTGATATCAGTATTTAGACATATCCCTGTTCAGACCTATGAGAATCAAAATAAAGGCATTTTGACAGTTCCTATTTAAGGGACAAGATTGAATTAATGTATGTAAAGGGTAAAAATCCCCATATCTTTTCGGCAGAAGTGCACTCAATACAAGATATGGAGGTGTACCTGGAATACACTTGCAAATACACCTTTGTCACTTGCTCCATTGGCCTACTTTCAAGGTGTATTTAAAGACAACTCAAGAGATATTATGTATACTAAGAAGATATTACATTGTCAGCACTGACATCCTATACTCTCTAGAAGTCTCCTTTCAAATTGACTCTTCGATTTTTGTCCTGCTTGTGATATCAGTATTTAGCCATATCCCTGTTCAGGCTTATGGGAACCTAAATAAAGGCATTTTGACAGTTCTTATTTAAGGGTCAACATTGAAGTAATGTATGTGAAGGGATAAAATGCCCATATATTTTCTGTAGCAGTGAAATCAATACAAGATATGCTAGTGTACCCGGAATACACTTGCAAGTACACCATTGTCTATTAATTCATTGAGCAACATGGAAAGTGTTTTTGAAGATAAATCAAGATATACAATGTATACTAAGAAGATATGTCTTTGTCAACACGGACTGCCTAAACTCTCGGGAAGTATCATATCAACTTGACTCTTCTGTTTTTTTCCTGCTTGTGATATCAGTATATAGCCTTTACCCTGTCGAGACCTCTAAGAATCCAAATAAACACATTTTGGCAGTTCTCCTTACCAGACAACTCTGAAGTAATGTATGTAATGGATAACAAGCCACATATCTTATCGATAGCAGTGAAGACAATTAAAGCTATGCGAGTGTACCTGGAGAATACTTGCTAGTACACCATTATCCGTTGCTCATTTGGCCAACATGGGAGGTGCATTTGAAGATAACTCAAGAGGTAAAATATATAGTAGGAAGATGTTGCAATGGATACACTGTCGCCCAAAGCTGTCTGAAAGTATCTTGTCAACTTGACTCTTCTATCTTTTTCCTGCTTGTGATATCAGTATTTAGGCTTTTCCCCGTTGAGACCTATAGAAATCCAAAGAAATGTATTTTGTCACTTCCCCGAAAGAGACGACTATGAAATAATATATCTAAAGAGTGAAAATCCACATATATTATCTACAGCAGTGAAGTCAGTACAAGTTATGCTATATTACCTGGAAGACACTTGCAAGTACTCAACTGTCCCTTGTTCCCTTGGCCAACATGGAAGGTGTGTATGAAGATGACTTAAGAAATACATTCAATACTAAGAAGATATTACATTGCCAGCACTGAATTCCTAGATTCTCTACAACTGTCCTATTACCTTGACTCTTCTATATTTATCCTGCTTTTGATATCAGTATTTAGCCTTTTCCCTGTTGAGACCTATAGGAATCTAAATAAAGACATTTTCACAGTTCCTATCTAAGGGACAAGATTGAAGTAATGTATGTAAAGGGTAAATATCCACATATCTTTCGACAGCAATGAAGTCAAAACAAGCTATGCTAGTGTACCAGGAAGACACTTGCATGTACACCTTTGTCACTTGCTCCATTGGTCTACTTGGAGGTGTATTTGAAGACAACTCAAGAGATACAACTTATACTAAGAAGATATTACATTGTCAGCACTGACACCCTAACCTCTCTACAAGTATGCTATCAAATTGACTCTTTGATTTTTATCCTGCCTGTGATATAAGTATTTAGCCATATCCCTGTACAGGCCTATGGGAATCTGAATAAAGGCATTTTGACAGTTCCTATTTAAGGAACAAGATTGAAGCAATGTCTGTAAAGGGAAAAAATCCACATATTTCGAAAGCACTGAAGTCAATACAAGCTATGCTAGTGTACCCGGAAGACACTTGCAAGTGCACCTTTGTCACTTCCTACATTTGCCTATTTGGAAGGTGTATTTGAAGACAACTCAAGAGACACAATGTATACTAAGGAGATATTACATTGTCAGCACTGACACCCTAACCTCTCTAGAAGTATCCTATCAAACTGAGTCTTCAGCTTTTATCCTGCTTGTTATATCAGTACTTAGCCACATCCCATTAAAGGCCTATGGGAACATGAATAAAGGCATTTTGACAGTTCCTGTTTGAAGGACAAGATTGAAGTAATGTATGTAAAGGGTAAAAATCCCCATAACTTTTCGACAGCAGTGCACTCAGTACAAGCTATGCAAGTGTACCTGGAAGTCACTTACAAGTACACATTTGTCACTTGCTCTACTGGCCTTCTTGGAAGCTGTATGTGAAGACAACTCAAGAGATACGATGTATACTAAGAAGATATTACATTGTCAGCACTGACACCCTAACCTCTCTACAATTATCCTATCAAATTGACTCTTCGATTTTTATCCTGAATATGTTATAAGTATTTTCCCATATCCCTTTTCAGGCCTATGGGCATCAAAATAAAGGCATTTTTAGAGTTCCTATTTAAGGGACAAGATTGAAGTAAAGTGTGTAAAGGGTAAAAATCCACATATCATTCCGACAGCAGTGAAGTCAATACAAGCTATGTATTATACAACAAATAATATAATATATATAACTATTTCAAGATATTACATTGTCAGCACTGACACCCTAACCTCTCTAGAAGTATCCTATAAAATTGAGTCTTCAATTTTTATCCTGATTGTGATATCAGTATTTAGCCATAATAGTTATAGTTCCTATTTAATGGTGAAGATTGAAGTAACGTATGGATAGGGTAAAAATCCACATATCTTTTGGACAGCAGTGAAGTCAATGCAAGCTATGCTACTGTACCTGGAAGACACTTGCAAGTACACCTTTGTCACTTGCTCCATTGGCCTACTTGGAAGTTGTATTTGAAGACAACTCAAGAAATACAATGTATACTAAGAAGGTATTCCATTGTCAGCACTGACACCCAAACCTCTCTACAAGTATCCTATCAAACTGACTCTTTTTATCCTCCTTGTGATATCAGTATTTTTCCAATAATTTAGAAATACATTCAATACTAAGAAGATATTACATTGTCAGCACTGAATCCCTAGATTCTCTACAAGTGTCCTATCAACTTGACTCTTCTCTATTTATCCTGCTTGTGATATCAGTATTTATCCGTTTCTCTGTAGAAACCGATAGGAATCTAAATAAAGGCATTTTCACAGTTCCTATTTAAGGGACAAGATTGAAGTAATGCATGTAAAGGGTAAAAATCCACATATCTTTCGAAAGCAATGAAGTCAAACAAGCTATGCTAGTGTACCTGGAAGACACTTGCAAAACAGCAGTGAAGTCAATACAAGCTATGCTAGTGTACCTGAAAGTCACTTGAAAGTACACCTTTGTCACTTACTCCACTGGCCTGCTTGGAACCTGTATGTGAAGACAACTCAAGAGATACAATGTATACTAAGACGATGTTACATTGTCAGCACTGACACCCTAACCTCTCTACAATTATCCTATCAAATTGACTCTTCGATTTTTATCCTGCTTGTGATATAAGTATTTTCCCATATCCCTTTTCAGGCCTATGGGCATCAAAATAAAGGCATTTTGAGAGTTCCTATTTAAGGGACAAGATTGAAGTAAAGTATGTAAAGGGTAAAATTCCACATAACTTTTCGACAGCAGTGAAGTCAATACAAGCTATGCTAGTGTACCCGGAAGACACTTGCAAGTACACCTTTGTCATTTGCTCCATTGGCCTAATTGGAAGGTGTATTTGAAGACAACTTAAGAGACACAATGTATACAAGAAGATATTACATTGTCAGCACTGATACTCTAACCTCTCTAGAAGAATCCTATCAAATTGAGTCTTTGATTTTAATGCTGCTTGTGACATCAGTATTTAGCCATATCCCTGTTCAGGACTATGGGACACTAAAAAAAGGCATTTTGACAATTCCTATTTAATGGTCAAGATTGAAGTAATATGTATACGGTAAAAATCCACATATCTTCTCGACAGCAGTGAAGACAATAAAAGCTATGCGAGTGTACCTGGAGGATACTTGCTAGTAAACCATTGTCCGTTGCTCAATTGGCCAACATGGGAGGTGTATTTGAAGATAACTCAAGAAATAAAATGTATAGTAGGAAGATATTACATTGGAAAAACTGTCGCCCTAAGGTGTCTGAAAGTCTCGTTTCAACTGGACTCCTCTAACTTTTTCCTGCTTGTGATATCAGTATTTAGGCTTTTCCCCATTGAGACCTATAGAAATCCAAAGAAATGTATTTTGTCCCTTCTTCTAAAGAGACAACTGTGAAATAATATATCTAAAGAGTAAAAATCCACATGTATTATCTACAGCAGTGAAGTCAGTACAAGTTATGCTATAGTACCTGGAAGATACTTGCAAGTACTCAACTGTCCCTTGTTCCCTTGGCCAACATGGAAGGTGTATATGAAGATGACTCAAGAAATACTTTGAATACTAAGAAGATATTACATTGTCAACACTGAATCCCTAGATTCTCTACAAGTGTCCTATCAACCTGACTCTTCTATATTTATCCTGCTTGTGATATCAGTATTTAGCCATATCCCAGTACAGGTCTATGGGAATCTAAATACAGGCATTTTCACAGTTCCTATTTAAGGGTCAAGAATGAAGAAGTGTATGTAAAGGGTAAAAATCCACATATCTTTTCGGCAGCAGTGAAGTCAATCCAAGTTATGCTAGTGTAACTGGAAGACACATGCAACTACACCTTTGTCACTTGCTCCATTGGCCTACTTGGAGGTGTATTTGAAGACAACTCAAGAGATACAATGGATAATAAGAAGATACTACATTGTCAGCACTGACACCCTAACCTCTTTACAAGGATCCTATCAAATTGACTCTTTGATTTTTTCCTCCTTGCGATATCAGTATTTAGCTAACTCCCTGTACCGGCCAATGGGTATCTAAATAAAGGCATTTTGACAGTTCCTGTTTAAGGGACAAGATTGAAGTAATGTATGTAAAGGGTAAAAATCCCCATATCTTTTCGGTGGCAGTGCACTCAATACAAGATATACTGGTGTACCTTGAATACACTTGCAAATACACCTTTGGCACTTGCTCCATTGGCCTACTTGGGTGGTGTATTTGAAGACAACTCAAGAGATACTATGTATACTAAGAAGATATTACATTGTAAGCACTGACATCCTAACCTCTCTAGAAGTATCCTTTCAAATTGACTCTTCGATATTTATCCTGCTTGTGATATCAGTATTTAGCCATATTCCTGTTCAGCCATATGGGAATCTAATAAAGGCATTTTGACAGTTCCTATTTAAGGGTCAACATTGAATCCATGTAGGTGAAGGGTAAAAATGCACATATATTTTCTGCATCAGTGAAGTCAATACAAGATATGCTAGTGTGTTGGGAGCCAGCACTTAGTGCTGGGCCCCTCACCCTTAAGGTCAACATGCCCTGAACATCTTGTTTGCAATAAGCAAATATCACAAGACGTCTTTGTCAACAGATGTCGCAACCACAAGAAGGCTCGGCCCCCCAGTCCCAGGAAATAACCTAATCGTAAAGATTGCATGATTAGATACTACCCTCGCCCTGGACCCTCCCCATTCCTTTGCATTCCTCTTCCCTGTTTCAATTACTATATAAGCTGTACCCTGAGCTAGATAAACTGAGACCTTGACAAATCTGCTTGGTCTCCCTCCTCTTCTCGCCCGTTTCTCTTTCAGGCTGGGTTCCCCTCGACCCCCCGAATAACTGAGTCCCGCGGGATGGGACACTAGTGTACCTGGAATAAACTTGCAAGTACACCATTGTTTATTAATTCATTGACCAACATGGAAAGTGTATTTGAAGATAAATCAAGATATACAATGTATACTAAAAAGATATGTCATTGTCAGCACAGAGTGCCTAAACTGTCTGCAACTATCATATCAACTAGACTCTTCTATTTTTTTATTGCTTGTGATTTCAGTATTTAGCCTTTACCCTGTCGAGACCTCTAGGAATCCAAATAAATGCATTTTGGCAATTCTCCTTACCAGCCAACTCTGAAGTAATGTATGTAATGGATAACAACCCATATATCTTATCGATAGCAGTGAAGACAATAAAAGCTATGCGAGTGTACCTAGAGGAAACTTGCTAGTACACCATTGTCCGTTGATCAATTGGCCAACATGGGAGGTGTATTTGAAGATTACTCAAGAGATAAAATGTATAATAGGAAGATATTACATTGGAAACACTGTCGCCCTAAGCTGTCTGAAAGTCTCGTTTCAACTTGACCCTTCAATGTTTATCCTGCTTGTGATATCAGTATTTAGGTTTTCCCCGTTCACCTGTCTGAACGTCTCGTTTCAACTTGACTCTTCTGTATTTTTCGGGCTTGTGATATCAGAATTTAGGCTTTTCCCCATTGAGACCTATAGAAATCCAAAGAAACGAATTTGGTCACTTCCCCTAAAGAGACAACTGTGAAATAATATATCTAAAGAGTGAAAATCTACATACATTATCTAAAGCAGTGAAGTCAGTACAAGTTATGCTAGAGTACCTGGATGATACTTGCAAGTACTCCACTGTCCCTTGCGCACTTTGCCAAAGTGGAAGGTGTATATGAAGATGACTTAAGAAATACATTGAATACTGAGAAGATATTACATTGTCAGCACTGAATCGCTAGATTCTCTACAAGTGTCCTATCAACCTGACTCTTCTATATTTATCCTGCTTGTGATATCAATATTTAGCCATATCCCTGTAGAGGTCTACGGGAATCTAAATACAGGCATTTTCACAGTTCCTATTTAAGGGTCAAAATTGAAGTAGTGTATATAAAGGGTAAAAATCCACATATCTTCCCGACAGCAGTGAAGTCAATACAAGCTTTGCTAGTGTACCTGGAAGACACTTGCAAGTACACCTTTGTCACTTGCTCCTTTGGGCTACTTGGAGGTGTATTTGAAGACAACTCAAGAGATACAATGTATACTAAGAAGATATTACATTGTCAGCACTGACACCCTATCCTCTCTACAAGTATTCTATCAAATTGACTCTTTGCTTTTTATCCTGCTTGTGATATCAGTATTTAGCCATATCCCTGTACAGGCCTGTGGGAACCTAAATAAAGGCATTTTAACAGTTCCTATTTAAGGGACAAGATTGAAGGAATGTATGTAAAGGGTAAAAGTCCCCATATCTTTTGGGCAGCATTGCACTCAATACATGATATGCTGGTGTACCTGGAATACACTTGCAAATACACCTTTGTCACTTGCAGCATTGGCCTACTTGGAAGGTGTATTTGAAAACACCTCAAGAGATACTATGTATACTAAGAAGATATTACATTGTCGGCACTGACACCCTAACCCCTCTAGAAGTATCCTTTCAAATTAACTCTTCGATTTTTATCCTGCTTGTGATATTAGCATATAGCCATATCCCTGTTAAGACGTATGGGAAACTAATAAATGCATTTTGACAGTTCTTATTTAAGGGTCAACATTGAAATAATGTATGTGAAGGGTAAAAATGCACATATATTTACTGCAGCACTGAAGCCAATAGAAGCTAGGCTAGTGTACCTGGAAGACACTTGCAAGTACACATTTGTCACTTCCTGCATTGGCCTATTTTGAGGTGTATTTGAAGACAACTCAAGAGATACAATGTATACTTACAAGATATTACATTGTCAGCACTGACACCCTAACCTCTCTACAAGTATCCGATCAAATTGACTCTTTTATATTTATCATGCTTGTGATATCAGTATTTAGCCATATCCCTGTACAGGTCTATGGGAATCTAAATGCAGTCATTTAGACAGTTCCTATTTAAGGGACCAGTTTGAAGTAGTGTATGTAAAGGGTAAAAATCCGCATATCTTTTCGACAGCAGTGAAGTTAATGCAGGCTATGCTAGTGTACATGGAAGACACTTGAAAGTACACCTTTGTCACTTGCACCATTGGCCTACTTGGAAGTTGTATTTTAAGACAACCAAAGGAGATACAATGTATATTAAGAAGATATTACATTGTCAGCACTGACACCCTATCCTCTGTAGAAGTGTCCTATCAAATGGACTCTTCGATTTTTATCCTGCTTGTGATTACAGTATATAACCATATCCCTGTTCAGGTCTATGGGAATCAAAATAAAGGCATTTTGACAGTTGCTATTTAAGGGAGAAGTTTGAAGTAATGTATGTAAAGGGTAAAAATTCACATATATTTTCTCCACAGTGAAGTCAGTACAAACTATGCTAGTGTACCTGGAATACACTTCCAAATACACAATTGTCCATTGATTCATTGGCCAATATGGAAAGTGTATTTGAAGATAACACAAGATATACAATGTATACTAAGAAGATATGTCATTGTCAACACGGACTCCCTAAAATGTCGGCAAGGATCATATCAACCTGACTCTTCTGTTTTTTCCTGCTTGTGATATCAGTATTTAGCCTTTACCCTGTCGAGACCTCTAGGAATCAAAATGAATGCATTTTGGCCGTTCTCCTTACCAGACAACTATGAAGTAGTATAGGAAAGGGGTAAAAACCCATATATCTTATCGATAGCAGTGAAGACAATAAAAGCTATGCGAGTGTACCTGGAAGATACTTGCAAGAACACCATTGTCCGTTCCTCATTTGCCCATCATGGGAGGTGTGTTTGAAGATAACTCAAGAGATACAAAGTATACTAGGAAGATATTACATTGGAAACACTGTCTCCCTAAGCTGTCTGCAAGTCTCATTTCCACTTGACACTTCTTTCTTTTTCCTGGTTGTGATATCAGAATTTAGGTTTTCCCTATTCAGGCCTAAAGAAATCCAAAGAAATGAATTTTGTCACTTCCCCTAAAGAGACAACTCTGAAATAATATATCTAAAGAGTGAAAATCTACTTATATTATCTACAGTAGTGAAGTCAGTACAAGCTATGCTAGAGTACCTGGAAGATACTTGCAATACTCAACTGTCCCTTGCTCCCTGGGCCAAAAGGAAGGTCTATATGAAGATGACTTAAGAAACACGTTGAATACTAAGAAGATATTACATTGTCGGCATTGAATCCCTAGAATCTCTACAAGTGTCCTATCAACTTGACTCTTCTCTATTTATCCTGCTTGTGATATCTTTATTTAGCATTTTCCCTGTTCAGGCATATAAGAATCTAAATAAAGGCCTTTTGGCAGTTCCTCCCTAAGAGGCAACATTGAAGTAATGTATGTAAAGGTTAACAATGCACATATATTTTCGACAGCAGTGAAGTCAATACAAGCTATGCTAGTGTACCTGGAAGACACTTGCATGTACACCTTTGACACATGCTCCCCTGGCCTACTTGGAGGTGTATGTGAAGACACCTCAAGAGATAAAATGCATACTTAGAAGATATTACATTGTCAGCACTGATACCCTAACCCCTCTACAAGTATCCTATCAAATTAACTCTTTCATTTTTTTCCTGCTTGTGATATCACTATTTAGCCAAATCCCTGTACAAGCCTATGGGTACCTAAATGAAGGCATTTTGACAGTTCCTATTTAAGGGACAAGATTGAAGAAATGTATGTAAAGGGTAAAAATCCACATATCTTTTCGACACCAGTGAAGTCAATACAAGCTATGCTAGCGTTCCTGGAAGACACTCGCAAGTACGCCTTTGTCACTTGCTCCCTTGGCCTACTTGGAGGTGTATTTGAAGACACCTCAAGAGATACAATGTATCCTAAGAAGATATCACATTGTCAGCACTGACACCCTAACCTATCTACAAGTATCCTATCAAATTCACTCTTCGATTTTTATCCTGCTTGTGATATAAGTATATTGCCATATCCCTGTTCAGGCTTATGGGAATCAAAATAAAGGCATTTTGACAGTTCCTATTTAAGGGACAAGATGGAAGTAATATATGTGAAGGATAAAAATCCACATATCTTTTCGACAGCAGTGAAGTCAAAACCAGCTATGCTAGTGTACTCGGAAGACAATGGCAAGTACACCTTTGTCACTTCCTCCATTTGCCTATTTGGAAGGTGTATTTGAAGACAACTCAAGAGACACAATGTATACTAAGAAGATATTACATTGTCAGCACTGACACCCTAACCTCTCTACAAGTATCCTATCAAATTGAGTCTTCGATTTTATCCTGCTTGTGATATCAGTATTTAGCCATATCCCTGTTCAGGCCTATGGGAATCTAAATAAAGGCATTTTGACAGTCCGAATGTAAGGGTCAAGATTGCAGTACTGCATGTAAAGGGTAAAAATCCACATATCTTTTCGACAGCAGTGAAGTCAATACAAGCCATGTGAGTGTAGCTGGAAGATACTTGCAAGTACACCTTTGTCACTTGCTCCTTTGGTCTACTTGGAAGCTGTATTTGAAGACAACTCAAGAGATACAATGTATACTAAGAATATATTACCTTGTCAGCACTGACACCCTAACCTCTGTAAAAATATCCTATCAAATTGACTCTTCGATTTTTATCCTGCTTGTGATATCAGTATTTAGGCATATCCCTGTTCAGGCCTATGAGAATCAAAATAAAAGCATTTGGACAGTTCCTATTTAAGGGACAAGATGGAAGTAATGTATGTAAAGGGTAAAAATCCCCATATCTTTTCGGCAGGAGTGCACTCAATACAAGATATGCTGGTGTACCTGGAATACACTTGCAAATATACCTTTGTCACTTGCTCCATTGGCCTACTTGGAAGGTGTATTTGAAGACAACTCAAGAGATACTATGTGTACTCAGAAGATATTACATTGTCAGCACTGACACCCTAACCTCCTAGAAGTATGCTTTCAAATTGACTCTAAGATTTTTATCCAGCTTGTGATATCAGTATTTAGCCATATCCCTGGTGAGGCCTATGGGAATCTAATACAGGCATTTTCACAGTTCCTATTTAGGGGTCAACACTGAAGTAATGTATGTGAAGGGTAAAAGTGCACATATATTTTCTGCAGCAGTGAAGTCAATACAATACATGCTAGTGTACCTGGAATACACTTGCAAGTACACCATTGTCTATTAATTCATTGACCAACATGGAAAGTGTATTTGAAGATAAATCAAGATATTCAATGTATACTAGGAAGATATGTCATTGTCAACACGGACTGCCTAAACTGTCTGCAAGTATCATATCAACTTGACTCTTCTGTTTTTTTGCTGCTTGTGATATCAGCATTTAGCCTTTACCCTGTCGAGGCCTCTAGGAATCCAAATAAATACATTATGGTAGTTCACCTTACCAGACAACTTCGAAGTAATGTATGTAATGCATAACAACCCACATATCTTATCGATAGCAGTGAAGACAATTAAAGCTATGCGAGTGTACCTGGAGGATACTTGCTAGTACACCATTTTCCGTTGTTCAATTGGCCAACATGGGAGGTGTATTTGAAGATAACTCAAGAGATAAAATGTATAAGAGGAAGATATTACATTGGAAACATTGTCGTCCTAAGCTGTCTGAAAGTCTAGTTTCTACTTGACTCCTCTATATTTTTCCTGCTTGTGATATCAGTATTTAAGCTTTTCCCCGTTGAGGCCTATAGAAATCCAAAGAAATGTATTTTGTCACTTTCCCTAAATAGACAACTGTGAAATAATATATCGAAAGAGTGAAAATCCACATATATTATCTACAGCAGTGAAGTCAGTACAAGTTATGCTAGATTACCTGGAAGATAGTTGCAAGTACACAAGTGTCCCTTGCTCCCTTGGCCAACATGGAAGGTGTATATCAAGATTACTTAAGAAATACATTGAATAATAACAATATATTCCATTGTCAGCCCTGGATCTCTAGATTCTCAGTCCTACAAGTGTCTCTATCAACTTGACTCTTCTATATTTATCCTGCTTGTGATATCAGTATTTAGCCATATCCCTGTACAGGCCTATGGGAATCTAAATAAAGGCATTTTTTTTTAATTTTTAATTTATTTATTTATTTAGCTTTTTACATTCATTTTCACAAATTTTTGGGTTCCAAATTTTCTCCCCTTTTCTCCCCCTTCCCCCACCCCAATACCCCAAGCAATCTAATTTTCCCTATCTCCAATCTGTCCTCTCTTCTGTCATCCCTCCCTTCCCTTGTCTCTATCTTCTCTTTTCTCCTGTAGGGCCAGATGACTTTCTATTCCTCATTAACTGCATGTCTTCTTTCCTAGTTGAAACAACAATACTAAACAATTGTTCCTAAAACTTTGAGTTCCAAATTCTCCCCATCCCTCCCTCCCCACCCATTCCCTTTGGTACGGCAGGCAGTTCATTATAGGCCATATCTGTGTAGCTTTGCAAATGACCTTCCTGATAGTCGTGTTGTGTAAGACTAACTGAATTGCCATCCCTCTTAACCTGCCCCTCATTGTTTCTCTTCTGTCCTTTGATCCTGTCCTCCCCAAGTATTGACTTTCAATTACTCCCTCCTCCCTTTGCCCTCCCTTCCATCATCCCCCCCCAATATCTCCTTCTCCCCCCGCTTTCTTATACTGTAAATAGATTTTCATACCAAAATGAGTGTGCATTTCACTCCTTCGTTTAGTCAAATGTGATGAGGGTAAACTTATGTTATTTGTTTGGTTTTTTTTGTTTGTTTTTTGTTTTTTTTCCCCTCAGCTCTCCTCTTTTTCCCTCCACTAAAAAACATCTCCTACTTGCCTCTTAAATGACATATAGTTACCCACTTCCATTTCCCCCTCTTTCCTCTCACTACATTTCTCTCTCACCATTTACCTTAATTTCTTTTAAGGTATGGTCCCATCCTATTCAGTTCAATCTGTGCTCTCTGTCTCTGCATGTGAATGCATGTGTGTGTGTGTGTGCATGTGTGTACATGTGTATGTGTGGTCCCACCAACCACCCAGATACTGAAAAGTTTTAAGAGTTAGAAATATTGTCCTTCCCTGTATGAATGCAAACAGTTTCATTTCTGGTAAGTCCCTTAATACTTCTCCTTGCTGTTTACTTTTGCATGCTTCCTCTCATTCTTGTGTTTGAAAGTCAAATTTTCTTTTCAGCTCTGGTCTTTTCATTAAGAATGATTGAAAGTCCTCTGTTTCATTGAAAGACCCATATTTTCCCTTGAAGTATTATACTCAGTTTAGCTGGGTAGGTGATTCTTGGTTTCAGTCCTAGTTCCTTTGCCTTCTGGAATATCCTATTCCACGCCCTTCGATCCCTTAATGTAGAAGCTGCTTAGATCTTGGGTTATCCTGATTGTATTTCCACAGTACTGGAATTGTTTCTTTCTAGCTGCTTGCAAGATTTTTTCCTTGAGCTGGGAGTTCTGGAATTTGGCCACAATGTTCCTAGGAGTTTCTCTTTTTGGATCTCTTTCAGGTGGTGATCGATGGATTCTTTCAATACTTATTTTGCCCTCTGGTCCTAGAATGTCAGGGCAGTTTTCCTTGATAATTTCATGCAAGACGATGTCTAGGCTCTTTTTTTTGATCATGGCTTTCAGGTAGTCCCATAATTTTTAAGTTGTCCTCTCCTTGATCTATTTTCCAGGTCAGTTGTTTTTCCCATGAGATATTTCACATTCTCTTCCATTTTATCGTTCTTTTGGTTTTGTTTGGTGATTTCTTGGTTTCTCATAAAGTCATTAGACTCCATCTGTTCCATTCGAATTTTGAGAGAACTATTAAATTCAGTGAGCTTTTGAGCCTCTTTTTCCATTTGGCTCATTCTGCTTTTGAATGCATTCTTCTCCTCATTGGCTTTTTGAACCTCTTTTGCCAATTGAGTGAGCTTATTTTTCAAGGTGTAAATTTCCTCCAGCATTTTTTTGGGGTCTCCTTTACCAAGATATTGACCTTTTTTTTCATACTCTTCTTGCATCTTTGTCATTTCTCTTCCCAGTCTTTCCTCCCACCTGTCTAACTTGCTTTTCAAAATCCTTTTTAAGCTCTTCCAAGGCCTGAGCCCACCCAACACCCCCCTGGGGTGTCTGGTGGTACTGAAGCCCCGCCCTCCACATCTTTCCCCTGATGGGAAAAATACGTTCTCGTCCTCCCCATCAGATCCGAAGGTCGGGATCATTTGCATTTGTTGGAAAAAACTCTCCAAAGTCTTATTTTTCTTCCCCTTTATATAGGCATTTTCCCCAGCCAGTTACTTGATTTCTGAGATTCCTTTCCACCCCTGCCTGGATCCGCCCAGCTAGTGCTTGGCCTCTGAGATTCAAATGCGCTTGCCCGCGGCAAGCTTTTAGTTCTGGCGCAGGGGTGGGGGCAGGGCCGCCCCTCTAATCTTGGGCCCTCAGGGGGCTTTCTGCAGAGACTTTCAGGAACGGAGCGGGTGGGGGTGGGGGGCCCCCCCCGCCTGCTGTGCTCAGCTCCCTTGGGGGTTTTATTCAGAGGCGTTCAGCAGTAGAGCAGGGTGGGGGCAGGGCCGTCTCCCCTACTCGGCTCCCTCAGGTTGGAAAGACCTTCAGAATTGAAGATCCTACCTGCTGCTGGGGGATTCCTGAGTCCCGGGCTGTTGCCCCGCCTCAGCCGCCCGCCCACGCCTCTGCCTCCCGCCGCTTCCTGCCCCCCATCTCTGCCGCAGCCGCTTCCTTCTGAGGGGGCCCAAGTCACGGAGACGCTCCGCTCCCCTCCCCTATCGCAGCTTTCTTTTTCACTGACCTGTGGCTTCTGTGGGCGGAGGGACTTTCCCGGCTGCCGGAGCTTCCCCCGGAGCTTTCCTCTCTGAAGTCTGCTCGGGTCAGCTTTTCTGGGTCGCGGCCAGGGGTGGGGGTGGGGTCCGCTTTCCGGAGTGCGATGGACCCGGGGACGTCTCTCCAGGGTTCAGTGGAACGGAAATCTCTTCCCCTATGTTTATGCACTCCCTGCAGAGATTCAGAATTTATGGGGATCTCCTTTTACCTCAATTCCATGGGTTGTGGGCTCGGAGCTCGTAAATGTGCGTCCTTATACTCCGCCATCTTGGCTCCGCCCACTAAATAAAGGCATTTTGACAGTTAGTAATTTAAGGGACAAGATTGAAGCAATGTATGTAAAGGGTAAAAATCCACATATCATTTCGAAAGCAGTGAAGTCAATACAAGCTATGCTAGTGTACCCGGAAGACACTTGCAAGTACACCTTTGTCACTTCCTACATTTGCCTGTTTGGAAGGTGTTTTTGAAGACAACTGAAGAGACACAATGTATACTAAGAAGATATTACATTGTCAGCACTGACAACCTAATCTCTCTAGATGTATTCTATCAAATGAGTCTTCTATTTTTATCCTGCTTGTGATATCAGTATTAAGCCATATCCCTGTTCAGGCCTACGGGAATCCAAATAAAGGCATTATGACGGTTCGTATTTAAGGGTCAAGATTGAAGTAATGTATGTAAAGGGTAAAAATCCACATATATTTTCGACAGCAGTGAAGTCAATACAAGCTATGCTAGTGAACCTGAAGTCACTTGCAAGTACACCTTTGTCACTTGCTCCCAATGGCCTACTTGAAGGTGTATTTGAAGACAACTCAAGGGATACAATGGATACTAAGAAGTTATTACATTGTCAGCACTGACACCCTAACCTCTCTACAAGTATCCTTTCAAATTGACTCTTTGATTTTTTCCTGCTTGTGATATCAGTATTTAGGTAAATCCCTGTACCGGCCTATGGGAATCTAAATAAAGGCATTTTGACAGTTCCTATTTAATGGACAAGATTGAAGTAATGTATGTAAAAGGTAAAAATCCGCACATCTTTTCGGCGGCAGTGCACTCAATACAAGATATGCTGGTGTACCTGGAATACCCTTGAAAATACACCTTTGGCACTTGCTCCTTTGGGCTACTTGGAGGTGTATTTGAAGACAACTCAAGAGATACTACGTACACTAAGAAGATATTACATTGTCAGCAGTGACATCCTAACCTCTCTAGAAGTATCCTTTCAAATTGACTCTTCGATATTTATCCTGCTTGTGATATCAGTATTTAGCCATAAACCTGCTCAGGCATATGGGAATCTAATAAAGGCATTTTGACAGTTCCTGTTTAAGGGTCAACATTGAATTCATGTATGTGAAGGGAAAAAATGCACATATATTTTCTGCAGCAGAGAAGTCAATACAAGATATGCTAGTGTACCTGGAATACACTTGCAAGTACACCATTGTCTCTTAATTCATTGACCAACATGGAAAGGGAATTTGAAAATAAAACAAATATACAATGTGCACTAAGAAGATATGTCATTGTCAACATGGACTGCCTAAACTGTCTGCAAGTATCATATCAACTTGACTCTTCTGTTTTTTTTCCTCGTGATATCCGTATTTAGCCTTTAACATGTCGAGACCGCTAGGAATCCAAATAAATGCATGTGGGCAGTTTTCCTTACCAGATAACCTGACGCAATATATGTAATGGGAAAAAAACCACATATCTTATCGATAGCAGTGAAGACAACAAAAGCTATGCGAGTGTACCTGGAAGATACTTGCAAGTACACCATTGTCCATTGCTCAATTGGCCAACATGGGAGGTGTATTTGAAGATAACTCAAGAGATACAATGTATACTAGGAAGATATTACATTGGAAACACTGTCTCCCTAAGCTCTATGTAAGTCTCATTTCAACTTGACTCTTCTATTTTTTTCTGCTTGTCATATCAGTATTTAGGCTTTTCCCCGTTGAGGCATATAGAAATCCAAAGAAATGAATTTGGTCTCTTCCCCTAAAGAGACAACTGTGAAATAATATATCTAAAGAGTGAAAATCCACATATATTGTCTACAGCAGTGAAGTCAGTACAAGCTATGCTAGAGAACCTCTAAGATACTTGCAAGTACTCAACTGTCCCTTGCTCCCTTGGCCAAAATGGAAGGTGTATATGAAGATGACTTAAGAAATACATTGAATACTAAGAAGATATTACATTGTCAGCACTGAATCCCTAGATTCTCTACAAGTGTCCTATCAACTTGACTCTTCTATCTTTATGCTGCTTGTGATATCACTATTTAGCATTTTCCCTGTTCAGGCATGTAAGAATCTAAATAAAGGCCTTTAGGCAGTTCCTCCTTAAGAGGCAACATTGAAGTAATATAGGTAAAGGGTAAAAATCCACATATCTTTTCGACAGCAGTGAAATCAATACAAGCTATGCTAGAGTACCGGGAAGATACTTGCAAGTACACTATTGTCCATTGCTCCATTGCCCAACATGGAATGTGTATTTGAAGACAACTAAAGAGACACCATGTATACTAAGAAGATATAACATTTTCAGCACTGACACCCTAACTTCTCTAGAAGTATCTTATCAAAGTGACTCTTCGATATTTCTCCTGCTTTTGATATCAGTATGTTGCCATATCCCTGTTCAGGCCTATGGGAATCAAAATAAAGGCATTTTGACAGTTCCTATTTAAGGGACAAGATGGAAGTAATGTTTGTAAAGGATAAAAATCCACATATCTTTTAAACAGCAGCGAAGTCAATACATGCTATGCTAGTGTACGCGGAAGACACTTGCCTGTACACCTTTGTCACTTGCTCCATTGGCCTACATGGAAGGATTATTTGAAGACAACTCAAGAGACACAATGTATACTAATAAGATATTACATTGTCAGCACTGACAACCTAACCTCTCTAGAAGTATCTTATCAAATTGACTCTTCGATTTTTATCCTGCTTGTGATATCAGTACTTAACCATATCCCTGTTCAGGCCTATGGGAATCTAAATAAAGGCATTTTGACAGTTCCTATCTAAGGGTCAAGATTGAAGTAATGTATGTAAAGGGTAAAAATCCACATATCTTTTCGACAGCAGTGAACTCAATACAAGCTATGCTAGTGTACCTGGAAGACACTTAAAGTACACCTTTGTCACTTGCTCCATTGGCCTACTTGGAGGTGTAATTGAAGACAACTCAAGGGATACAATGTATACTAAGAAGATATTACATTGTCAGCACTGACACCCTAACCCTTCTACAAGTATCCTATCAAATTGACTCTTCGGTATTTTTCCTGCTTTTGATATCAGTATTTAGCAATATCCCTATACAGGCCTATGGGAACCTAAATAAAGGAATTTTGACAGTTCCATTTTAAGGGTCAAGATCGAAGTAATGTACGTAAAGGGTAAAAATCCACATATGTGTTCGACAGCAGGGAAGTCAATACAAGCTATGCTAGTGTACCTGGAAGACACTTGCAAGCATACTTTTGTCACTTGCTCCATTGGCCTCCTTGGAAGGTGTATTTGAAGACAACTCAATAGATACAGTGTATAATAAGAAGGTATTACATTGTCAACACTGAAACCCTAAACGCTCTACAAGTATCCTATCAATCTCACTCTTTGATTTTTATCCTGCTTCTGATATCAGTATTGAGCAATATCCCTCTACAGGTCTATGGGTATCTAAATATAGGCATTTTGACAGTTCCTATTAAGGGACAAGTTTGAAGTAATGTATGTAAATGGTAAAAATCCACATATGTTTTCGACAGCAGTGAAGTCAATACAAGCTATGCTAGTGTACCTGGAAGACACTTGCAAGCATACATTTGTCACGTGCTCCATTGGCCTAATTGGAGGTGTATTTGAAGACAACTCAAGAGACACAATGTATACTAAGAAGATATTACATTTTCAGCACTGACACCCTAACCTCTCTACAAGTATCCTATCAAATTGACTCTTCGATATTTATCCTGCTTGTGCTATCATTATTTACCCATATCCCTTTACAGGACTGTGGGACTCTAAATATAGGCATTTTGACAGTTCCTATTAAGGGACAAGTTTGAAGTAATGTATGTAAATGGTAAAAATCCACACATGTTTTCGACAGCAGTGAAGTCAATACAAGCTATGCTAGTGTACCTGGAAGACACTTGCAAGCATACTTTTGTTACGTGCTCCATTGGCCTACTTCGAGGTGTATTTGAACACAACTCAAGAGATACAATGTATACTAAGAAAATATTACATTTTCAGCACTGACACCCTAAACTCTCTACAAGTATCCTATCAATCTGCCTCTTCCATCTTTATCCTGCTTGTGATATCAGTATTTAGCCATATCCCTGTACAGGTCCATGGGAATCTAAATATAGGCATTATGACAGTTCCGATTTAAGGGAAAAGTTTGAAGTAATGTATGTAAAGGGTAAAAATCCCCACATTTTTTCGACAGCCGTGAAGTCAATAGAAGCTATGCTAGCGTACCTGAAAAATACTTGCAAGTGCACTATTGTCCATTGCTCCATTGCCCAACTTGTAAGTAGTATTTGAAGATAACACAAGAATTTCAATGTACAATAAGAAGATATTCCATTGTCAGCACTGACACCCTAAACTCTATACAATTTTCCTGTAATCTTGACTCTTCGATTGTTATCCTGCATGTAATATCAGTATTTAGCCTTTTCCCTATTGAGACCTATAAGAATCCAAATAAATGCATTTTGGAAGTTACCCCAACCAGACAACTCTGAAGTAATATATGTAAAGGCTTTGAACAGACATATCTTATCGGTAGCAATGAAGACAATACAAGCTATGCGAGTGTACCTGAAAGATACTTGCAAGTACACCATTGTCTATTGCTCCATTGGCCAACATCTAGGGTGTATTTGAAGATAACTCAGTAAAAACAATGTATACTAAGAAGATATTACATTATCAGCACTGACACCCTAACCTCACTCCAAGTATCCTATCAAACTGACTCTTTGATTTTTATCCTGTTTGAGATATCGGTATGTAGCCATATCCCTGTACAAGCCTATGGGAACCTAAATAAAGGCATTTTGACAGTTCCTTATTAAGGGACAGGATTGAAACAATATATGTAAAGGGTAAAAATCCACATATCTTTTCAACAGCAGTGAACTCAATACACGCTGTGCTATTGTACCTGGAAGACAGTTTAATTACACCTTTGTCACTTGCTCCATTGGCCAACTTGGAGATGTAATTGAGGACAACTCAAGGGATACAATGTATACTAAGAAGATATTACATTGTCAGCACTGACACCCTAATCTCTCTACAAGTATCCTATAAAATTGACTCTTTGATTTTTATTCTGACTGTGATATCAGTGTTTAGCCATATCCCTGTTAAGGACTACGGGAATCTCAATAAAAGCATTTTCACCGTTCCTATTTAAGGGACAACATTGAAGTAATGTATGTAAAGGGTATAAATCCACATATCTTTTCGACAGCAGTGAAGTCAATTCAAGCTATGCTAGTGTACCTGGAAGACACTTGCACGTATGCCTTTGTCACTTCCTCCATTGGCCTACTTGGAGGTGTATTTGAAGACAACTCAAGAGATACAATGTATACTAAGAAGGTATTACGTTGTCAACACTGAAACCCTAACCCCTCTACAAGTATCCTATCAATCTGACTCTTTGATTTTTATCCTGGTTGTGATATCAGTATTGAGCCATATCCCTGTACAGGTCTATGGGACCCTAAACATAGGCATTTTGACAGTTCCTGTTAAGGAACAAGTTTGAAGTAATGTATGTAAAGGGTAAAAATCCACATATCTTTTCGACAGCAGTGAAGTCAATACAAGCTATGCTAGTGTACCTGGAAGACACTTGTAAGTGCACAATTGTCCATTGTTCCATTGCCCAACTTGGAAGGAGTATTTGGAGATAACACAAGAAATACAATGTATAATAAGAAGATATTACATTGACAGCACTGACACCCTAAACTCTATACAAGTGTCCTGTAATCTTGACTCTTCGATTTTCATCCTCCTAGTAATATCAGTATTTAGCCTTTTCCCTGTTGAGACCTATAAGAATCCAAATAAAGGCATTTTGGGAGTTCCCCTAAGCAGAGAACTCTTAAGTAACATATGTAAAGCCTTTGAACACACATACCTTATCGGTAGCAATGAAGACAATACAAGCTATGCGAGTGTACCTGGAAGATACTTGCAAGTACACCATTGCCTATTGCTCCATTGGCCAACATGTAGGGTGTATTTGAAGATAACTCAAGAGATACAATGTATATTAAGAAGATATTACATTGTCAGCACTGACACCCTAACCTCTCTACAAGTATCCTATCAAACTGACTCTTTGATTTTTATCCTGCTTGTGATATCAGTATTTAGCCATATCCCTGTACAGGCCTATGGGAACCTAAATAAAGGCATTTTCACAGTTCCTATTTAAGGGACAAGATTGAAGTAATGCATGTAAGGGTAAAAATCCACATATCTTTTCGACAGCAGTGAACTCAATACAAGCTATGCTAGTGTACCTGGAAGACACTTACAAGTACACCATTGTCACTTGCTCCATTGCCCTACTTGGAGGTGTAATTGAAGACATCTCAAGGGATACAATGTATACTAAGAAGATATTACATTGTCAGCACTGACACCCTAACCCTTCTACAAGTATCCTATCAAATTGACTCTTCGGTGTTTATCCTGCTTTTGATATCAGTATTTAGCAATATGCCTATACAGGCCTATGGGAACCTAAATAAAGGAATTTTGACAATTCCATTTTAAGGGTCAAGATTGAAGTGATGTATGTAAAGTGTAAAAATCCACATATCTGTTCGACAGCAGGGAAGTCAATACAAGCTATACTAGTGTACCTGGAAGACACTTGCAAGCATACTTTTGTCACTTGCTCCATTGGCCTACTTGGAGGTGTATTTGAACACAACTCAATAGATACTGTGTATAATAAGAAGGTATTACATTGTCAACACTGGAACCCTAAACGCCCTACAAGTATCCTATCAATCTCACTCTTTGATTTTTATCCTGCTTGTGATATCAGTATTGAGCAATATCCCTCTACAGGTCTATGGGTATCTAAATATAGGCATTTTGACAGTTCCTATTAAGGGACAAGTTTGAAGTAATGTTTGTAAATGGTAAAAATCCACATACGTTTTCGACAGCAGTGAATTCAATACAAGCTATGCTAGTGTACCTGGAAGACACTTGCAAGCATACTTTTGTCACTTGCTCCATTGGCCTACTTGGAGGTGTATTTGAACACAACTCAATAGATACAGTGTATAATAAGAAGGTATTACATTGTCAACACTGAAAACCTAAACGCTCTACAAGTATCCTATCAATCTCACTATTTGATTTTTATCCTGCTTGTGATATCAGTATTGAGCCATATCCCTGTACAGGTCTAAGGGAATCTAAATATAGGCATTTTGACAGTTCCAATTAAGGGACAAGTTTGAAGTAATGTATGTAAATGGTAAAAATCCACATATATTTTCGACAGCAGTGAATCAATACAAGCTATGCTAAAGTACCTGGAAGATACTTGCAAGTGCACTATTGTCCATTGCTCCATTGCCCAACATGGAAGGAGTATTTGAAGATAACTCAATAGATTCCATGTATACTAAGAAGATATTATACTGTCAGCACTGACACCCTAACGTCTCTACAAGTATCCTATAAAACTTACTCTTTCTTTTTTATCCTGCTTGCGGTATCATTATGTAGCCATATCGTGTACAGGCCTATGGGACCCTAAATAAAGGCATTTACACAGTTCCTTTTCAAGGGACAAGATTGAAGTAATGTATGTAAAGGATAAAAATCCACATATCTTTTCGACAGCAGTGAAGTCAATAGAAGCTATGCTAGTGTACCTGGAAGACACTTGCAAGAATACTTTTGTCACTTGCTCCATTGGCCTACTTTGAAGGTGTATTTGAAGACAACTCAAGAGACACAATGCATACTAAGAAGATATTACATGGTCAGCTCTGACACCCTAACCTCTCCACAAGTATCCTATCAAATTGACTCTTGGATTTTTATCCTTCTTGTGATATTAGTATTTAGCCATATACCTGTTCAGGCCTATAGTAATCTAAATAAAGGCATTTTGACAGTTCTTATTTAAGGGTCAAGTTTGAAGTAATGTATCTACAGGGTAAAAATCCACATATCTTTTCGACAGCAGGGAAGTCAAAACAAGCTATGCTAATGTATCTGGAAGACACTTAAAGTACACCTTTGTCACTTGCTCCATTGGACTACCTGGAGGTGTAATTGAAGACAACTCAAGGGATACAATGTATACTAAGAAGATATTACATTGTCAGCACTGACACCCTAACTTCTCTACAAGTATCCTATCAAATTGACTCTTTGATTTTTATTCTGCTTGTGATATCAGTATTTAGCCATATCCCTGTTCAGGACTATGGGAATCTCAATAACAGCATTTTCACAGTTCCTATTTAAGGGACAGCATTGAAGTAATGTATATAAAGGGCATGAATACAGACACCTTTTCGACAGCAGTGAAGACAATACAAGCTATGCTAGTGTACCTGGAAGACACTTGCAAAAATGCTTTTGTCGCTTGCTCCATTAGCCTACTTGGAGGTGTATTTGAAGACAACTCAAGAGACACAATGCATATAAAGAAGATATTATATTGTCAGCACTGACACCCTAACCTCTCCACAAATATCTTATGAAATTGACTCTTGGATTTTTATCCTGCTTGTGATATCAGTATTTAATCATATACCTGTTCAGGCCTATAGAAATCTAAATAAAGGCATTTTGACAGGTCCTATTGAAGGGTCAAGGTTGAAGTAATGTATGTAAAGGGTAAAAATCCACATATCTTTTCGACAGCAGGGAAGTCAATACAAGCTATGCTAGTGTAACTGGAAGACACTTGCAAGCATACTTTTGTCACTTGCTCCATTGGCCTACTTGGAGGTGTATTTGAAGACAACTCAAGAGATACAGTGTATAATAAGAAGGTATTACATTGTCAACACTGAAACCCTAAACGTTCTACAAGTATCCTATCAATCTCACTCTTTGATTTTTATCCTGCTTGTGATATCAGTATTGAGCCATATCCCTGTACAGGTCTATGGGTATCTAAATATAGGCATTTTGACAGTTCCTATTAAGGGACAAGTTTGAAGTAATGTATGTAAAGGGTAAAAATCCACATATCTTTTCGACAGCAGTGAAGTCAATACAAGCTATGCTAGTGTACCTGGAAGACACTTGCAAGCATACATTTGTTACGTGCTCCATTGGCCTACTTCGAGGTGTATTTGAAGACAACTCAAGAGATACAAGGTAAAATAAGAAAATATTACATTTTCAGCACTGACACCCTAACTTCTATACAAGTATCCTATCAATCTGCCTCTTCCATCTTTATCCTGCTTGTGATATCAGTATTTAGCCATATCCCTGTACAGGTCTATGGGAATCTAATTATAGGCATTATGACAGTTCCTATTTAAGGGAAAAGTTTGAAGTTATGTATGTAAAGGGTAAAAATCCGCATATCTTTTCGACAGCAGTAAAGTCTATATAAGCTATGTTAGTGTATCCGGAAGACTCTTGCAAGTACACCTTTATCAATTGCTCCATTGGCCTACTTGGAAGATGTATTTGAAGACAACTCAAGAGACACAATGTATACTAAGAAGATATTACATTTTCATCACTGACACCCTAACCTCTCTACAAGTATCCTAACAAATTGACTCTCCGATTTTTATCCTACTTGTGCTATCATTATTTACCCATATCCCTTTACAGGACTGTGGGACTCTAAATATAGGCATTTTGACAGTTCCTATTAAGGGACAAGTTTGAAGTAATGTATGTAAATGGTAAAAATCCACATATGTTTTCGACAGCAGTGAAGTCAATACAAGCTATGCTAGTGTACCTGGAAGACACTTGCAAGCATACTTTTGTTACGTGCTCCATTGGCCTACTTCGAGGTGTATTTGAACACAACTCAAGAGATACAATGTAAAATAAGAAAATATTACATTTTCAGCACTGACACCCTAAACTCTCTACAAGTATCCTATCAATCTGACTCTTCGATCTTTATCCTGCTTGTGATATCAGTATTTAGCCATATCCCTGTACAGGTCCATGGGAATCTAAATATAGGCATTATGACAGTTCCGATTTAAGGGAAAAGTTTGAAGTAATGTATGTAAAGGGTAAAAATCCACACATTTTTTCGACAGCCGTGAAGTCAATAGAAGCTATGCTAGCGTACCTCAAAAATACTTGCAAGTGCACTATTGTCCATTGCTCCATTGCCCAACATGTAAGTAGTATTTGAAGATAACACAAGAATTTCAATGTACAATAAGAAGATATTCCATTGTCAGCACTGACACCTAAAATCTATACCAGTGTCCTGTAATCTTGACTCTTCAATTTTTATCCTGCATGTAATATCAGTATTTAGCCTTTTCCCTATTGAGACCTATAAGAATCCAAATAAATGCATTTTGGAAGTTACCCCAACCAGACAACTCTGAAGTAATATATGTAAAGGCTTTGAACACACATATCTTATCGGTAGCAATGAAGACAATACAAGCTATGCGAGTGTACCTGAAAGATACTTGCAAGTACACCATTGTCTATTGCTCCATTGGCCAACATCTAGGGTGTATTTGAAGATAACTCAGTAAAAACAATGTATACTAAGAAGATATTACATTATCAGCACTGACACCCTAACCTCACTCCAAGTATCCTATCAAACTGACTCTTTGATTTTTATCCTGTTTGAGATATCGGTATGTAGCCATATCCCTGTACAAGCCTATGGGAACCTAAATAAAGGCATTTTGACAGTTCCTTATTAAGGGACAAGATTGAAACAATATATGTAAAGGGTAAAAATCCACATATCTTTTCAACAGCAGTGAACTCAATACACGCTGTGCTATTGTACCTGGAAGACAGTTTAATTACACCTTTGTCACTTGCTCCATTGGCCAACTTGGAGGTGTAATTGAAGACAACTCAAGGGATACAATGTATACTAAGAAGATATTACATTGTCAGCACTGACACCCTAATCTCTCTACAAGTATCCTATCAAATTGACTCTTTGATTTTTATTCTGCCTGTGATATCAGTGTTTAGCCATATCCCTGTTAAGGACTACGGGAATCTCAATAAAAGCATTTTCACCGTTCCTATTTAAGGGACTACATTGAAATAATGTATGTAAAGGGTATAAATCCACATATCTTTTCGACAGCAGTGAAGTCAATTCAAGCTATGCTAGTGTACCTGGAAGACACTTGCACGTATGCCTTTGTCACTTCCTCCATTGGCCTACTTGGAGGTGTATTTGAAGACAACTCAAGAGATACAATGTATACTAAGAAGGTATTACGTTGTCAACACTGAAACCCTAACCCCTCTACAAGTATCCTATCAATCTGACTCTTTGATTTTTATCCTGGTTGTGATATCAGTATTGAGCCATATCCCTGTACAGGTCTATGGGACCCTAAACATAGGCATTTTGACAGTTCCTGTTAAGGAACAAGTTTGAAGTAATGTATGTAAAGGGTAAAAATCCACATATCTTTTCGACAGCAGTGAAGTCAATACAAGCTATGCTAGTGTACCTGGAAGACACTTGTAAGTGCACAATTGTCCATTGTTCCATTGCCCAACTTGGAAGGAGTATTTGGAGATAACACAAGAAATACAATGTATAATAAGAAGATATTACATTGACAGCACTGACACCCTAAACTCTATACAAGTGTCCTGTAATCTTGACTCTTCGATTTTCATCCTCCTAGTAATATCAGTATTTAGCCTTTTCCCTGTTGAGACCTATAAGAATCCAAATAAAGGCATTTTGGGAGTTCCCCTAAGCAGAGAACTCTTAAGTAACATATGTAAAGCCTTTGAACACACATACCTTATCGGTAGCAATGAAGACAATACAAGCTATGCGAGTGTACCTGGAAGATACTTGCAAGTACACCATTGCCTATTGCTCCATTGGCCAACATGTAGGGTGTATTTGAAGATAACTCAAGAGATACAATGTATATTAAGAAGATATTACATTGTCAGCACTGACACCCTAACCTCTCTACAAGTATCCTATCAAACTGACTCTTTGATTTTTATCCTGCTTGTGATATCAGTATTTAGCCATATCCCTGTACAGGCCTATGGGAACCTAAATAAAGGCATTTTCACAGTTCCTATTTAAGGGACAAGATTGAAGTAATGCATGTAAGGGTAAAAATCCACATATCTTTTCGACAGCAGTGAAATCCATACAAGCTATGCTAGTGTACCTGGAAGACACTTACAAGTACACCATTGTCACTTGCTCCATTGCCCTACTTGGAGGTGTAATTGAAGACATCTCAAGGGATACAATGTATACTAAGAAGATATTACATTGTCAGCACTGACACCCTAACCCTTCTACAAGTATCCTATCAAATTGACTCTTCGGTATTTTACCTGCTTTTGATATCAGTATTTAGCAATATGCCTATACAGGCCTATGGGAACCTAAATAAAGGAATTTTGACAATTCCATTTTAAGGGTCAAGATTGAAGTGATGTATGTAAAGTGTAAAAATCCACATATCTGTTCGACAGCAGGGAAGTCAATACAAGCTATACTAGTGTACCTGGAAGACACTTGCAAGCATACTTTTGTCACTTGCTCCATTGGCCTACTTGGAGGTGTATTTGAACACAACTCAATAGATACTGTGTATAATAAGAAGGTATTACATTGTCAACACTGGAACCCTAAACGCCCTACAAGTATCCTATCAATCTCACTCTTTGATTTTTATCCTGCTTGTGATATCAGTATTGAGCAATATCCCTCTACAGGTCTATGGGTATCTAAATATAGGCATTTTGACAGTTCCTATTAAGGGACAAGTTTGAAGTAATGTTTGTAAATGGTAAAAATCCACATACGTTTTCGACAGCAGTGAATTCAATACAAGCTATGCTAGTGTACCTGGAAGACACTTGCAAGTAAACTTTTGTCACTTGCTCCATTGGCCTACTTGGAGGTGTATTTGAACACAACTCAATAGATACAGTGTATAATAAGAAGGTATTACATTGTCAACACTGAAAACCTAAACGCTCTACAAGTATCCTATCAATCTCACTATTTGATTTTTATCCTGCTTGTGATATCAGTATTGAGCCATATCCCTGTACAGGTCTAAGGGAATCTAAATATAGGCATTTTGACAGTTCCAATTAAGGGACAAGTTTGAAGTAATGTATGTAAATGGTAAAAATCCACATATATTTTCGACAGCAGTGAATCAATACAAGCTATGCTAAAGTACCTGGAAGATACTTGCAAGTGCACTATTGTCCATTGCTCCATTGCCCAACATGGAAGGAGTATTTGAAGATAACTCAATAGATTCCATGTATACTAAGAAGATATTATACTGTCAGCACTGAAACCCTAACGTCTCTACAAGTATCCTATAAAACTTACTCTTTCTTTTTTATCCTGCTTGCGGTATCATTATGTAGCCATATCGTGTACAGGCCTATGGGACCCTAAATAAAGGCATTTACACAGTTCCTTTTCAAGGGACAAGATTGAAGTAATGTATGTAAAGGATAAAAATCCACATATCTTTTCGACAGCAGTGAAGTCAATAGAAGCTATGCTAGTGTACCTGGAAGACACTTGCAAGAATACTTTTGTCACTTGCTCCATTGGCCTACTTTGAAGGTGTATTTGAAGACAACTCAAGAGACACAATGCATACTAAGAAGATATTACATGGTCAGCTCTGACACCCTAACCTCTCCACAAGTATCCTATCAAATTGACTCTTGGATTTTTATCCTTCTTGTGATATTAGTATTTAGCCATATACCTGTTCAGGCCTATAGTAATCTAAATAAAGGCATTTTGACAGTTCTTATTTAAGGGTCAAGTTTGAAGTAATGTATCTACAGGGTAAAAATCCACATATCTTTTCGACAGCAGGGAAGTCAAAACAAGCTATGCTAATGTATCTGGAAGACACTTAAAGTACACCTTTGTCACTTGCTCCATTGGACTACCTGGAGGTGTAATTGAAGACAACTCAAGGGATACAATGTATACTAAGAAGATATTACATTGTCAGCACTGACACCCTAACTTCTCTACAAGTATCCTATCAAATTGACTCTTTGATTTTTATTCTGCTTGTGATATCAGTATTTAGCCATATCCCTGTTCAGGACTATGGGAATCTCAATAACAGCATTTTCACAGTTCCTATTTAAGGGACAGCATTGAAGTAATGCATATAAAGGGCATGAATACAGACACCTTTTCGACAGCAGTGAAGACAATACAAGCTATGCTAGTGTACCTGGAAGACACTTGCAAAAATGCTTTTGTCGCTTGCTCCATTAGCCTACTTGGAGGTGTATTTGAAGACAACTCAAGAGACACAATGCATATAAAGAAGATATTATATTGTCAGCACTGACACCCTAACCTCTCCACAAATATCTTATGAAATTGACTCTTGGATTTTTATCCTGCTTGTGATATCAGTATTTAATCATATACCTGTTCAGGCCTATAGAAATCTAAATAAAGGCATTTTGACAGGTCCTATTGAAGGGTCAAGGTTGAAGTAATGTATGTAAAGGGTAAAAATCCACATATCTTTTCGACAGCAGGGAAGTCAATACAAGCTATGCTAGTGTAACTGGAAGACACTTGCAAGTGCACTTTTGTCACTTGCTCATTTGGCCTACTTGGAAGTGTATTTGAAGACAACAAAATAGATTCAATGTGTACTACGAAGGTATTACGTTGTCAACACTGAAACCCTAACCTCTCTACAAGTATTCTATCAATCTGACTCTTTGATTTTTATCCTGGTTGTGATATCAGTATTGAGCCATATCCCTGTACAGGTCTATGGGAATCTAAACATAGGCATTTTGACAGTTCCTAGTATGGAACAAGTTTGAAGTAATGTATATAAAGGGTAAAAATCCACAAGTCTTTTCGAAAGCAGTGAAGTCAATACAAGCTATGCTAAAGTACCTGGAAGATACTTGCAAGTGCACTATTGTACATTGCTCCATTTCCCAACATGGAAGGAGTATTTGAAGATAACACAAGAAATACAATATATAATAAGAAGATGTTACATTGTCAGCACTGACACCCAAAACTCTATACAAGTGTCCTGTAATCTTGACTCTTCGATTTTTATCCTCCTAGTAATATCAGTATTTACCCTTTTCCCTGTTGAGACCTATAAGAATCCAAATAAATGCATTTTGGAAGTTCCCCTAACCAGACAACTCTGAAGTAATATATGTAAAGGCGTTGAACACACATATCTTATCGGGAGCAATGAAGACAATACAAGCTATGAGAGTTTACCTGGAAGATACTTGCAAGTACACCATTGTCTATTGCACCATTGGCCAACATGTAGGGTATATTTGAAGATATTTCAAGATAACTCAAGAGATACCATGTATACTAAGAAGATATTACACTGTCAGCACTGACACCCTAACCTCTCTACAAGTATCCTATAAAACGTTCGCTTTGATTTTTATCCTGCTTGCGATATCATTATGTAGCCATATCGTGTACAGGCCTATGGGAACCTAAATAAAGTCATTTATCCTATCAAATTGACTCTTGGATTTTTATCCTGCTTGTGATATCAGTATTTAACCATATACCTGTTCAGGCCTATAGAAATCTAAATAAAGGCATTTTGACAGTTCCTATTTAAGGGTCAAGGTTGAAGTAATGTATGTAAAGGGTAAAAATCCACATATCTTTTCGACAGCAGTGAAGTCAATACAAGCTATGCTAAAGTAACTGGAAGATACTTGCAAGTGCACTATTGTACATTGCTCCATTGCCCAACATGGAAGGAGTATTTGAAGATAACACAAGAAATACAATATACAATAAGAAGATGTTACACTGTCAGCACTGAAACCCTAAACTCTATACAAGTATCCTACCAATCTGACTCTTCTATCTTTATCCTGCTTGTGATATCAGTATTTAGCCATATCCCTGTACAGGTCTATTGGAATCCAAATATAGGCATTTTGACAGTTTCTATTTAAGGGACAAGTTTGAAGTAATGTATGGAAAGGGTAAAAATCCACATATCTTTTCGACAGCAGTGATGTCAATACGAGCTATGCTAATGTACCTGGAAGACACTTGCACGTATGCCTTTGTCAGTTCCTCTATTGGCCTACTTTTAAGGTGTATGTGAAAACAACTCAAGAGACACAATGCATACTAGGAAGATTTTACATTGTCAGCACTGACACCCTAACCTCTCCTCAAGTATAATATCAAATTGAATCTTGGATTTTTATCCTGCTTGTGATATCAGTATTTAGCCATATACCTCTTCAGGCCTATAGAAATCTAAATAAAGGCATTTTGACAGTTCCTATTGAAGGGTCAAGGTTGAAGTAATTTCTCTAAAGGGTAAAAATCCACATATCTTTTCGACAGCAGGGAAGTCAGTACAAGCTATGCTAGTGTAACTGGAAGACACTTGCAAGTACACTTTTGGCACTTGCTCCACTGGCTTACTTGGAGGTGTATTTGAAGACAACTCAAGAGATACAATGTATACTAAGAAGGTATTACGTTGTCAACACTGAAACCCTAACCCCTCTGCAAGTATCCTATCAATCTGACTCTTTGATTTTTATCCTGCTTGTGATATCAGTATTGAGCCATATCCCTGTACAGGTCTATGGGAAACTAAATATAGGCATATTCACAGTTCCTCTTTAAGGGACAAGTTTGAAGTAATGTATGTAAAGGGTAAAAATGCACATATCTTTTCGACAGCAGTGAAGTCAATACAAGCTATGCTAAAGTACCTGGAAAATACTTGCAAATGCACTATTGTCCATTGCTCCATTGCCCAACATGGATGGAGTATTTGAAGATAACACAAGAAATACAATGTATAATAAGAAGATATTACATTGTCAGCACTGACTCCCTAAACTCTATACAAGTGTCCTGTAATCTTGACTCTTCGATTTTTATCCTGCTAGTGATATCAGTATATAACCTTTTCCCTGTTGAGACCTATAAGAATCCAAATAAAGGCATTTTGGAAGTTCCCCTAACCACACAACTCTGAAGTAACATATGTAAAGCCTTTGAACACACATATCTTATCGGTAGTAATGAAGACAATACAAACTCTGCGAGTGTACCTGGAAGATACTTGCAAGTACACCATTTCCTATTGTTCCATTGGCCAACAGGTAGGGTGTATTTGAAGATAAGTCAAGAGATACAATGTATATTAAGATGATATTACATTGTCAGCAGTGACACCCTAACCTCTCTACACGTATCCTACCAATCTGAGTCTTCTATCTTTATCCTGCTTGTGATATAAGTATTTAGCCATATCCCTGTACAGGTCTATGGGAATCTAAATATAGGCATTTTTAGAGTTCCTTTTTAAGGGTTAAGATTGAAGTAATGTATGTAAAGGGTAAAAATCCACATATCTTTTCGACAGCAGTGAAGTCAATACAAGCTATGATAGTGTACCTGGAAGACACTTGCAAGTACATCTTTGTCACTTGTTTCATTGGCTAACTGGGAGGTGTATTTGAAGACAACTCAAGAGATACAATGTATACGAGGAAGATATTACATTCTCTGCACAGACATCCTAACCTCTCTACAAGTATCCTATCAAATCGACTCTTTGATTTTTATCCTGCTTGTGATATCAGTATTTAGCCATATCCCTGTTCAGGACGATGGGAATCTAAATAAAAGCATTTTCACAGTTCGTATTTAAGGGACAACATTGAAGTAACGTCTGTAAAGGTAAAAATCCACATATCTTTTCGACAGCAGTGAAGGCAATACAAGCTATGCTAGTGTAACTGGAAGATACTTGCAAGTATACTTTTGTCACTTCCTCAATTGCCCTTGTTGGAGGTGTATTTGTAGACAACTGAAGAGATACAATGTATACTAAGACGGTATTACATTGTCACCACTGACACCCTAACCTCTCTACAAGTATCCTATCCAACTGACTCTTCGGTATTTATCCTGCTTGTGATATCAGTATTTATCCATATCCCTGTACAAGCCTATGGAAACCTAAATAAAGGCCTTTTGAAAGTTCCTATTTAATGAACAAGATAGAGGTAATGAATGTAAAGCGTAAAAATCCACATATCTTTTTGACAGCAGTGAAGCCAATACAAGCTATGCTAGTGTACCTGGAAGACACTTGCAAGTACACCGTTGTCACTTGCTCCATTGGCCTACTTGGAGGTGTATTTGAAGACAACTCAAGAGATACAATGTATACTAAAGAGGTATTACATTGTCAGCACTGAAACCCTAACCTCTGTACAAGTATCCTACCAATCTGACTCTTCTATCTTTATCCTATTTGTGATATCAGTATTTAGCCATATCCCTGTAGAGGCCTATGGAAACCAAAATAAAGGCATTTTCACAGTTCCTATTTAAGGGACAAGATGGAAGTAACGCATGTAAGGGTAAAAATCCACATATCTTTTCGAGAGCAGTGAACTCAATACAAGCTAGGCTAGTGTACCTGGAAGACACTTACAAGTACACCATTGTCACTTACTCCATTGGCCTACTTGGAGGTGTAATTGAACACATTTCAAGGGATAAAAATTATACTAAGAAGATATTACATTGTCAGCACTGACACCCTAACCCTTCTACAAGTATCCTATCAAACTTACTCTTCGGTATTTATCCTGCTCGTGATATCAGTATTTAGCCATATCCCTATACAGGTCTATGAGAACCTAAATAAAGGCATTTTGACTGTTCCTTTTTAAGGGTCAAGATTGAAGTAATGTATGTAAAGGGTAAAAATTAACATATCTTTTCGACAGCAGTGAAGTCAATACAAGCTATGCTTGTGTACCTGGAAGACACTTGCAAGTACATCTTTGGCACTTGCTCCATTGGCCAACTGGGAGGTGTATTTGAAGACAACTCAAGAGATACAATGTATACTAGGAAGATATTACATTGTCTGCACTGACACCCTAACCTCTCTACAAGTATCCTATCAAATTGACTCTTTGATTTTTATCCTGCTTGTGATATCAGTATTGAGCCATATTCCTGTTCAGGTGGATGGGAATCTAAATAAAAGCATTTTCACAGTTCCTATTTAAGGGACAACATCGAAGTAATGTATGTAAAGGGTAAAAATGCACATATCTTTTCGACAGCAGTGAAGTCAATACAAGCTATGCTAAAGTACCTGGAAGATACTTGCAAGTGCACTATTGTCCATTGCTCCATTGCCCAACATGAAAGGAGTATTTGAAGATAACACAAGAAATACAATGTATTTTAAGAAGATATTTCATTGTCAGCACTGACGCCCTAAACTCTATACAAGTGTCCCCTAAACTTGACTCTTCGATTTTTATCCTGCTAGTGATATCAGTATTTAGCCTTTTCCCTGTTGAGACCTATAAGAATCCAAATAAAGGCATTTTGGAAGTTCCCCTAACCACAGAACTCTGAAGTAACATATGTAAAGGCTTTGAACACACATATCTTATCGGTAGCAATGAAGACAATACAAGCTATGCGAGTGTACCTGGAAGATACTTGCAAGTACACCATTGCCCATTGCTCCTTTGGCCAACATGTAGGGTGCATTTGAAGATAACTCAAGAGATACAACGTATATTAAGAAAATATTACATTGTCAGCACTGACACCCTATGCTCTCTACAAGTATCCTTTCAAACTGACTCTTTGATTTTTATCCTGCTTGTGATATCAGTATTTAGCCATATCCCTGTACAGGCCTATGGGAACCTAAATAAAGGCATTTTCTCAGTTCCTATTTAAGGGACAAGAAGGAAGTAACGCATGTAAGGGTAAAAATCCACATATCCTTTCGAGAGCAGTGAACTCAATACAAGCTAGGCTACTGTACCTGGAAGACACTTACAAGTACACCATTGTCACTTGCTCCATTGGCCTACTTGGAGGTGTAATTGAACACATCTCAAGGGATACAAAGTATACTAAGAAGATATTACATTGTCAGCACTGACACCCTAAAATCTCTACAAGTATCCTATCAAACTGACTCTTTGATTATTATCCTGCTTGTGATATCAGTATTAACCATATCCCTGTTCAGGCCTATGGGAATCTAAATAAAGGCATTTTGACAGTTCCTATTTCAGGGACAACATTGAAGTAATGTATGTAAAGGGTAAAAATCCACATATCTTTTCGACAGCAGTGAAGACAATACAAGCTATGCTAGTGTAACTGGAAGATACTTGCAAGAATACTTTTGTCACTTCCTCAATTGCCCTTGTTGGAGGTGTATTTGAAGACAACTGAAGAGATACAATGTATACTAAGAAGGTATTACATTGTCACCACTGACACCCTAACCTCTCTACAAGTATCCTATCCAATTGACTCTTGGGTATTTATCCTGCTTGTGATATCAGTATTTAGCCATATCCCTGTACAAGCCTATGGAAACCTAAATAAAGGCCTTTTGAAAGTTCCTATTTAATGAACAAGATTGAGGTAATGAATGTAAAGCATAAAAATCCACATATCATTTTGACAGCAGTGAAGCCAATAAAAGCTATGCTAATGTCCCTGGAAGACACTTGCACGTATGCCTTTGTCACTTCCTCTATTGTCCTACTTTTAAGGTGTATTTGAAGACAACTCAAGAGACACAATGCATACTACAAGATATTACATTGTCAGCACTGACTCCTAAACTCTATACAAGTGTCCTGTAATCTTGACTCTTCAATTTTTATCCGGCTTGTAATATCAGTATTTAGCCTTTTCCCTGTTGAGACCTATAAGAATCCAAATAAATGCATTTTGGAAGTTCCCCCAACCAGACAACTGAGAAGTAATATATGTAAAGGCTTTGCACACACATATCTAATCGGTAGAAATGAAGACAATACAAGCTATGCGAGTGTACCTGGAAGATACTTGCAAGTACACCATTGTCTATTACTCCATTGTCCAACATGTAGGGTGTATTTGAAGATAACTCAAGAGATACAATGTATACTAAGAAGATATTACATTGTTAGCACTGACACCCTAACCTCTCTACAAGTATCCTATCAAACTGACTCTTCGATTTTTATCCTGCTTGTGATATCAGTATGTAGCCATATCCCTGTACAGGCCTATGGGAACCTAAATAAAGGCATTTTGACAGTTCCTTTTTAAGGGACAAGATTGAAGCAAAATATGTAAAGGGTAAAAATCCACATATCTTTTCAACAGCAGTGAACTCAATACAAGCTATGCTAGTGTACCTGGAAGACACTTAAAGTACACCTTTGTCACTTGCTCCATTGGCCTACTTGGAGGTGTAATTGAAGACAACTCAAGGGATACAATGTATATTAAGAAAATATTACATTGTCAGCACTGACACCCTAACCTCTCTACAAGTATCCTATCAAACTGACTCTTTGATTTTTATCCTGCTTGTGATATCAGAATGTAGCCATATCCCTGTACAGGTCTATGGGAACCTAAATAAAGTCATTTTGACAGTTCCTTTTTAAGGGACAAGATTGAAGCAAAATATGTAAAGGGTAAAAATCCACATAACTTGTCAACAGCAGTGAACTCAGTACAAGCTATGCTAGTGTACCTGGAAGACACTTACAAGTACACCATTGTCACTTGCTCCATTGGCCTACATGGAGGTGTAATTGAAGACAACTCAAGGGATACAATGTATACTAAGAAGATATTTCATTGTCAGCACTGACACCCTAACCTCTCTCCAAGTATGCTATCAAATTGACTCTTTTATTTTTATTCTGCTTGTGATATCAGTATTTAGCCATATCCCTGTTCAGGACTATGGAAATCTCAATAAAAGCATTTCCCCAGTTCCTATTTAAGGGACAACATTGAAGTAATGTATGTAAAGGGTATAACCCCACATATGTTTTCGACAGCAGTGAAGTAAATTCAAGCTATGCTAGTGTACCTGGAAGACACTTGCACGTATGCCTTTGTCACTCCCTCTATTGGCCTACTTTTAATGTGTATTTGAAGACAACTCAAGAGCCACAATGCATACTAAGAAGATATTACATTGTCAGCACTGACACCCTAACCTCTCCTCACGTATCCAATCAAATTGTCTCTTGGATTTTTATTCTGCTTGTGATATCAGTATTTAGCCATATACCTGTTTAGGCCTATAGAAATCTAAATAAAGGCATTTTGACAGTTCCTATTTAAGGGTCAAGGTTGAAGTAATATATGTAAAGGGTAAAAATCCACATATCTTTTCGACAGCAGGGAAGTCAATACAAGCTATGCTAGTGTACCTGGAAGACACTTGCAAGTACACTTTTATCCCTTGCTCCATTGGCCTACTTGGAGGTGTTTTTAAAACAACTCAATAGATACAATGTATACTAAGAAGGTATTACGTTGTCAGCACTGAAACCCTAACCCCTCTACAAGTATCCTATCAATCTGACTCTTTGATTTTTATCCTGCTTGTGATATAAGTATTGAGCCATATCCCTGTACATATCTATGGGAATCTAAATATAGGCATTTTGACAGTTCCTATTAAGGAACAAGTTTGAAGTAATGTATGTAAAGGGTAAAAATGCACATATCTTTTCGACAGCAGTGAAGTCAATACAAGTTATGCTATAGTACCTGGAAGATACTTGCAAGTGCACTATTGTCCATTGCTCCATTGCCCAACATGGAAGGAGTATTTGAAGATAACACAAGAAATTCAATGTATAATAAGAAGATATTACATTGTCAGCACTGATACCTAAACTCTATACAAATGTACTGTAATCTTGACTCTTCGATTTTTATCCGGCTTGTAATATCAGTATTTAGCCTTTTCCCTGTTGAGACCTATAAGAATCCAAATAAATGCATTTTGGAAGTTCCCCCAACCAGACAACTCTGAAGTAATATATGTAAAGGCTTTGAACACACATATCTTATCGGTAGCAGTGAAGACAATACAAGCTATGCGAGTGTACCTGGAAGATACTTGCAAGTACACCATTGTCTATTGCTCCATTGGCCAACATGTAGTGTGTATTTGAAGATAACTCAAGAGATACAATGTATACTAAGAAGATATTACATTGTCAGCACTGACACCCTAATCTATCTAGATGTATTCTATTACATTGGTTCTTCGATTTTTATCCTGCTTGTGATATCAGTATGTATCCATATCCCTGTACAGGCCTATGGGAACCTATATAAAGGCATTTTGACAGTTCCTTGGTAAGGGACAAGAATGAAGCAATATATGTAAAGGGTAAAAATCCACATAACTTTTCAACAGCAGTGAACTCAATACAAGCTATGCTAGTGTACCTGGAAGACACTTAAAGTACACCTTTGTCACGTGCTCCATTGGCCTACTTGGAGGTGTAATTGAAGACAACTCTAGGGATACAAAGTGTACCAAGAAGATATTACATTGTCAGCACTGACACCCTAACCGCTCTCCAAGTATGCTATCAAATTGACTCTTTGATTTTTATTCTGCTTTTGATATTAGTATTTAGCCATATCCCTGTTCAGGACTATGGGAATCTCAATAAAAGCATTTTCACAGTTCCCATTTAAGGGACAACATTGAAGTAATGTATGTAAAGGGTATAAATCCACATATCTTTTCGAAAGCAGTGAAGTAAATTCAAGCTATGCTAGTGTACCTGGAAGACACTTGCACGTATGCAGTTGTCACTTCCTCTATTGGCCTACTTTTAAGGTGTATTTGAAGACAACTCAAGAGACACAATGCATACTAAGAAGATAGTACATTGTCAGCACTGACACCCAAACCTCTCTTCAAGTATCCTATCAAATTGTCTCTTGGATTTTTATCCTGCTTGTGATATCAGTATTGAGCCATATCCCTGTACAGGTCTATGGGAATCTAAATATAGGCATTTTGTCAGTTCCTATTAAGGGTCAAGATTGAAGTAATGTATGTAAAGGGTAAAAATCCATATATCTTATCGGTAGCAATGAAGACAATACAAGCTATGCGAGTGTACCTGGAAGATACTTGCAAGTACACCATTGTCTATTGCTCCATTGGCCAACATGTAGGGTGTATTTGAAGATAACTCAAGAGATACAGTGTATATTAAGAAAATATTACATTGTCATCACTGACACCCTAACTTCTCTACCAGTATCCTATCAAACTGACTCTTTGATTTTTATCCTGCTTGTGATATCAGTATTTATTCATATAACTGTTCAGGCCTATAGAAATCTAAATAAAGGCATTTTGACAGTTCCTATTTAAGGGTCAAGGTTGAAGTAAAATATGTAAAGGGTAAAAATCCACATATCTTTTCGACAGCAGGGAAGTCAATACAAGCTATGCTAGTGTAACTGGAAGACACTTGCAAGTACACTTTTGTCACTTGCTCCATGGGCCTACTTGGAGGTGTATTTGAAAACAACTCAATAGATACAATCTATACTAAGAAGGTATTACGTTGTCAACACTGAAACCCTAACCCCTTTACAAGTATCCTATCAATCTGACTCTTTGATTTTTATCCTGCTTGTGATATAAGTATTGAGCCATATCCCTGTACATGTGTATGGGAATCTAAATATAGGCATTTTGACAGTTCCTATTAAGGAACAAGTTTGAAGTAATGTATGTAAAGGGTAAAAATGCACATATCTTTTCGACAGCAGTGAAGTCAATACAAGCTATGCTAAAGTACCTGGAAGATACTTGCAAGTGCTCTATTGTCCATTGCTCCATTGCCCAACATGTAAGTAGTATTTGAAGATAACAGAAGAAATTCAATGTATAATAAGAAGATATTACATTCTCAGCACTGATACCTGAACTCTGTACAAGTGTCCTGTAATCTTGCCTCTTCGATTCTTATCCGGCTTGTAATATCAGTATTTAGCCTTTTCCCTGTTGAGACCTATAAGAATCCAAATAAATGCATTTTGGAAGTTCCCCCAACCAGACAACTCTGAAGTAACATATGTAAAGGCTTTGAACACACATATCTTATCGGTAGCAATGAAGACAATACAAGCTATGCGAGTGTACCTGAAGATACATGCAAGTACACCATTGTCTATTGCTCCATTGGCCAACATGTAGGGTGTATTTGAAGATAACTCAAGAGATACAATGTATACTAAGAAGATATTACATTGTCAGCACTGACACCCTAATCTCTCTAGATGTATTCTATCAAATTGGGTCTTCGATTTTTATCCTGCTTGTGATATCAGTATGTATCCATACCCCGGAACAGGCCTATGGAAACCTAAATAAAGGCATTTTGACAGTTCCTTTTTAAGGGGCAAGATTGAAGCAATATATGTAAAGGGTAAAAATCCACATATCTTTTCATCAGCAGTGAACTCAATAAAAGCTATGGTAGTGTACCTGGAAGACACTTAAAGTACACCTTTTTCACGTGCTCCATTGGCCTACTTGGAGGTGTAATTGAAGACAACTGAAGGGATACAATGTATACTAAGAAGATATTACATTGTCAGCACTGACACCCTAACCTCTCTCCAAGTATCCTATCAAATTGACTCTTTGATTTTTATTCTGCTTGTGATATCAGTATTTATCCATATCCCTGTTCAGGACTATGGGAATCTAAATAAAGGCATTTTCACAGTTCCCATTTAAGGGACAACATTGAAGTAATGTTTGTAAAGGGTATAAATCCACATATCTTTTCGACAGCAGTGAAGTCAATTCAAGCTATGCTAGTGTACCTGGAAGACACTTGCGCGTATGCATTTGTCACTTCCTCTATTGGCCTACTTTTAAGGTGTAATTGAAGACAACTCAAGAGACACAATGTATACTAAGAAGATATTACATTGTCAGCACTGACACCCAATCCTCTCTTCAAGTATCCTATCAAATTTTCTCTTGGATTATTATCCTGCTTGTGATATCAGTATTGAGCCATATCCCTGTACAGGTCTATGGGAATCTAAATATACGCCTTTTGACAGTTCTTATTAAGGGTCAAGACTGAAGTAATGTATGTAAAGGGTAAAAATCCATATATCTTATCGGTAGCAATGAAGACAATACAAGCTATGCGAGTGTACCTGGAAGATACTTCCAAGTACACCATTGCCTATTGCTCCATTGGCCAACATGTAGGGTGTATTTGAAGATAACTCAAGAGATACAGTGTATATTAAGAAGATATTACATTGTCAGCACTGACACCCTACCCTCTCTACCAGTATGCTATCAAACTGACTCTTTGATTTTTATCCTGCTTGTGATATCAGTATTTAGCCATATCCCTGTAGAGGCCTATGGGAACCTAAATAAAGGCATTTTCACAGTTCCTATTTAAGGGACAAGATGGAAGTAACGCATGTAAGGGTAAAAATCCACATATCTTTTCGAGAGCAGTGAACTCAATGCAAGGTAGGCTAGTGTACCTGGAAGACACTTACAAGTACACCATTGTCACTTGCTCCTTTGACCTACTTGGAGGTGTAATTGAAGACATCTCAAGGGATACAAAGTATACTAAGAAGATATTACATTGTCAGCACTGACACCCTAACCCTTCTACAAGTATCCTATCAAATTGACTCTTCGGTATTTATCCTGCTCGTGATATCAGTATTTAGCCATATGCCTATACAGGCCTATGGGAACCTAAATAAAGGCATTTTGACAGTTCCTATTTAAGGGTCAAGATTGACGTAATGTATGTAAAGGGTAAAAATCCACATATCTTTTCGACAGCAGTGAAATCAATACAAGCTATGCTAGTGTACCTGGAAGACACTTGCAAGTACACCTTTGTCACTTGTTCCATTGGCCTACTTGGAGGTGTATTTGAAGACAACTCAAGAGATACAATGTATACTAAGAAGATATTACATTGTCTACACTGACACGCTAACCTCTCTACAAGTATCCTATCAAAATGACTCTTTGATTTTTATCTTGCTTGTGATATCAGTATTTAGCCATATCCCTGTACATGTGTATGGGAATCTAAATATAGGCATTTTGACAGTTCATATTAAGGAACAAGTTTGAAGTAATGTATGTAAAGGGTAAAAATGCACATATCTTTTCGACAGCAGTGAAGTCAATACAAGCTATGCTAAAGTACCTGGAAGATACTTGCAAGTGCTCTATTGTCCATTGCTCCATTGCCCAACATATAAGTAGTATTTGAAGATATCAGAAGAAATTCAATGTATAATAAGAAGATATTACATTCTCAGCACTGATACCTGAACTCTGTACAAGTGTCCTGTAATCTTGCCTCTTCGATTCTTATCCGGCTTGTAATATCAGTATTTAGCCTTTTCCCTGTTGAGACCTATAAGAATCCAAATAAATGCATTTTGGAAGTTCCCCCAACCAGACAACTCTGAAGTAACATATGTAAAGGCTTTGAACACACATATCTTATCGGTAGCAATGAAGACAATACAAGCTATGCGAGTGTACCTGGAAGATACTTGCAAGTACACCATTGTCTATTGCTCCATTGGCCAACATGTAGGGTGTATTTGAAGATAACTCAAGAGATACAATGTATACTAAGAAGATATTACATTGTCAGCACTGACACCCTAATCTCTCTAGATGTATTCTATCAAATTGGGTCTTCGATTTTTATCCTGCTTGTGATATCAGTATGTAGCCATATCGCTGTACAGGCCTATGGAAACCTAAATAAAGGCATTTTGACAGTTCCTTTTTAAGGGACAAGATTGAAGCAATGTATGTAAAGGGTAAAAATCCACATATCTTTTCGACAGCAGTGAACTCAATACAAGCTATGCTAGTGTACCTGGAAGACACTTAAAGTACACCTTTGTCACTTGCTCCATTGGCCTACTTGGAGGTGTAATTGAAGACAACTCAAGGGATACAATGTATACTAAGAAGATATTACATTGTCAGCACTGACACCCTAACCGCTCTCCAAGTATGCTATCAAATTGACTCTTTGATTTTTATTCTGCTTGTGATATCAGTATTTAGCCATATCCCTGTTCAGGACTATGGGAATCTCAATAAAAGCATTTTCACAGTTCCCATTTAAGGGACAACATTGAAGTAATGTATGTAAAGGGTATAAATCCACATATCTTTTCGACAGCAGTGAAGTAAATTCAAGCTATGCTAGTGTACCTGGAAGACACTTGCACGTATGCATTTGTCACTTCCTCTATTGGCCTACTTTTAAGGTGTATTTGAAGACAACTCAAGAGACACAATGCATACTAAGAAGATATTACATTGTCAGCACTGACACCCAAACCTCTCTTCAAGTATCCTACCAAATTGTCTCTTGGATTTTTATCCTGCTTTTGATATCAGTATTGAGCCATATCCCTGTACAGGTCTATGGGAATCTAAATATAGGCATTTTGACAGTTCCTATTAAGGGTCAAGACTGAAGTAATGTATGTAAAGGGTAAAAATCCATATATCTTATCGGTAGCAATGAAGACAATACAAGCTATGCGAGTGTACCTGGAAGATACTTGCAAGTGCACCATTGCCTATTGCTCCATTGGCCAACATGTAGGGTGTATTTGAAGATAACTCAAGAGATACAGTGTATATTAAGAAAATATTACATTGTCAGCAATGACACCCTACCCTCTCTACCAGTATCCTACCAAACTGACTCTTTGATTTTTATCCTGCTTGTGATATCAGTATTTAGCGATATCCCTGTAGAGGCCTATGGGAACCTAAATAAAGGCATTTTCACAGTTCCTATTTAAGGGACAAGATGGAAGTAACGCATGTAAGGGTAAAAATCCACATATCTTTTCGAGAGCAGTGAACTCAATGCAAGGTAGGCTAGTGTACCTGGAAGACACTTACAAGTACACCATTGTCACTTGCTCCTTTGACCTACTTGGAGGTGTAATTGAAGACATCTCAAGGGATACAATGTATACTAAGAAGATATTACATTGTCAGCACTGACACCCTAACCCTTCTACAAGTATCCTATCAAATTGACTCTTCGGTATTTATCCTGCTCGTGATATCAGTATTTAGCCATATCCCTATACAGGCCTATGCGAACCTAAATAAAGGCATTTTGACAGTTCCTTTTTAAGGGTCAAGATTGACGTAATGTATGTAAAGGGTAAAAATCCCCATATCTTTTCGACAGCAGTGAAATCAATACAAGCTATGCTAGTGTACCTGAAAGACACTTGCAAGTACATCTTTGTCACTTGCTCCATTGGCCTACTTGGAGGTGTATTTGAAGACAACTCAAGAGATACAATGTATACTAAGAAGATATTACATTGTCTGCACTGACACGCTAACCTCTCTACAAGTATCCTATCAAATTGACTCTTTGATTTTTATCCTGCTTGTGATATCAGTATTTAGCCATATTCCTGTAGAGGTCTACGGGAATCTAAATAAAGGCATTTTCACAATTCCTATTTAAGGGTCAAAATTGAAGTAGTGTATATAAAGGGTAAAAATCCACATGTCTTCCCGACAGCAGTGAAGTCAATACAAGCTATGCTAGTGTACCTGGAAGACACTTCCAAGTACACCTTTGTCACTTGCTCATTTGGCCTACTTGGAGGTATATTTGAAGACAACTCAAGAGATACAATGTATACTAAGAAGATATTACATTGTCAGCACTGACACCCTATCCTCTGTACAAGTATTCTATCAAATTGACAATTTGATTTTTATCCTGCTTGTGATATTAGGATTTACCCATATCCATGCACAGGCCTGTGGGAACCTTAATAAAGGCATTTCAATAGTTCCTATTTAAGGGAAAAGTTTGAAGCAATGTATGTAAAGGCTAAAAGTCCCCATATCTTTTGGGCAGCATTGCACTCAATACATGATATGCTGGTGTACCTGGAATACACTTGCAATTGGACTACTTGGAAGGTGTATTTGAAAACACCTCAAGAGATACTATGTTTACCAAGAAGATATTACATTGTCAGCACTGACACCCTACCCCCTCTAGAAGTATCCTTTCAAATTAACACTTCGATTTTTATCCTGCTTGTGATATTAGCATTTAGCCATATCCCTGTTCAGGCCTATTGGAAACTAATAAATGCATTTTGACAGTTGCTATTTAAGGGTCAATATTGAAGTAATGTATGTGAAGGGTAAAAATGCACATATATTTATTGCAGCACTGAAGCCAATAGAAGCTATGCTAGTGTACCTGGAAGACACTTGCAAGTACACATTTGTCACTTGCTGCATTGGCCTATTTTGAGGTGTATTTGAAGACAACTCAAGAGATACAATGTATACAAAGAAGATATTACATTGTCAGCACTGACACCCTAAACTCTCTACAAGTATCCTATCAAATTGACTCATCGATTTTCATCCTGCTTGTGATATCAGTATTTAGCCATATCCCTGTTCAGGCCTATGAGAATCAAAATAAAGACATTTTGACAGTTCCTATTTAAGGGTTACGATTGAAGTAATATATGCAAAGGGTAAAAATCCCCATATCTTTTCGGCAGCAGTGCACTCAATACAAGATATGCTGGTGTACCTGGAATACACTTGCAAATACACCTTTGTCACTTGCTCCATTGGACTACTTGGAAGGTGTATTTGAAGACAACTCAAGAGATACTATGTATACTCAGAAGATATTACATTGTCAGCACTGACACCCTATCCTCTCTAGAAGAATCCATTCAAATTGACTCTTCGATTTTTATCCAGCTTGTGGTATCAGTATTTAGCCATATCCCTGGTGAGGCCTATGGAAATCTAATAAAGGCATTTTGACAGTTCCTATTTAAGGATCAACATTGAAGTAATGTATGTGAAGGGTAAAAGTGCACATATATTTTCTGCAGCAGTGAAGTCAATACAAGATATGCTAGTGTACATGGCATACACTTGCAAGTACACCATTGTCTATTAATTCATTGACCAACATGGAACGTGTATTTGAAGATAAATCAAGATATTCGATGTATACTAAGACGATATGTCATTGTCAACACGGACTGCCTAAACTGTCTGCAAGTATTATATAAACTTGACCCTTCTGTTTTTTTCCTGCTTGTGATATCAGTATTTAGCCTTTACCCTGTCGAGACCTCTTGGAATCCAAATAAATACTTTTTGGCAGTTCTCCTTACCAGACAACTCTGAAGTAATGTATGTAATGCATAACAACCCACATATTTTATCGGTAGCAGTGAAGACAATAAAAGCTATGCGAGTGTACCTGGAGGATACTTTCTAGGACACCATTGTCCGTTGCTCAATTGGCCAACATGGGAGGTGTATTTCAAGATATCTCAAGAGATAAAATGTATAATAGGAAGATATTACATTGGAAAAACTGTCGCCCTAAGCTGTCTGAAAATCTCGTTTCAACTTGACTCCTCTATCTTTTTCTTGCTTGTGATATCAGTATTTAGGCTTTTCCCCGTTGAGGCCAATCGAAATCCAAAGAAATGTATTTTGTCACTTCCCCTAAAGAGACAACTGTGAAATAATATATCTAAAGAGTAAAAATCCACATGCATTATCTACAGCAGTGAAGTCAGTACAAGTTATGCTGTAGTACCTGGAAGATACTTGCAAGTACTCAACTGTCCCTTGTTCCCTTGGCCAACATGGAAGGTGTATATAAGATGACTCAAGAAATTCATTGAATATTAAGAAGATATTACATTGTCAGCACTGAATCCCTAGATTCTCTACAAGTGTCCTATCAACCTGACTCTTCTATATTTATCCTGCTTGTGATATCAGTATTTAGCCATATCCTTGCACAGTCCTATGGGAATCTAAATAAAGGCATTTTGACAGTTCCTATATAAGGGACAAGATTGAAGCAATGTATGTAAATGGTAAAAATCCACATATCATTTCGACAGCAGTGAAGTCAATACAAGCTATGCTAGTGTACCCGGAAGAGACTTGCAAGTAAGTACACCTTTGTCACTTCCTCCATTTGCCTATTTGGAAGGTGTATTTGAAGACAACTCAAGAGACACAATGTATACTAAGAAGATATTACATTGTCAGCACTGACACCCTATCCTCAGTAGAAGTGTCCTATCAAATTTACTCTTTGATATTTATCCTGCTTGTGATTATAGTATATAACCATATCCCTGTTCAGGTCTATGGGAATCAAAATAAAGGCATTTTGACAGTTCCTATTTAAGGGAGAAGTTTGAAGTATTGTATGTAAAGGGTAAAAATCCACATATATTTTCTCCACAGTGAAGTCAGTACAAGCTATGCTAGTGTACCTGGAATACACTTCCAAGTACACAATTGTCCATTGATTCATTGGCCAATATGGAAAGTGTATTTGAAGATAACACAAGATATACAATGTATACTAAGAAGATATGTCATTGTCAACACGTACTCCCTAAAATGTCGGCAAGTATCATATCAACTTGACTCTTCTGTTTTTTCCTGCTTGTGATATCAGTATTTAGCCTTTACCCTGTCGAGATCTCTAGGAATCCAAATGAATGCATTTTGGCCGTTCTCCTTACCAGACAACTATGCAGTAGTATATGAAATGGGTAACAACCCATATATCTTATCGATAGCAGTAAAGACAATAAAAGCTATGCGAGTGTACCTGCAAGATACTTGCAATTACACCATTGTCCGTTCCTCAGTTGCCCATCATGGGAGGTGTGTTTGAAGATAACTAAAGAGATACAAAATATACTAGGAAGATATTACATTGGAAACACTGTCTCCCTAAGCTGTCTGCAAGTCTCATTTCCACTTGACACTTCTTTCTTTTTCCTGGTTGTGATATCAGAATTTAGGTTTTCCCCATTCAGGCCTACAGAAATCCAAAGAAATGAATTTGGTCACTTCCCCTAAAGAGACAACTGTGAAAAAATATATCTAAAGAGTGAAAATCTACTTATATTATCTACAGCCCTGAAGTCAGTACAAGCTATGCTAGAGTACCTGAAAGATACTTGCAATACTCAACTTTCCCTTGTTCCCTGGGCCAAAAGGAAGGTGTATATGAAGATGACTTAAGAAACACGTTGAATACTAAGAAGATAATACATTCTCGGCATTGAATCCCTAGAATCTCTACAAGTGTCCTATCAACTTGACTCTTCTCTATTTATCCTGCTTGTGATATCTTTATTTAGCATTTTCCCTGTTCAGGCATATAAGAATCTAAATAAAGGCCTTTTGGCAGTTCCTCCCTAAGAGGCAACATTGAAGTAATGTATGTAAAGGTTAACAATGCACATATATTTTCGACAGCAGTGAAGTCAATACAAGCTATGCTAGTGTACCTGGAAGACACTTGCATGTACACCTTTGACACATGCTCCACTGGCCTACTTGGAGGTGTATGTGAAGACAACTCAAGAGATAAAATGTATACTAAGAAGATATTACATTGTCAGCACTGATACCCTAACCTCTCTACAAGTATCCTATCAAATTAACTCTTTGATATTTATCCTGCTTGTGATATCACTATTTAGCCATATCCCTGGACAAGCCTATGGGTACCTAAATAAAGGCATTTTGACAGTTCCTGTTTAAGGGACAAGATTGAAGTAATGTATGTAAAGGGTAAAAATCCACATATCTTTTCGACACCAGTGAAGCCAATACAAGCTATGATAGTGTTCCTGGAAGACACTTGCATGTACGCATTTGTCACTTGCTCCCTTGGCCTACTTGGAGGTGTATTTGAAGACAACTCAAGAGATACAATGTATCCTAAGAAGATATCACATTGTCAGCACTGACACCCTAACTTATCTACAAGTATCCTATCAAATTCACTCTTTGATTTTTATCCTGATTGTGATAGAAGTATATTGCCATATCCCTGTTCAGGCTTATGGGATTCAAAATAAAGGGATTTTGACCGTTCCTATTTAAGGGACAAGATGGAAGTAATATATTTGAAGGATAAAAATCCACATATCTTTTCGACAGCAGTGAAGTCAAAACAAGCTATGCTAGTGTACTCAGAAGACACTGGCAAGTACACCTTTGTCACGTCCTCCATTTGCCTATTTGGAAGGTGTATTTGAAGACAACTCAAGAGACACAATGTATACTAAGAAGATATTACATTGTCAGCACTGACACCCTAATCTCTCTAGAAGTATTCTATCAAATTGAGTCTTCGATTTTTATCCTGCTAGTGATATCAGTATTTAGCCATATCCCTGTTCAGGCCTATGGGAATCTAAACAAAGGCATTTTGACAGTTCGAATTTAAGGGTCAAGATTGCAGTACTGTATGTAAAGGGTAAAAATCCACATATCTTTTCTACAGCAGTGAAGTCAATACACGCCATGCGAGTGTAGCTGGAAGACACTTGCAAGTACACCTTTGTCACTTGCTCCATTGGTCTACTTGGAAGCTGTATTTGAAGACAACTCAAGAGATACAATGTATACAAAGAAGATATTACATTGTCAGCACTGACACCCTAACCTCTGTAAAAATATCCTATCAATTTGACTCTTCGATTTTTATCCTGCTTGTGATATCAGTATTTAGGCATATCCCTGTTCAGGGCTATGAGAATCAAAATAACAGCATTTTGACAGTTCCTATTTAAGGGACAAGATTGAAGTAAGGTATGTAAAGGGTAAAAATCCCCATATCTTTTCGGCAGCAGTGCACTCAATACAAGATATGTTGGTGTACCTGGAATACACTTGCAAATATACCTTTGTCACTTGCTCTATTGGCCTACTTGGAAGGTGTATTTGAAGACAATTCAAGAGATACTATGTATACTCAGAAGATATTACATTGTCAGCACTGACACCCTAACCTCCTAGAAGTATGCTTTCAAATTGACTCTCCGATTTTTATCCAGCTTGTGATATCACTATTTAGTCATATTCCTGGTGAGGCCTATGGGAATCTAATACAGGCATTTTCACAGTTCCTATTTAGGGGTCAAAATTGAAGTAATGTATGTGAAGGGTAAAAGTGCACATATATTTTCTGCACCAGTGAAGTCAATACAAGACATGCTAGTGTACCTGGAATACACTTGCAAGTACACCATTGTCTATTAATTCATTGACCAACATGGAATGTGTATTTGAAGATAAATGAAGATATACAATGTATACTAGGAAGGTATGTCATTGTCAACACGGACTGCCTAAACTGTCTGCAAGTATCATATCAACTTGACTCTTCTGTTTTTTTGCTGCTTGTGATATCAGTATTTAGCCTTTACCCTGTCGAGACCTCTAGGAATCCAAATAAATACATTATGGTAGTTCTCCTTACCAGACAACTTCGAAGTAATGTATGTAATGCATAACAACCCACATATCTTATCAATAGCAGTGAAGACAATAAAAACTATGCGAGTGTACCTGGAGGATACTTGCTAGTACACCATTTTCCGTTGCTCAATTGGCCAACATGGGAGGAGTATTTGAAGATAACTCAAGAGATAAAATGTATACTAGGAAGATATTCCATTGGAAACACTGTCGCCCTAAGCTGTCTGAAAGTCTAGTTTCTACTTGACTCCTCTATATTTTTCCTGCTTGTGATATCAGTATTTAAGCTTTTCCCCATTGAGGCCTATAGAAATCCAAAGAAATGTATTTTGTCATTTTCCCTAAATAGACAACTGTGAAATAATATATCGAAAGAGTGAAAATCCACATATATTATCTACAGCAGTGAAGTCAGTACAAGTTATGCTAGAGTACCTGGAAGATAGTTGCAACTCCTCAACTGTCCCTTGCTCCCTTGGCCAACATGGAAGGTGTATATCAAGATTACTTAAGAAATACATTGAATAATAACAATATATTCCACTGTCAGCCCTGGATATCTAGATTCTCTACAAGTGTCCTATCAACCTGACTCTTCTATATTTATCCTGCTTGTGATATCAGTATTTATCCATATCCCTGTACAGGTCTATGGGAATCTAAATAAAGGCATTTTGACAGTTAGTATTTAAGGGACAAGATTGAAGCAATGTATGTAAAGGGTAAAAATCCACATATCATTTCGACAGCAGTGAAGTCAATACAAGCTATGCTAGTGTACCCGGAAGGCACTTGAAAGTACACCTTTGTCACTTCCTACATTTGCCTGTTTGGAAGGTGTTTTTGAAGACAACTGAAGAGACACAATGTATACTAAGAAGATATTACATTGTCAGCACTGACCCCCTAATCTCTCTAGATGTATTCTATCAAATTGAGTCTTCTATTTTTATCCTGCTTGTGATATCAGTATTAAGCCATATCCCTGTTCAGGCCTATGGGAATCTAAATAAAGGCATTATGACGGTTCGTATTTAAGGGTCAAGATTGAAGTAATGTAGGTAAAGGGTAAAAATCCACATATATTTTCGACAGGAGTGAAGTCAATACAAGCTATGCTAGTGAACCTGAAGTCACTTGCAAGTACACCTTTGTCACTTGCTCCAATGGCCTACTTGAAAGTGTATTTGAAGACAACTCAAGAGATACAATGGATACTAAGAAGATATTACATTGTCAGCACTGACACCCTAACCTCTCTACAAGTATCCTATCAAATTGACTCTTTGTTTTTTTCCTGCTTGGGATATCAGTATTTAGCTAAATCCCTGTACCGGCCTATGGGAATCTAAATAAAGGCATTTTGACAATTCCTATTTAATGGACAAGATTTAAGTAATGTATGTAAAGGGTAAAAATCCCCATATCTTTTCGGCGGCAGTGCACTCAATACAAGATATGCTGGTGTACCTGGAATACACTTGCAAATACACCTTTGGCACTTGCTCCATTGGCCTACTTGGACGGTGTATTTGAAGACAACTCAAGAGATATTATGTATACTAAGAAGATATTACATTGTCAGCAGTGACATCCTAACCTCTCTAGAAGTATCCTTTCAAAATGACTCTTCGATATTTGTCCTGCTTGTGATATCAGTATTTAGCTATAACCCTGCTCAGACATATGGGAATCTAATAAAGGCATTTTGACAGTTCCTATTTAAGGGTCAACATTGAATTCATGTATGTGAAGGGAAAAAATGCACATATATTTTCTGCAGCTGTGAAGTCAATACAAGATATGCTAGTGTACCTGGAATACACTTGCAAGTACACCATTGTCTATTAATTCATTGACCAACATTGAAAGGGAATTTGAAGATAAATCAAGATATACAATGTGTACTAAGAAGATATGTCATTGTCAACATGGACTGCCTAAACTGTCTGGAAGTATCATATCAACTTGACTCTTCTGTTTTTTTGCTGCTAGTGATATCAGTATTTAGCCTTTACCCTGTCGAGACCTCTAAGAATCCAAATTAATACATTTTGGGAATTCTCCTTACCAGACAACTCTGAAGTAATGTATATAATGGATAACAACCCACATATCTTATCGATAGCAGTGAAGACAATAAAAGCTATGCGAGTGAACCTGGAGGATACTTGCTAGTACACCATTGTCCGTTGCTCAATTGGCCAACATGGGAGGTGTATTTGAAGATAACTCAAGAGATAAAATGTATAATAGGAAGATATTACCTTGGAAACACTGTCGCCCTAAGCTGTCTGAAAGTCTCGTTTCAACTTGACCCTTCTATCTTTTTCCTCCTTGTGATATCATTATTTAGGTTTTCCCCGTTCAGGCTTATAGAAATCCAAAGAAATGAATTTGGTCACTTCCACTAAAGAGACAACTGTGAAATAATATATCTAAAGAGTGAAAATCTACATATGTTATCTACATCAGTGAAGTCAGTACAAGTTATGCTAGAGTACCTGGACGATACTTGGAAGCACTCAAGTGTCCCTTGCTCCCTTAGCCAACATGGAAGGTGTATATGAAGATGACTGAAGAAATACATTGAATACTAAGAAGATATTACATTGTCAGCACTGAATTCCTAGATTCTCTACAAGTGTCCTATCAACTTGACTCTTCTATCTTTATCCTGCTTGTGATATCAGTATTCAGCCATATCCCTGTACAGGCCTATGGGAATCTAAATAAAGGCATTTTGACAGTTCCTATCTAAGGGACAAGATTGAACTAATGTATGTAAAGGGTAAAAATCCACATATCATTTCGACAGCAGTGAAGTCAATACAAGCTATGCTAGTGTACCTGGAAGACACTTGCAAGTACACCTTTGTGACATCCTCCCTTGGTCTACTTGGAGGTGTATTTGAAGACAACTCAAGAGATACAATGTATACTAAGAAGATATCACATTGTCAGCACTGACACCCTAACCTATCTACAAGTATCCTATCAAATTCACTCTTTGATTTTTATCCTGCTTGTGATATAAGTATATTGCCACATCCCAGTTCAGGCCTATGGGAATCAAAATAAAGGCATTTTGACAGTTCCTATTTAATCGACAAGATGGAAGTAATATATGTGAAGGATAAAAATCCACTTGTCTTTTCGACAGCAGTGAAGTCAAAACAAGCTATGCTAGTGTACCCGGAAGACAATTGCAATTACACCTTTGTCCCTTTCTTCATTGGCCTACTTGGAAGGTGTAATTGAAGACAACTCAAGAGACACAATGTATACTAAGAAGATATTACATTGTCACCACTGATACCCTAACCCCTCTACAAGTATCCTATCAAATTGACTCTTTGTTTTTTTCCTGCTTGGGATATCAGTATTTAGCTAAATCCCTGTACCGGCCTATGGGAATCTAAATAAAGGCATTTTGACAATTCCTATTTAATGGACAAGATTTAAGTAATGTATGTAAAGGGTAAAAATCCCCATATCTTTTCGACGGCAGTGCACTCAATACAAGATATGCTGGTGTACCTGGAATACACTTGCAAATACACCTTTGTCCCTTTCTTCATTGGCCTACTTGGAAGGTGTAATTGAAGACAACTCAAGAGACACAATGTATACTAAGAAGATATTACATTGTCACCACTGATACCCTAACCTCTCTACAAGTATCCTATCAAATTGACTCTTCGATTTTTATCCTGCTTGTGATATCCCTATTTAGCCATTTCCCTGTTCAGGCCTATGGGAACATAAAAAAGGCATTTGGACATATCCTAATTAAGGGTCAAGATTAAAGTAACGTATGTAAAGGATAAAAATCCACATATCTTTTCGACAGCAGTGAAGTTAATACAAGCTATGCTAGTGTACCTGGAACACACTTGCAAGTACACCTTTGTCACTTGCTCCCTTGGCCTACTTGGAGGTGTATTTGAAGACAACTCAAGAGCTACAATATATACTAAGAAGATATCACATTGTCAGCACTGACCCCCTAACCTCTCTACAAGTATCCTATCAAATTGACTTTTCGATTGTTATCCTGTTTGTGATATATGTATTTTGCCATATCCCTATTCAGGCCTATGGGAATCAAAATAAAGGCATTTTGACAGTTCCAATTTAAGGGACAACTTGGAAGTAATATATGTGAAGGATAAAAATTGACATATCTTTTCGATAGTAATGAAGTCAATACATTTGCAAGTACACCTTTGTCACTTGCTCCATAGGCCTACTTGGAAGGTGTGTTTGAAGACAACTCAAGAGACACAATGTATACTAAGAAGATATTACGTTGTCAGCACTGATACCCTGACCTCTCTACAAGTATCCTATCAAAGTGACTCTTCGATTTTTTTTTCCTGCTTGTGATAATAGTATTTAGCCATATCCCTGTTCAGGCCTATGGGAATCTAAATAAAGACATTTTGACAGGTCCTAAGTAAGGCTCAAGATTAACGTAATGTATGTCAAGGGTAAAAACTCACATATCTTTTCGACAGCAGTCAAGTCAACACAAGCTATGCCAGAGTACCTGGAGGATGGTTGCAAGTACACCATTGCCTATTGTTCCATTGCCCTACTTGGAAGGTATATTGAAAGAAAACTCACGAGATACAATGTATACTACGAAGGGATTACATCGTCAGCACTGACTCCCTAATCTCTGTAGAAGTATCCCATCAAATTGACTCTTCGATTTTTATCCTTCTTGTGATATCTGTATTTAGCCATATCCCCGTTCAGTCCTATGGGAATCAAAATAAAGGCATTTAGACAGTTCCTATCTAAGGGTCAAGGATGAAGTAATGTATGTAAAGGGTAAAAATCCACATATCTTTTCGACAGCAGGGAAGTCAATACAAGCTATGGTAGTGTACCTGGAAGACACTTGCAAGTACATTTTGTCACTTGCTCCATTGGCCTATTTGGAGGTATATTTGAAGACAACTCAATAGATACAATGTATACTAAGAAGGTATTACGTTGTCAACACTGAAATCCTAACCCCTCTACAAGTATCCTTTCAATCTGACTCTTTGATTTTTATCATGCTTGCGATATCAGTATTTAGCCATATCCCTATACAGGCCTATGGGAACCTAAATAAAGGCATTTTGACAGTTCCTATTTAAGGGTCAAGATTAAAGTAATGTATGTAAAGGGTAAAAATCCACATATCTTTTCGACAGCAGTGAAGTCAATACAAGCTATGCTAGTGTACCTGGAAGACACTTGCAAGTACATCTTTGTCACTTGCTCCATTGGCCAACTGGGAGGTTTATTTGAAGAAAACTCAAGAGATACAATGTATACTAGGAAGATATTACATTGTCTGCACTGACACCCTAACCTCTCTACAAGTATCCTATCAAATTGACTCTTTGAATTTTATCCTGCTAGTGATATCAGTATTTAGCCATATCCCTGTTCAGGACGATGGGAATCTAAATGAAAGCATTTTCACAGTTCCTATTTAAGGGACAACATTGAAGTAATGTATGTAAAGGGTAAAAATCCACATATCTTTTCGACAGCAGTGAAGGCAATACAAGCTATGCTAGTGTAACCGGAAGATACTTGCAAGAATACTTTTGTCACTTCCTCAATTGCCCTTCTTGGAGGTGTATTTGAAGACAACTGAAGAGACACAATGTATACTAAGAAGGTATTACATTGTCACCACTGACACCCTAAACTCTCTACAAGTATTCTATCCAATTGACTCTTCGGTATTTATTATGCTTGTGATATCAGTATTTATCCATATCCCTCTACAAGCCTATGGAAACCTAAATAAAGCCCTTTTGAAATTTCCTATTTAATGAACAAGATTGAGGTAATGTATGTAATGCGTAAAAATCCACATATCTTTTCGACAGCAGTGAAGCCAATACAAGCTATGCTAGTGTACCTGGAAGACACTTGCAAGGACACCTTTGTCACTTGCTCCGTTGGCCTACTTGGAGGTATATTTGAAGACAACTCAAGAGATACAATGTATACTAAGGAGGTATTACATTGTCAGCACTGAAACCCTAACTTCTCTACAAGTATCCTGCCAATCTGACGCTTCTATCTTTATCCTGCTTGTGATATCAGAATTCAGCCATATCCCTGTTCAAGACGATGGGAATCTAAATAAAAGCATTTTCACAGTTCCTATTTAAGGGACAACATTGAAGTAATGTATGTAAAGGGTAAAAATCCACATATGTTTTCGACAGCAGTGAAGTCAATACGAGCTATGCTAATATACCTGGAAGACACTTGCACGTATGCCTTTGTCACTTCCTCTATGGGCCTACTTTTAAGGTGTATTTGAAGACAACTCAAGAGACACAATGCATACTAAGAAGATATTACATTGTCAGCACTGACACCCTAACCTCTCCTCAAGTATCCTATCAAATTGACTCTTGGATTTTTATCCTCCTTGTGATATCAGTATTTAGCCATATACCTCTTCAGGCTTATAGAAATCTGAATAAAGACATTTTGACAGTTCCTATTTAAGGGTCAAGGTTGACGTAATGTATGTAAAGGGTAAAAATCCACATATCTTTTCGACAGCAGGGAAGTCAATACAAGCTATGCTAATGTACCTGGAAGACACTTGCAAGTACACTTTTGTCACTTGCTCCATTGCCCTACTTGGAGGTGTATTTGAAGACAACTCAATAGACACAATGTATACTAAGAAGTTCTTACGTTGTCAACACTGAAAACCTAACCCCTCTACAAGTATCCTATCAATCTGACTCTTTGATTTTTATCCCTGCTTGTGATATCAGTATTTAGCCATATCAGTGTTCAGGACGATGGGAATCTAAATAAAAGCATTTTCACAGTTCCTATTTAAGGGACAACATTGAAGTAATGTATGTAAAGGGTAAAAATCCACATATCTTTTCGACAGCAGTGAAGTCAATACGAGCTATGCTAATGTACCTGGAAGACACTTGCACGTATGCCTTTGTAACTTCCTCTATGGGCCTACTTTTAAGATGTATTTGAAGACAACTCAAGAGACACAATGCATACTAAGAAGATATTACATTGTCAGCACTGACACCCTAACCTCTCCTCAAGTATCCTATCAAATTGACTCTTGGATTTTTATCCTCCTTGTGATATAAGTATTTAACCATATACCTCTTCGGGCCTATAGAAATCTAAATAAAGGCATTTTGACAGTTCCTATTTAAGGGTCAAGGTTGACGTAATGTATGTAAAGGGTAAAAATCCACATATCTTTTCGACAGCAGGGAAGTCAATATAAGCTATGCTAAAGTACCTGGAAGATACTTGCAAGTGCACTATTGTCCATTGCTCCATTACCCAACATGGAAGGAGTATTTGAAGATAACACAAGAAATAAAATGTATAATAAGAAGATATTACATTGTCAGCACTGACACCCTAAATTCTATACAAGTGTCCTGTAATCTTGACTCTTCGATTTTTATCCTGCTAGTGATATCAGTATTTAGCCTTTTCCCTGTTGAGACCTATAAGAATCCAAATAAAGGCATTTTGGAAGTTCCCCTAACCAGACAACTCTGAAGTAACATATGTAAACCTTTGAACACACATATCTTATCGGTAGTAATGAAGACAATACAAACTATGCGAGTGTACCTGGAAGATACTTGCAAGTACACCATTGCCTATTGCTCCATTGGCCAACATGTAACGTGTATTTGAAGATAACTCAAGAGATACAATGTATAATAAGAAGATATTACATTGTCAGCACTGACACCCTAACCTCTCTACAAGGATCCTATCAAACTGACTCTTTGAATTTTATCCTGCTTGTGACATCAGTATTAACCATATCTCTGTTCAGGACGATGGGAATCTAAATAAAAGCATTTTCACAGTTCCTATTTAAGGGACAACATTGAAGTAATGTATGTAAAGGTTAAAAATCCACATATCTTTTCGACAGCAGTGAAGTGAATACAAGCTATGCTAGTGTAACTGGAAGACACTTGCAAGTACACTTTTGTCACTTGCTCCTTTGGCCTACTTGGAGGTGTATTTGAAGACAACTCAATAGATACAATGTATACTAAGAAGGTATTACGTTGTCAACACTGAAACCCTAAGCTTTCTACAAGTATCTTTTCAAACTGACTCTTCGTTATTTATCCTGCTTGTGATATCAGTATTAACCATATCCCTGTTCAGGACGATGGGAATCTAAATAAAAGCATTTTCACAGTTCCTATTTAAGGGACAACAATGAAGAAATGTATGTAAAGGGTAAAAATCCACATATCTATTCGACAGCAGTGAAGTCAATACAAGCTATGCTAGTGTACCTGGAAGACACTTGCAAGAATACTTTTCTCACTTGCTCCATTGGCCTACATGGAGGTGTATTTGAAGACAACTCAAGAGATTAAAAGTATACTAAGAAAATATTACATTTTCAGCACTGACACCCTATCCTCTCCACAAGTATCCTATCAATCTGACTCTTCTATTTTATCCTGCTTGTGATATCAGTATTTAGCCATATCCCTGTACAGGTCTATGGGAATCTAAATATAGGCAATTTGACAGTTCCTATTTAAGGGACAAGTTTCAAGTAATGTATGTCAAGGGTAAAAATCCACATATCTTTTCGACAGCAGTGAAATCAATTCAAGCTATACTAGAGTACCTGGAAAATACATGCAAGTGCACTATTGTCCATTGCTCCATTGCCCAACATGTAAGTGGTATTTGAAGATAACACAAGAAATTCAATGTATAATAAGAAGATATTACATTGGCAGCACTGACACCTAAACTCTATACAAGTGTCCTCTAATCTTGACTCTTCGATTTTTACCCAGCTTTTAATATCAGTATTTAGCCTTTTCCCTGTTGAGACCTATAAGAATCCAAATAAATGCATTTTGGAAGTTCCCCCAACCAGACAACTCTGAAGTAATATATGTAAAGTCTTTGAACACACATATCTTATCGGTAGCAATGAAGACAATGCAAGCTATGCGAGTGTACATGGAAGATACTTGCAAGTACACCATTGTTTACTGCTCCATTGGCCAAATGTAGGGTGTATTTGAAGATAACTCAAGAGATACAATGTATACTAAGAAGATATTACATTGTCAGCACGGACACCCTAACCTCTCCTCAAGTATACTATCAAATTTACTCTTGGATTTTTATCCTGCTTGTGATATCAATATTTAGCCATATACCTGTTCATGCCTATGGAAATCTAAATAATGGCATTTTGACAGTTCCTATTTAAGGGTCAAGGTTGAAGTAATGTATGTAAAGGGTAAAAATCCACATATCTTTTCGACAGCAGGGAAGTCAATACAAGCTATGCTAGTGTAACTGGAAGACACTTGCAAGTACACTTTTGTCACTTACTCCATTGGCCTACTTGGAGGTGTATTTGAAGACAACTCAATAGATACAATGTATACTAAGAAGGTATTACGTTGTCAACACTGAAACCCTAACCCCTCCCCAAGTATCCTGTCAATGTGAATCTTTGTTTTTTATCCTTGTTGTGTTATCAGTATTGAGCCATATCCCTGTACAGGTCTATGGGAATCTAAATATAGGCATTTTGACAGTTCCTATTAAGGAACAAGTTTGAAGTAATGTATGTAAAGGGTAAAAATGCACATATGTTTTCGACAGCAGTGAAGTGAATACAAGCTATGCTATAGTACCTGGAAGATACTTGCAAGGGCACTATTGTCCATTGCTCCATTGCCCAACATGGAAGGAGTATTTGAAGATAAGACAAGAAATACAATGTATAATAAGGAGATATTACATTGTCAGCACTGACACCTTAAACTCTATACAAGTGTCCTGTAATCTTGACTCTTCGATTTTTATCCTGCTACTAATATCAGTATTTAGCCTTTTCCCTGTTGAGACCTATAAGAATCCAAATAAAGGCATTTTGGAAGTTCCCATAACCAGACAACTCTGAAGTAACATATGTAAAGCCTTTGAACACACATATCTTATCGGTAGCAATGAAGACAATACTAGCCATGCGAGTGTACCTGTAAGATACTTGCAAGTACACCATTGATAATAGCTCCTTTGGCCAACATGTAGGGTGTATTTGAAGAAAACTCAAGAGATAAAATGTATGTGAAGAAAATATTACATTGTCAGCACTGACACCCTAACCTCTCTACAAGTATCCTATCAAACGGATTCTTTGATTTTTATCCTTCTTGTGATATCAGTATTTAGCCATATCCCTGTAGCGACGTATGGGAAGCTAAAGAAAGGCATTTTCACAGATCACATTTAAGGGACAAGATGGAAGTATCGCATGTAAGGGTAAAAATCCACATATCTTTTCGAGAGCAGTGAACTCAATACAAGCTAGGCTAGGGTACCTGGAAGACACTTACAAGTACACCTTTGTCACTTGATCCATGGCCTACTTGGAAGTGTATTTGAAGACAACTCAAGAGATACAATATATACTAAGGAGGTATTACATTGTCAGCACTGAAACCCTAACGTCTCTACAAGTATCCTACCAATCTGACTCTTCGATCTTTATCCTGCTTGTGATATCAGTATTTAGCCATATCCCTGTACAGGTCTATGGGAATCTAAATATAGGCATTTTGACAGTTCCTATTTAAGGGACAAGATTGAAGTAATGTATGTAAAGGGTAAAAATCCACATATCCTTTCCACAGCAGTGAAGTCAATACGAGCTATACTAACGTACCTGGAAGACACTTGCACGTATGCCTTTGTCACTTCCTCTTTTGGCCTACTTTTAAGGTGTATTTGAAGACAACTCAAGAGACACAATGCATACTAAGAAGATATTACATTGTCAGCACTGACACCCTAACCTCTCCGTAAGTATCCTATCAAATTGACTCTTGGATTTTTATCCTGCTTCTGATATCAGTATTTAGCCATATACCTTTTCAGGCCTATAGAAATCTAAATAAAGGCATTTTGACAGTTCCTATTTAAGGGTCAAGGTTGAAGTCATGTATGTAAAGGGTAAAAATCCACATATCTTTGCGACAGCAGGGAAGTCAATACAAGCTATGCTAGTGTAACTGGAAGACACTTGAAGTACACTTTTGTCACTTGCCCCATTGGCCTACTTGGAGGTGTATTTGAAGACAACTCAAGAGATACAATGTATACTAAGGAAGTATTACATTGTCAGCACTGAAACCCTAACCTCTCTACAAGTATCCTAGCAATCTGACTCGTCTATCTTTATCCTGCTTGTGATATCAGTATTTAGCCATATCCCAGTACAGGTCTATGGGAAACTAAATATAGGCATTTTGAGAGTTCCTTTTTAAGGGTCAAGATTGAAGAAATGTATGTAAATGGTAAAAATCCACATATGTTTTCGACAGCAGTGAAGTCAATACAAGCTATGCTAGTGTACCTAGAAGACACTTGCAAGTACATCTTTGTCACTTGCTCCATTGGCCAACTGGCAGGTGTATTTGAAGACAACTCAAGAGATACAATGTATGCTAGGAAGATATTACATTGTCTGCACTGACACCCTAACCTCTCTACAAGTATCCTATCAAATTGACTCTTTGATTTTTATCCTACTTGTGATATCAGTATTTATCCATATCCCTGTTCAGGACGATGGGAATCTAAATAAAAGCATTTTCACAGTTTCTATTTAAGGGACAACATTGAAGTAATGTATGTAAAGGGTAAATATCCAAATATCTTTTCGACAGCAGTGAAGGCAATACAAGCTATGCTAGTGTAACTGGAAGATACTTGCAAGAATACTTTTGTCACTTCCTCAATTGCCCTTGTTGGAGGTGTATTTGAAGACAACTGAAGAGATACAATGTATACTAAGAAGGTATTACATTGTCACCACTGACACTCTAACCTCTCTACAAGTATCCTATCCAACTGACTCTTCGGTATTTATCCTGCTTGTGATATCGGGATTGAGCCGTGTCCCTGTACAGGTCTATGGGAATCTAAATATAGGCATTTTGACAGTTCCTGTTTAAGGGACAAGTTTGAAGTAATGTATGTAAAGGGAAAAAATCCACATATCTTTTCGACAGCAGTGAAATCAGTACGAGCTATGCTACAGTACCTGGAAGTCACTTGCACGTATGGCTTTGTCACTTCCTATATTGGCCTACATTTAAGGTGTATTTGAAGACAACTCAAGAGACACAATGAATACCAAGAAGATATTACATTTTCAGCACTGACAGCCTAACCTCTCCTCACGTATCCAATCAAATTGACTCTTGGATTTTTATCCTGTTTTTGATATCAGTATTTAGCCATATACCTGTTCAGGCCTATAGAAATCTAAATAAAGGCATTTTGACAGTTCCTATTTAAGGGTCAAGATTGAAGTAATGTATGTAAAGGGTAAAAATCCACATATCTTTTCGACAGCAGGGAAGTCAATACAAGTTATGCTAGTGTAACTGGAACACACTTGCAAGTACACTTTTGTCACTTGCTCCATTGGCCTACTTAGAGGTGTATCTGAAGACAACTCAAGAGATACAATGGATACTAAGGCGGTATTACATTGTCAGCACTGAAACCCTTACCTCTCTACAAGTATCCTACCAATCTGACTCTTCTATCTTTATCCTGCTTGTGATATCAGTGTTTAGCCATATCCCTGTACAGGTCTATGGGAATCTAAATATAGGCATTTTGAGAGTTCCTTTTTAAGGGTCAAGATTGAAGTAATGTATGTAAATGGAACACACATATCTTATCGGTAGTAATGAAGAAAATACAAACAATGCGAGTGTACCTGGAGGATACTTGCAAGTACACCATTGCCTATTGCTCCATTGCCCAACATATAGGGTGGATTTGAAGATACCTCAAGAGATACAATGTATATTAAGAAGATATTACATTGTCAGCACTGACACCCTAACCTCTCTGCAAGTATCCTATCAAACTGACTCTTGGTTTTTATCCTGCTTGTGATATCATTATTAACCATATCCCTATTCAGGACGATGGGAATCTAAATAAAAGCATTTTCACAGTTCCTATTTAAGGGACAACATTGAAGTAATGTATGTAAAGGGTAAAAATCCACATAACTTTTCGACTGTAGTGAGGGCAATACAAGCTATGCTAGTGTAACTGGAAGATACTTGCAAGAATACTTTTGTCACTTCCTCAATTGCCCTTGTTGGAGGTGTATTTGAAGACTACAGAAGAGATACAATGTATGCTAAGAAGGTATTACATTGTCCCCACTGAGTCCCTAACCTCTCTACAAGTATCCTATCCAATTGACTATTCGATATTTATCCTGCTTGTGATATCAGTATTTATCCATTTCCCTGTACAAGCCTATGGAAACCTAAATAAAGGCCTTTTGAAAGTTCCTATTTAATGAACAAGATTGAGGTAATGAATGTAAAGCGTAAAAATCCACATATCTTTTCGACAGCAGTGAAGTCAATACAAGCTATGCTAGTGTACCTGGATGACACTTGCAAGTACACATTTGTCACTTGCTCCATTGGCCTATTTGGAGGTGTATCTGAAGACAACTCAAGAGATACAATGTATACTAAGGAGGTATTGCATTGTCATCCCTGAAACCCTAACCTCTCTACAAGTATCCTACCAATCTGACTCTTCTATCTTTATCCTGCTTGTGATATCAGTATTTAGCCATATCCCTGTACAGGTCTATGGGAATCTAAATATAGGCATTTTGAGAGTTCCTTTTTAAGGGTCCGGATTGAAGTAATGTATGTAAAAGGTAAAAATCCACATATGGTTTCGACAGCAGTGAAGTCAATACAAGCTATGCTAGTGTACCTGGAAGACACATGCAAGTACATCTTTGTTACTTGCTCCATTGGCCAACTGGGAGGTGTATTTGAAGACAACTCAAGAGGTACAATGTATGCTAGGAAGATATTACATTGTCTGCACTGACACCTTAACCTCTCTACAAGTATCCTATCAAATTGACTCTTTGATTTTTATCCTGCTTGTGATATCAGTATTTAGCCATATCCCTGTTCAGGACGATGGGAATCTAAATAAAAGCATTTTCACAGTTCCTATTTAAGGGACAACATTTAAGTAATGTATGTAAAGGGTAAAAATCCAAATATCTTTTCGACAGCAGTGAAGGCAATACAAGCTATGCTAGTGTAACTTGAAGATACTTGCAATAATACTTTTGTCACTTCCTCAATTGCCCTTGTTGGAGGTGTATTTGAAGACAACTGAAGAGATACAATGTATACTAAGAAGGTATTACATTGTCACGACTGACACCCTAACCTCTCTACAAGTATCCTATCCAACTGACATTTCGGTATTTATCCTGCTTGTGATATCAGTATTGATCCATATCCCTGTACAGGTCTATGGGAATCTAAATATAGGCATTTTGACAGTTCCTATTTAAGGGACAAGTTTGAAGTAATGTATGAAAAGGGAAAAAATCCACATATCTTTTCGACAGCAGTGAAATCAGTACGAGCTATGCTATAGTACCTGGAAGTCACTTGCAAGTACACTTTTGTCACTTGCTCCATTGGACTACTTAGAGGTGTTTTTGAAGACAACTCAATAGATACAATATATACTAAGAAGATATTACGTTGTCAACACTGAAACCCTAACCTCTCTACAAGTATCCTATCAATCTGACTCTTTGATTTTTATCTTGCTCGTGATATCAGTATTTGGCCATATCCCTGTAGAGGCCTATGGGAACCTAAATAAAGGCATTTTCACAGTTCCTATTTAAGGGACAAGATTGAAATAACGCATGAAGGGTAAAAATCCACATATATTTTCGAGAACATTGGACTCAATACAAGCTAGGCTAGTGTACCTGGAAGACACTTACAAGTACACCATTGTCACTTGCTCCTTTGGCCTACTTGGAGGTGTAATTGAAGACATCTCAAGAGATACAAAGTATACCAAGAAGATATTACATTGTCAGCACTGACACTCTAACCCTTCTACAAGTATCCTATCAAATTGATTCTTTGATTTTTATCCTGCTTGTTATATCAGTATTTAGCCATATCCCTGTTCACGACGATGGGAATCTAAGTAAAAGCATTTTCACAGTTCCAATTTAAGGGACAACATTGAAGTAATGTATGTAAAGGGTAAAAATCCACATAACTTTTCCACAGCAGTGAAGGCAATACAAGCTGTGCTAGTGTAACTGGAAGATACTTGCAAGAATACTTTTGTCACTTCCTCCATTGGCCTAATTGGAGGTGTATTTGAAGACACCTGAAGAGATGCAATGTATACTAAGAAGGTATTACACTGTCACCACTGACACCCTAAACTCTCTACAAGTATCCTATCCAATTGACTCTTCAGTATTTATCCTGATTGTGATATCAGTATTTATCCATATCCCTGTACAAGCCTATGGAAACCTAAATAAAGGCCTTTTGAAAGTTCCTATTTAATGAACAAGATTGAGGTAATGAATGTAAAGCGTAAAAATCCACATATCTTTTTGACAGCAGTGAAGCCAATACAAGCTATGCTAATGTACCTGGAAGACACTTGCAAGTACATCTTTGTCACTTGCTCCATTGGCCTACTTGGAGGTGTATTTGAAGACAACTCAAGAAATACAATGTATACTAAGGAGGTATTACATTGTCAGCACTGAAACCCTAACCTCTCTACAAGTATCCTAACAAGCTGACTCTTCTATCTTTATCATGCTTGTGATATCAGTATTTAGCCATATCCCTGTACAGGTCTATGGAAATCTAAATATAGGCATTTTGACAGTTCCTATTTAAGGGACAAGTTTGAAGTAATGTATGTAAAGGGTAAAAATCCACATATCTTTTCGACAGCAGTGAAGTCAATACGAGTTATGCTAATGTCCCTGGAAGACATTTGCACGTATGCCTTTGTCACTTCCTCTATTGGCCTACTTTTAAGGTGTATTTGAAGACAGCACAAGAGACACAATGCATAATAGGAAGATATTACATTGTCAGAACTGACACCTAAACTCTATACAAGTGTCCTGTAATCTTGACTCTTCAATTTTTATCCGGCTTGTAATATCAGTATTTAGCCTTTTCCGTGTTGAGACCTATTAGAATCCAAATAAATGCATTTTGGAAGTTCCCCCAACCAGACAACTCGGAAGTAATATATGTAAAGGCTCTGAACACACATATCTTATCGGTAGCAATGAAGACAATACAAGCTATGCGAATGTACCTGGAAGATACTTGCAAGTACACCATTGTCTATTGCTCCATTGGCCAACATGTAGGGTGTATTTGAAGATAACTCAAGAGATACAATGTATACTAAGGAGATATTACATTGTCAGCACTGACACCCTAACCTCTCTACAAGTATCCTATCAAACTGACTCTTTGATTTTAATCCTGCTTGTGATATCAGTATGTAGCCATATCCCTGTACAGGCCCATGGGAACCTAAATAAAGGCATTTTGAGAGTTCCTTTTTAAGGGACAAGATTGAAGCAATATATATAAAAGGTAAAAATCCACATAACTTTTCAACAGCAGTGAACTCAATACAAGCTATGCTAGTGTACCTGGAAGACACTTAAAGTACACTTTGTCACTTGCTCCATTGACCTACTTGGAGGTGTATTTGAAGACAACTCAAGAAATACAATGTATACTAAGGAGGTATTACATTGTCAGCACTGAAACCCTAACCTCTCTACAAGTATCCTACCAATCTGACTCTTCTATCTTTATCCTCCTTGTGATATCAGTATTTAGCCATATCCCTGTACAGGTCTATGGAAATCTAAATATAGGCATTTTGACAGTTCCTATTTAAGGGACAAGTTTGAAGTAATGTATGTAAAGGGTAAAAATCCACATATATTTTCGACAGCAGTGAAGTCAATACGAGCTATGCTAATGTCCGTGGAAGACATTTGCACGTATGCCTTTGTCACTTCCTCTATTGGCCTACTTTTAAGGTGTATTTGAAGACAACTCAAGAGACACAATGCATACTAAGAAGATATTACATTGCCAGCACTGACACCCTAAGCTCTCTTCAAGTATCCTACCAATCTGACTCTTCTATCTTTATCCTGCTTGTGATATCAGTATTTAGCCATATCCCTGTACAGGCCTATGGGAACCTAAATAAAGGCATTTTCACAGTTCCTATTTAAGGGAAAAGTTTGAAGTAATGTATGTAAAGGGAAAAAATCCACATATCTTTTCGACAGCAGTGAAGTCAATACGAGCTATGCTAATGTACCGGGCAGACTCTTGCACGTATGCCTTTGTCACTTCCTCTATTGGCCTACTTTTAAGGTATATTTGAAGACAACACAAGAGATGCATTGTATACTAAGAAGTTATTACATTGTCAGCACTGACTCCCTAACCTCTGTAGAAGTATTCCATTAAATTGACTCTTCGATTATTATCCTGCTTGTGATATCTATATTTAGCCATATCCTCGTTCAGGTCGATGGGAATCAAAATAAAGGCATTTTGACAGTTCCTATTCAAGGACCAAGATTGAAGTAATGAATGTAAATGGTAAAAATCCACATATCTTTTCCACAGCAGTGAAGTCAATAAAAGCTATTCTAGTGTACCTGGAAGACACTTGCAAGTTCACCTTTGTCACTTGCTCCATTGGCCTACTTGGAATGTGTATGTGAAGACAACTCAAGAGTCACAATGTATACTAAGAAAATATCAAATTGTCAGCACTAACACCCTAAGCTCTCTACAAGTATCCTATTAAATTGACTCTTCGATGTTTACCCTGCTTGTGATATCAGTATTTAGCCATATCCCAGTTCAGTCCTATGGGAATCTAAATAAAGGCATTTTGACAGTTCCGATTTAAGTTCCGATACAAGACTGAAGTAATGTATGTAAAGGGAAAAAATCCACATATCTTTTCGACAGCAGTGAAATCAGTACAAGATATGCTTGTGTCCCTGGAACACACTTGCAAGTACACCATTGTCCATTGACTAATTGGCCAACATGAAAAGTGTATTTGAAGATTACTCAAGATATACAATGTATACTGAGAAGATATCACATTGTCAGCACTGAAACCCTAACCTCTGTAGAAGTATCCTTTCAAATTTACTCTTCAATTTTTATCCTGCTTGTGATATCAGTATTTTTCCATATCCCTGTTCAGGCCTACGGGAATCAAAATACAGGCATTTTGACAGTCCCTATTTAAAGGACAAGATGGAAGTTATGTATGTAAAGGGTAAAAATCCACATATATTTTCGGCAGCATTGAAGTCAGTACAAAATAGGCTAGTGTACCTGGAATACACTTGCAAATACACCATTGTCCATTGATTCATTGGCCAACATGGAAAGTGTATTTGAAGATAACTCAAGATATACAATGTATACTAAGAAGATATGTCATTGTCAACACGGACTCCCTAAACTGTCGGCAAGTATCATATCAACTTGCTTCTTCTGTTTTTTTCCTGCTTGTGATATCAGTGTTTAGCCTTTAACATGTCGAGACCTCTAGGTATCCAAATACATACATTTTGGCAGCTCTCCTTACCAGACAATTCTGAAGTAATGTATGTAATGGGTAACAACCCACATATCTTATCGATAGCAGTGAAGACAATAAAAGCTATGCGAGTGTACCTGAAAGATACTAGCAAGTACACCATAGTCCATTGCTCAGTTGCCCAACATCGGAGGTGTATTTGATGATAACTCAAGAGATACAATGTATACTAGGAAGATATTACGTTGGAAACACTGCCTCCCTAAGCTGTCTGCAAGTCTCATTTCAACTTGAATCTTCTATCGTTTTCCTGCTTGTGATATCAGTATTTAGGCTTTTCCCTGTTGAGGCCTATAGAAATCCAAAGAAATGAATTTTGTCACTTCCCCTAAAGAGACATCTGTGAAATAATATATCTAAAGAGTGAAAATCCACGTATATTATCTACAGCAGTGAAGTCAGTACAAGCTATGCTAGAGGACCTGGAAGATACTTGCAAGTACTCAACTGTCCCTTGCTCCCTTGGCGCACATGGAAGGTGTAAATGAGGATGACTTAAGAAATACATTGAATACTAAGAAGATATTACATTGTCAGCACTGAATCCCTAGATTCTCTACTAGGGTCCTAACAAGTTGACTCTTCTGTATTTATCCTGCTTGTGATAATTGTATTTAGCATTTTCCCTGCTCAGGCATAGAAGAATCTAAATAAAGGCCAATGGGCAGTTCCTCCTTAAGAGGCAACATTGAAGTAATGTATGTAAACGATAAAAATCCACATATCTTTTCGACAGCAGTGAAGTCAATACAAGCTATGATAGAGTACCTGGAAGATACTTGCAAGTGCACTATTGTCAGTTGCTGCATTGCCCAACATGGAAGGTGTATTTGAAGATAACTCAAGAAATACAATGTATAATACGAAGATATTACATTGTCAGCATTGACACACTAACCCCTCTAGAAGTATCCTATCAAATTGACTCTTCGATTTTTATCCTGCTTGTGATATCAGTATTTAGCCATATCCCGGTTCAGGCCTATGGGAATTTGCATAAAGGCATTTTAACAGTTCCTATTGAAGGGTCAAGATTGAAGAAATGTATGTAAAGGGTAAAAATCCACATATCTTTTCGACAGCAGTGAAGTAAATACAAGCTATGGTAGAGTACCTGGAAGATACTTGCAAGTACGCTATTGTCCATTGCTCCATTGCCCAACATGAAAGGTGTATTTGAAGACAACTAAAGAGATACAATGCATACTAAGAAAATATTACATTGTCAGCACTGACACCCTAACCTGTGTAGAAGTATCCTATCAAATAGACTCCTCGATTTTTATCCTGCTTTTGATACCAGTATTTTGCCATATCCCTGTTCAGGCCCACGGGAATCAAAATAAAGGCATTTTGACAGTTCCTATTTAAGGGACAAGATTGAAGTAATGTTTGTAAAGGATAAAAATCCACATATCTTTTCCACAGCAGTGAAGTCAATACAAGCTATGCTAGTGTACGCGAAAGACACTTGCAAGTACACCTTTGTGACTTGCTCCATTGGGCCAATTGGAAGGTGTATTTGAAGACGACTCAAGAGACACAATGTATACTAAGAAGATATTATATTGTCAGCACTGACACTCTAACCTATCTACATGTATCCTATCAAGTTGACTCTTTGATTTTTATCCTGCTTGTGATATAAGTATTTTGCCATTTCCCTGTTCAGGCCTATGGGAATCAAAATAAAGGTATTTTGAGAGTTCCTTCTTAAAGGACAAGATTGAAGTAATGTATGTAAAGGGTAAAATTCCAAATATTTTTTCGACAGCAGGGACGTCAATACTAGCTATGCTAGTGTACCCGGAAGACACTTGCAAGTACACCTTTCTTACTTGCTCCATTGGCCTAATTGGAAGGTGTATTTGAAGATAACTCCAGAGACACAATGTTTACTAAGAAGATATTACATTGTCAGCACTGACACTCTAACCTATCTACAAGTATCCTATCAAGTTGACTCTTTGATTTTTGTCCTGCTTGTGATATAAGTATTTTGCCATATCCCTGTTTAGGCCTATGGGAATCTAAATAAGGGCATTTTGAAAGATCGTATTTAATGATCAAGATTGAAGTAATGTATGTATAAGATAAAAATCCACATATCTACTCGACCACCGTGAAGTCAATACAAGCTATGATAGTGTACCTGGAAGACACATGCAAGTACACCTTTGACAATTGCTCCATTGGCCTACTTGGAAGCTGTATTTGAAGTCAACTCAAGAGATACAATGTATACTAAGAATGTATTACATTGTCAGCACTGACACCCTAACCTCTCTACAAGTATGCTATCAAATTGACTCTTTGATTTTTATCCTGCCTGTGATATCACTAATTAGCCATATCCCATTACAGGTCTATGGAAACCTAAATAAAGGCGTTTTGACAGTTCCTCTTTAAGGGAGAAGATTGAAGCAATGTATGTAAAGGGTAAAAATCCACACATCTTCTCGACAGCAGTGAAGTCAATACAAGCTATGATAGTGTACCTGGAATACACTTGCAAGTACACGTTTGTCACTTGCTCCATTGACCTAATTGGAAGTTGTATTTGAAGACAACTCAAGAAATACAATGTACACTAAGAAGGTATTCCATTGTCAGCACTGACACCCAAAACTCTGTACAAGTATCCCATCAAATTGAATCTTTGATTTTTATCCTGCTTGTGATATCAGTATTTAACCATATCCCTGTTCAAGACTATGGGAATCTAAATAAAGACATTTTGACAGTTGCTCTTTAAGCGTCCAGATTGAAATAATGTATGTCAAGGGTAAAAATCCACACATATGTTCGGCAGCAGTGAAGTCAACACAAGCTATGCTAGTGAACCTGAAGTCACTTGCAAGTACACCTTTGTCACCTGCTCCATTGGCCTACCTGGAGGTTTATTTGAAGACAACTCAAGTGGTACCATGTATACTGAGAAGATATTACATTGTCAGCACTGACACCCTTACCTCTCTAGAAGTATCCTATCAAATTGAGTCTTTGATTTTTATCCTGCTTGTGATATCAGTATTTAGCCATATCCCTCTTCAGGACTATGGGACTCTAAATAAAGGCATTTTGCCAGTTCCTATTTAATGGTCAGGATTGAAGTAATGTATGTATAGGGTAAAAATCCACATATCTTCTCGACAGCAGTGAAGTCAATACAAGCTATGCTAGTGTACCTGGAAGACACATGCAAGTACACCTTTGACACTTGCTCCATTGGCCTACATGGAGGTTTGTTTGAAGAAAACTCAAGAGATACAATGTATACTAAGAAGGTATTCCATTGTCAGCACTGACACCCAAACCGCTCTACAAGTATCCTATGAAATTGACTCTTCGATTTCTATCGTGCATTTGATATCAGTATTTAGCCATGTCCCTCTTCAGGCCTATGGTTTTCTAAATAAAGGCATTTTGAGAGTTCCTATTTAAGGGAAAATGTTGAAGTAATGTATGTAAAGCGTAAAAATCCACACATCTTATAGAGATCAGTGAAGAGAATACAAGCTATGCTAGTGTACCTGGGAGATACTTGCAAGTACATCATTTTGAAATGCTCCATTGGCCTACTTGAAGGGTATATTTGAACATAACTCAAGAGATACAACGTATATTAAGAAGATATTACATTGTCCGCACTGTCTAACTAACCTCTCTGCAAGTCTCATATCAACTTGACTCTTCGATCTTGTTCCTGCTTGTGATAAACTACTTAGCCTTTTCCCGGTTTAGGACCAGAGAAATCGAAAGAAACCCATTTTCTCACTTCTGCTAAAGATACAACTCTGAAGTAACATATGTAAAGGGTAAAAATCCACATAATTTAACTACAGAAGTGAAGTCAGTACAAGCTATGCTAGAGTACCTGGAAGATACTTGCACGTACACAATTGTGCCTTAGTCCCTTGGCCAAAATGGAAGATGTATGTGAAGATGACTCAAGAAATTCATTGAATACTAAGAAGACATTACATTGCCAACATTGACTTCCTTCATTCTCTACAAGTGTCCTATCAACTTGACTCTTCTATCTTTATCCTTCTTGTGAGATCAGTATTCAACCTTTTCCCTGTTCAGGCATGAGGAATCTAAATAAAGGCATTTTGGCAGTTTCTCCTTAAGAGACAACACTGAAGTAATATATATAAAGCGTAAAAATCCACATATCTTATCGAGAGCAGTGAAGAAAATAGAAGCTATGCTAGGGTTCCTAGAAGATACTTGCAAGTACACCATTGTCAAATGCTCCAATGGCCTACTTGGAAGGTATATTTGAAGATAAGTCAAGAGATACAATGTGCACTAAGAAGATTTTACATTGTCAGCACTGACAACCTACACTCTCTACACGTATCCTATGAAATTGACTCTTCGATTTTTATCCTGCTTTTGATATCAGTATTTAGCCATATCCCTGTCCACGCCTATGGGAAACTAAATAAAGGCATTTTGACAGTTCCTATTTAAGGCACAACATTGAAGTAATGTATGTAAAGTGTAAAAATCCACATATCTTTTCGAAAACCGTGAAGTCAACACAAGATATTCTAGCGTACCCGGAAGACACTTGCAAGTACACCATTATCCACTGCTCCAGTTGGCAACATGGAAAGTGTATTTGAAGATACCTCCACAGATACAATGTACACTAGGAAGATATTACATTGGCAACACTCTCTCCCTAAGCTGTCTTTAAGTCTCATTTCAGCTTGATTCTTCTATATTTTTATTGCTTGTGATATCATTATTTAGCCTTTTCCCTGTTCAGGCATATAGGAATCTACATAAAGACATTTTGGGATTTCCTCCTTAAGAGACAACACTGAAGTAATATATATATATATATATATATATATATATATATATATATATATTATATATATATATATATATATATAAAGGATAAAAATCCACATATCTTATGGAGAGCAGTGAAGAGAAAAGGAGCTATGCTAGTGTACCTAGAAGATACTTGCAGGTACACCATTGTCAATTACACCATTATCCAACATGGAAGGTATATTTGAAGATATCTCAAGTGATACAATGTATACTAGCAAGATATTACATTGGCAACCCTGTCTCCGTAAGCTCTCTGCAAGTCTCATATCAACTTGACTCTTCGATCTTTTTCTTGCTTATGATATGAGTATATACGCTTTTTCCCGTTGAGGTCTATAGAAATCCAAAGAAATGAATTTTGTCACTTCCTCTAAAGACAGAACTGTGAAATAATATATGTAAAGAGTGAAAATGCACATATCTTATCTGCAGCACTAAAGTCAATACAAGCTATGCTAGAGTACCTGGAAGATACTTGCAAGTACACAATTGTACCTTGCTCCTTTGGCGAAATTAGAAGGTGTATATGAAGATGACTCAAGAAGTACATTGAATACTAAGAAGATATTACATTGTCAGTAGTGACTCCCTAAACTCTCTACAAGTATGCGATCAACTTGACTCTTCTCCCTTTATCTTACTTGTGATATCAGTATATGTCCTTCTCCCTGTTGAGGCCTGTAGCAATCTAAATAATGGCATTTTGGCATTTCCTCCTAAAGAGGCAACACTGAAGTAATATATGTAAAAGGAAAAAATCCACCTATCTTGTCGACAGCAGTGAAGACCATACAAGCTATGCTATATTACCTGGAAGATATTTGGAAATACACCATTGTCCATTGCTCCATTGGCCAACATGGAAGGTGCATTTGAAGAAAACTCAAGGAATACAATGTGTCAACACTGTCTCCTTAAGCTGTCTGCAAGTCTCATATCAACTTGACTCTTCGATCTTGTTCCTCCTTGTGATAAACTACTTAGCCTTTTACCAGTTGAGGACCACAGAAATCGAAAGAAACGCATTTTCTCCCTTCCGCTAAAGAGAAAACACTGAAGTAATACATGTAAAGGGTAAAAATCCACATAACGTAGCTACAGCAGTGAAGTCAGTACAAGCTATGCTAGAGTACCTGGAAAATACTTGCAAGTACACCCTTTGTCACTTGCTCTATTGGTCTACTTGGAAGCTGTATTTGAAGACAACTCAAGAGATACATTGTATACGAAGAAGATATTACATTGTCAGCACTGACACACTAACTTCTCTACAAGTATCCTATCAAATTGACTCTTCGATTTTTATCCTGCTTGTGATATCAGTATTTAGCCATATCCCTGTTCAGGCCTATGAGAATAAAAATAAAGGCATTTTGACAGTTTCTATTTAAGGGACAAGATTGAAGTAAAGTACGTAAAGGGTAAAAATCCACATAACGTTTTGACAGCAGTGAAGTCAATACAAGCTATGCTAGTGTACCCAGAAGACACTTGCAAGTACACCTTTGTCACTTCCTCCATTGGCCTAATTGGAAGGTGTATTTGAAGACAACTCAAGAGACCCAGTGTATCATAAGAAGATATTACACTGTCAGCACAGACACCCTAACCTCTCTAGAAGAATCCTATCAAATTGAGTCTTTGATTTTTATGCTGCTTGTGATATCAGTATTTAGCCATATCCCTGTTCAGGACTATGGGACTCTAAATAAAGGCATTTTGACAGTTCCTATTTAATGGTCAAGATTGAAGTAATATGTATAGGGTAAAAATCCACATATCTTCTCGACAGCAGTGAAGTCAATGCAAGCTATGCTAGTGTACCGGGAAGACACATGCAAGTACACTTTTGATATTTGCTCCATTGGCCTACATAGAGGATTGTTTGAAGAAAACTCAAGAGATACAATGTATACTAAGAAGATATTACATTGTAAGCACTGACACCCTAACCTCTCTACAAGCATGCTATCTAATTGACTCTTTGTTTTTATCCTGCTTGTGATATCAGTATTTAGCCATATGCCCATACAGGCCTATGGGAACCTAAATAAAGGAATTTTGACAGTTTCTATTTAAGGGACAAGACTGAAGTAATGTATATAAAGGGTCAAAATCCACATATCTTTTCGACAGCAGTGAAGTTAATACAAGCTATGCTAGTGTACCTGGAAGACACTTGCAAGTACACCTTTGTCACTTGCTCCATTTGCCTACTTGCAAGGTGTATTTGAAGAAAACTCAAGAAATACAATGTATACTAAGAAGGTATTCCATTGTCAGCACTGACACCCAAAACTCTTTACAAGTATCCTATCAAATTGAATCTTTGATTTTTATCCTGCTTGTGTTATCGGCATTTAGCCATATCCCTGTTCAAGCCTATGGGAGTCTAAATAAAGGCATTTTGACAGTTGCTATTTAAGCGTCAAGATTGAAGTAATGTATGAAAAGGGTAAAAATCCACATATATTTTCGACAGCAGTGAAGTCAACACAAGCTATGCTAGTGAACCTGAATTCGCGTAGAAGTACACCTTTGTCACTTGCTACTTTGGCCTACCTGGAGGTGTATTTGAAGACAACTCATGAGATACAATGTACACTAAGAAGATGTTACATTGTCAGCACTGACACCCTAACCTCTGTAGAAGTATCCTATCAAACTGACTCTTTGATTTTTATCCTCCTTGTGATACCAGTATTTACCCATACCCCGGGACAGGACTATGGGAAACTAAATAAAGGCATTTCGACACTTCCTACTTAAGCGACAAGATTGAAATAATGTATGTACAGGGTAAAAATCCACATATAATTCCGACAACAGTGAAGTCAATACAAGCTATGCTAGTGTATCCGGAAGACACTTGCAAGTACACCTTTGTCACTTCCTCCATTGGCCTACTTGGAAGGTGTATTTGAAGACAAGTCAAGAGATACAATGTATACTAAGAAGATATTACATTGTCAGCACTGACACCCTAATCTCTCTAGAAGTATCCTATCAAATTGAGTCTTCGATTTTTATCCTGCTTGTGATATCTGTACTTAGCCATATCCCTGTTCAGGCCTATGGGAATCTAAATAAAGGCATTTTGACAGTTCCTATTTAAGGGTCAAGATTGAAGTAATGTATGTAAAGGGTAAAAAATCCACATAACTTCTCGACAGCATTGAAGTCAATACAAGCTGTGCTAGTGTACCTGGAAGACACATGCAAGCACACCTGTGACACTTGCTCCATTTCCCTACATGGAGATTTGTCTGAAGACAACTCAAGTGATACAAGGTATACTAAGAAGATATTACATTGTCCGCACTGACACCCTAACCACTCTACAAGCACACTATCAAATTGACTCTTTGAATTTTATCCTGCTTGGGATATCAGTATTTAGCCATATCCCATTAAAGGCCTATGGGAACCTAAATAAAGGCATTTTGACAGTTCCTATTTGAGGGACAAGATTCAAGTAATGTATGTAAAAGGTAAAAATCCCCATAACTTTTCGGCAGCAGTGAAGTCAATACAAGCTGTGCTAGTGTACCTGGACGTAACTTACAAGTACACATTGGTCACTTGCTCTACTGGCCTCCTTGGAAGCTGTATGTGAAGACAACTCAAGAGATACAATGTATACTAAGAAGATATTACATTGTCAGCACTGACACCCTAACCTCTGTACAATTATCCTATCAAATTGACTCTTCGATTTTTATCCTGAATGTGTTATAAGTATTTTCCCATATCCCATTTCAGGCCTATGGGCATAAAAATAAAGGCATTTTGAGAGTTCCTATTTAAGGGAAAAGATTGAAGTAAAGTGTGTTAAGGGTAAAAATCCACATATCGTTCCGACAGCAGTGAAGTCAATACAAGCTATGCTAGTATACCCGGAAGACACTTGCAAATACACCTTTGTCACTTGCTCCATTGGCCCAATTGGAAGGTATATTTGAAGACAACTCAAGAGTCACATTGTACACTAAGAAGATATTACATTATCAGCACTGACACCCTAACCTCTCTACAATTATCCTATCAAATTGACTCTTCGATTTTTATCCTGCTTGTGATATAAGTGTTTTCCCATATCCCTGTTCAGGCCTATGGGCATCAAAAAAAAGGCATTTCGACACTTCCTACTTAAGCGACAAGATTGAAATAATGTATGTACAGGGTAAAAATCCACATATAATTTCGACAACAGTGAAGTCAATGCAAGCTATGCTAGTGTACCCGGAAGACACTTGCAAGTACACCTTTGTCACTTCCTCCGTTGGTCTACTTGGAAGGTGTATTTGAAGACAAGTCAAGAGATACAATGTATACTAAGAAGATATTACATTGTCAGCACTGACATCCTATAATCTCTAGAAGTCTCCTTTCAAATTGACTCTTCGATTTTTATCCTGCTTGTGATATCAGTATTTAGCCATATCCCTGTTCAGGCTTATGGGACCCTAAATAAAGGGATTTTGACAGTTCTTATTTAAGGGTCAACATTGAAGTAATGTATGTGAAGGGATAAAATGCACATATATTTTCTGCAGCAGTGAAATCAATACAAGATATGCTAGTGTACCTGGAATACACTTGCAAGTACACCATTGTCTATTAATTCATTGACCAACATGGAAAGTGTATTTGAAGATATACAATGTATAATAAGAAGATATGTCATTGTCAACAAGGACTACCTAAACTGTCGGCAAGTATCATATCAACTTGACACTTCTGTTTTTTTCCTGCTTGTGATATCAGTATTTAGCCTTTACCCTGTCGAGACCTCTAGGATTCCAAAGAAACACATTTTGGCAGTTCTCCTTAAAAGACAACTCTGAAGTAATGTATGTAATGGATAACAAGCCACATATCTTATCGATAGCAGTGAAGACAATAAAAGCTATGCGAGTGTACCTGGAGGATACTTTCTAGGACACCATTGTCCGTTGCTCAATTGGCCAACATGGGATGTGTATTTGAAGATAACTCAAGAGATGAAAAGTTTACTGGGAAGTTATTACATTGGAAACACTGCCGCCCTAAGCTGTCTGAAAGTATCGTGTCAACTTGACTCTTCTATCTTTTTCCTGCTTGTGATATCAGTATTTAGCCTTTACCCTGTCGAGACCTCTAAGGATCGAAAAAAGTACATTTTGGCCGTTCTCCTTACCAGACAACTCTGAAGTAATGTATGTAATCGATAACAAGCCACATATCTTATCGATAGCAGTGAAGACAATAAAAGCTATGCGAGTGTACCTGGAGGATACTTGCTAGCACACCATTGTCCGTTGCTCAATTGGCCAACATGGGAGGTGCATTTGAAGATAATTCAAGAGATAAAATATATAATACGAAGATATTACAATGGAAACACTGTCGCCCTAAGCTGTCTGAAAGTGTCTTGTCAACTTGACTCTTCTATCTTTTTCCTGCTTGTGATATCAGTACTTAGGATTTATCCCCTTTGAGGCCTATAGAAATCCAAAGAAATGTATTTTGTCACTTCCCCGAAAGAGACAACTGTGAAATAATATATCTAATGAGTGAAAATCCACATATATTATCTACAGCAGTGAAGTCAGTAGAAGTTATGCTAGAGTACCTGGATGATACTTGCAAGTACTCAACTGTACCTTCCTCCCTTGGCCAACATGGAAGGTGTGTATGAAGATGGCTTAAGAAATATATTCAATACTAAGAAGATATTACATTGTCAGCACTGAATCCCTAGATTCTCTACAAGGGTCCTATCAACTTGACTCTTCTATATTTATCCTGCTTTTGATATCAGAATTTAGCCTTTTCCCTGTTGAGACCTAGAGGAATCTAAATAAAGGCATTTTCACAGAACCGATCTAAGGGACAAGATTGAAGTAATGTATGTAAAGGGTAAAAATCTACATATCTTTCGAAAGCAATGAAGTCAAAACAAGCTATGCTAGTGTACCAGGAAGACACTTGCATGTACACTTTTGTCACTTGCTCCATTGGTCTACTTGGAGGTGTATTTGAAAACAACTCGAGATACAACGTATACTAAGAAGATATTACATTGTCAACACTGACACACTATCCTCTCTACAAGTATGCTATCAAATTGACTCTTTGATTTTTATCCTGCCTGTAATATCAGTATTTAGCCATATCCCTGTACAGGCCTATGGGAATCTAAAAAAAGGCATTTTGACAGTTCCTATTTGAGGAACAATATTGAAGCAATGTATGTAAAGGGTAAAAATCCACATATCATTTCGAAAGCAGTGAAGTCAATACAAGTTATGCTAGTGTACGCAGAAGACACTTGTAATTACACATTTGTCACTTCCTCCATTTGCCTATTTGGAAGGTGTATTTGAAGACAACACAAGAGACACAATGTATACTAAGAAGATATTACATTGTCAGCACTGACACCCTAATCTCTCCAGAAGTATTCTATCAAATTGAGTCTTCGATTTTTATCCTGCTTGTGATATCTGTATTTAGCCATATCCCTTTTCAGGCCTATGGGAATCTAAATAAAGGCATGTTGAGAGTTCCTATTTAAGGGTCAAGATTGAATTAATGTATGTAAAGGGTAAAAATCCACATATCTTCTCGACAGCAGTGAAGTCAATACAAGCTATGCAAGTGTACCTGGAAGACACATGCAAGTACACCTGTGACACTTGCTCCATTGGCCTACATGGAGGTGTATTTGAAGACAACTCAAGTGATAGAAGGTATACTAAGAAGATATTACATTGTCAGCACTGACACCCTAAGCACTCTACAAGTATACTATCAAGTTGACTCTTTGATTTTTTTCCTGCTTGGGATATTAGTATTTAGCCATATCCCATTAAAGGCCTATGGGAACCTAAAGAAAGGCATTTTGACAGGTCCTATTTAAGGGACAAAATTGAAAGAATGTATGTAAAGGGTAAAAATCCACATATCTTTTCGACAGCAGTGAAGTCAATACAAGCAATGCTAGTGTTCCTGGAAGTCACTTACAAGTACACCTTTGTCACGTGCTCTACTGGCCTACTTTGAAGCTGTATGTGAAGAAAACTCAAGAGATACAATGTACACTAAGAAGATATTACATTGTCAGCACTGACACCCTAACCTCACCACAATTATCCTATGAAATTGACTCTTCGATTTTTATCCTGAATGTGTTATAAGTATTTTCCCATATCCCATTTCAGACCTAAGGGCATCAAAATAAAGGCATTTTGAGAGTTCCTATTTAAGGGACAAGATTGAAGTAAATTGTGTAAATCGTAAAAATCCACATATCCTTCCGACAGCAGTGAAGTCAATACAAGCTATGCTAGTGTACCCGGAAGAAACTTGCAAGTACACCTTTGTCACTTGCTCCATTGGCCTAATTGGAAGGTGTATTTGAAGACCACTCAAGAGAAACAATGTATACTAAGAAGATATGACATTGTCAGCACTGACACGCTAACCTCTCTAGAAGTATCCTATCAAATTGAGTCTTCAATTTTTATCCTGCTTGTGAAATCAGTATTTAGCCATATCCCTGTTCAGGCCTATGGGAATCTAAATAAAGGCATTTTGACAGTTGCTATTTAAGCGTCAAGATTGAAGTAATGTATGTATAGGGTAAAAATCCACATATTTTTTCGCCAGCAGTGATGTCAATACAAGCTATGCTAATGTGCCTTTAAGACACTTGCAAGTACACCTTTGTCACTTGCCCCATTGGCCTACTTGGAAGTTGTATTTGAAGACAACTCAAGAAATACAGTGTATACTAAGAAGGTATTGCATTGTCAGCACTGACACCCAAACCTCTCTACAAGTATCCTATCAAACTGACTCTTTTTATCCTCCTTGTGATATCAGTATTTAGCCAATAATTTAGAAATACGTTGAATACTGTGAAGATTTTACACTGTCAGCACTGATTCCCTAGATTCTCTACAAGTGTCCTATCAACTTGACTCTTCTCTGTTTATCCTGGTTGTGATATCAGTATTTATACGTTTCTCTGTCGAAACCGATAGGAATCTAAATAAAGGCATTTTCACAGTTCCTATTTAAGGGACAAGATTGAAGTAATGCATGTTAAGGGTAAAAATCCACATATCTTTCGACAGCAATGAAGTCAAAACAAGCTATGCTAGTGTACCTGGAAGTCACTTGCAAGTACACCTTTGTCACTTGCTCCACTGGCCTACTTGGAAGCTGTATGTGAAGACAACTCAAGAGATACAACGTATACTAAGAAGATATTACATTGTCATCACTGACACCCTAACCTCTCTACAATTGTCCTATCAAATTGAGTCTTCCATTTTTATCCTGCTTGTGATCTAAGTATTTTCCCACATCCCTGTTCAGGCCTATGGGCATCAAAATAAAGGCATTTTGAGAGTTCCTATTTAAGGGACAAGATTGAAGTAAAGTACGTAAAGGATAAAAATCCACCTAACTTTTCGACAGCAGTGAAGTCAATAGAAGCTACGCTAGTGTACCCGGAAGACACTTGCAAGTACACCGTTGTCACTTGCTCCATTGGCCTAATTGGAAGGTGTATTTGAAGACAACTCAAGAGACACAATGTATACAAGAAGATATTACATTGTCAGCACTGACACTCTAACCTCTCTAGAAGTATCCTATCAAATTGAGTCTTTGATTTTTATGCTGCTTGTGATATCAGTATTTAGCCATATCCCTGTTCAGGCCTATGGGAATCTAAATAAAGTCATTTTAACAGTTCCGATTTAATGGTCAAGATTGAAGTAATGTATGTGTAGGGTAAAAATACAAATATCTTCTCGACCGCAGTGAAGTCAATCCAAGCTATGCTAGCGTGCCTGGAAGACACACGCAAGTACACCTTTGACACTTGATCCATTGGCCTACACGGAGGTTTGTTTGAAGAAAACTCAAGAGATACAATGTATACTAAGAAGATATTACATTGTCAGTACTGACACCCTAAACTCTCTACAAGCATGCTATCTAATTAACTCTTTGTTTTTATCCTGCTTGTGATATCAGTATTTAGCCATATGCCCATACAGGCCTATGGGAACCTAAATAAAGGAATTTTGACAGTTTCTATTTAAGGAAAAGATTGAAGTAATGTATGTAAAGGGTAAAAATCCACATATCTTTTCGACAGCAGTGAAGTCAATACAAGCTATGCTAGTGTACCTGGAAGACACTTGCAAGTACACATTTGTCACTTGCTCCATTTGCATACTTGCAAGTTGTATTTGAAGACAACTGAAGAAATATAATGTATACTAAGAAGATATTACATTGTCAGCACTGACACCCAAACCACTCTACAAGTATCCTATCAAATTGAATCTTTGATTTTTATCCCGCTTTTGTTATCAGCATTTAGCCATATCCCTGTTCAAGCCTATGGGAATCTAAATAAAGGCATTTTGACAGTTGCTATTTAAGCGTCAAGATTGAAGTAATGTATGTAAAGGGTAAAAATCCACATATATTTTCGACAGCAGTGAAGTCAACCCAAGCTATGCTAGTGAACCTGAATTCACTTGCAAGTACACCTTTGTCACTTGCTCTGTTGGCCTAACTGGAGGTGTATTTGAAGACAACTCATGAGATACAATGTATACTAAGAAGATATTACATTGTCAGCACTGACACCCTAACCTCTGTAGAAGTATCCTATCAAACTGACTCTTCGATTTTTATCCTGCTTGTGATATCAGTATTTAGCCCTATCCCTGTTCAGGCCTATGAGAATCAAAATAAAGGCATTTTGATAGTTCCTATTTAAGGGACAAGATTGAATTAATGTATGTAAAGGGTAAAAATCCCCATATCTTTTCGGCAGAAGTGCACTCAATACAAGATATGTAGGTGTACCTGGAATACACTTGCAAATACACCTTTGTCACTTGCTCCATTGGCCTACTTTCAAGGTGTATTTAAAGACAACTCAAGAGATATTATGTATAGTAAGAAGATATTACATTGTCAGCACTGACATCCTATACTCTCTAGAAGTCGCCTTTCAAATTGACTCTTCGATTTTTATCCTGCTTGTGATATCAGTATTTAGCCATATCCCTGTTCAGGCTTATGGGACCCTAAATAAAGGCATTTTGACAGTTCTTATTTAAGGGTCAACATTGAAGTAATGTATGTGAAGGGATAAAATGCACATATATTTTCCGTAGCAGTGAAATCAATACAAGATATGCTAGTGTACCTGGAATACACTTGTAAGTACACCATTGTCTATTAATTCATTGAGCAACATGGAAAGTGTATTTGAAGATAAATCAAGATATACAATGTATACTAAGAAGATATGTCATTGTCAACACAGACTGCCTAAACTGTCGGCAAGTATCCTATCAACTTGATTCTTCTGTTTTTTTCCTGCTTGTGATACCAGTATTAACCTTTACCCTGTCGAGACCTCTAAGAATCCAAATAAACACATTTTTGGCAGTTCTCCTTACCAGACAACTCTGCAGTAATGTATGTAATGGATAACAAGCCACATATCTTATCGATAGCAGTGAAGACAATAAAAGCTATGCGAGTGTACCTGGAGGTTACTTGCTAGAACACCATTATCCGTTGCTCAATTGGCCAACATGGGAGGTGCATTTGAAGATAACTCAAGAGATAAAATATATAGTAGGAAGATATTACAATGGATACACTGTCGCCCAAAGCTGTCTGAAAGTATCTTGTCAACTTGACTCTTCTATCTTTTTCCTGCTTGTGATATCAGTATTTAGGCTTTTCCCCGTTGAGGCCTATAGAAATCCAAAGAAATGTATTTAGTCACTTCCCCGAAAGAGACGACTGTGAAATAATATATCTAAAGAGTGAAAATCCACATATACTATCTACAGCAGTGAAGTCAGTACAAGTTATGCTAGAGTACAAGGAAGATACTTGAAAGTACTCAACTATACCTTCCTCCCTTGGCCAACATGGAAGGTGTGTATGAAGATGACTTAAGAAATACATTCAATACTAAGAAGATATTACATTGTCAGCACTGAATTCCTAGATTCTCTACAAGAGTCCTATTACCTTGACTCTTCTATATTTATCCTGCTTTTGATATCAGTATTTAGCCTTTTCCCTGTTGAGACCTATACGAATCTAAATAAAGACATTTTCACAGTTCCTATCTAAGGGACAAGATTGAAGTAATGTATGTAAAGGGTAAAAATCCACATACCTTTCGAGAGCAATGAAGTCAAAACAAGCTATGCTAGTGTACCAGGAAGACACTTGCATGTACACCTTTGTCACTTGCTCCAGTGGTCTACTTGGAGGTGTATTTGAAGACAACTCAAGAGATACAACGTATACTAAGAAGATATTACATTGTCAGCACTGACACCCTAACCTCTCTACAAGTATGCTATCAAATTGACTCTTTGATTTTTATCCTGCCTGTGATATCAGTATTTAGCCATATCCCTGTACAGGCCTATGGGAATCTCAATAAAGGCATTTTGACAGTTCCTATTTAAGGAACAAGATTCAAACAATGTATGTAAAGGGTAAAAATCCACATATTTCGAAAGCACTGAAGTCAATACAAGCTATGCTAGTGTACCCGGAAGACACTTGCAAGTACACCTTTGTCACTTCCTACATTTGCCTATTTGGAAGGTGTATTTGAAGATAACTCAAGAGACACAACGTATACTAAGAAGATATTACATTGTCAGCACTGACATACTAATCTCTCTAGAAGTATTCTATCAAATTGAGTCTTCGATTTTTATCCTGCTTGTGATATCAGTATTTAGCCATATCCCTGTTCAGGCCTATGGGAATCTAAATAAAGGCATTTTGACAGTTCCTATTTAAGGGTCAAGATTGAAGTAATGTATGTAAAGGGTAAAAATCCACATATCTTCTCAACAGCAGTGAAGTCAGTACAAGCTATGCAATCGTACCTGGAACACACATGCAAGTAGAGCTCTGAAACTTGCTCCATTGGCCTAATTGGAAGGTGTATTTGAAGACAACTCAAGAGACACAATGTATACTAAGAAGATATTACATTGTCAGCACTGACACCCTAACCTCTCTAGAAGTATCCTATGAAATTGAGCCTTCAATTTTTGTCCTGCTTGTGATATCAGTATTTAGCCACATCCCATTAAAGGGCTATGGGAACATAAATAAAGGCATTTTGACAGTTCCTGTTTGAGGGACAAGATTGAAGTAATGTATGTAAAGGGTAAAAATCCCCATAACTTTTCGGCAGCAGTGCACTCCGTACAAGCTATGCAACTGTACCTGGAAGTCACTTAAAGTACACATTTGTCACTTGCTCTACTGGCCTTCTTGGAAGATGTATGTGAAGAGAACTCAAGAGATACAATGTATGCTAAGAAGATATTACATTGTCAGCACTGACACACTCACTTCTCTACAAGTATCCTATCAAATTGACTCTTCGATTTTTATCCTGCTTGTGATATCAGTATTTAGCCATATCCCTGTTCAGGCCTATGAGAATCAAAATAAAGGCATTTTGACAGTTCCTATTTAAGGGACAAGATTGAAATAATGTATGTAAAGGGTAAAAATCCCCATATCTTCTCGGCAGCAGTGCACTCATTACAGGATATGCTGGTGTACGTGGAATACACTTGCAAATACACCTTTGTCACTTGCTCCATTGGCCTACTTGGAAGGTGTATTTGAAGACAACTCAAGAGATACTATGTATACTAAGAAGATATTACATTGTCAGCACTGACATCCTATACTCTCTAGAAGTCTCCTTTCAAATTGACTCTTCGATTTTTATCCTGCTTGTGATATCAGTATTTAGCCATATCCCTGTTCAGGCCTATGGGAATCTAATAAAGGCATTTTGACAGTTCCTACTTAAGGGTCAACATTGAAGTAATGTATGTGAAGGGATAAAATGCACATATATTTTCTGCAGCAGTGAAATCAATACAAGATATGCTAGTGTACCTGGAAATTCACTTGCAAGTACACCATTTTCTATTAATTCATTGAGCAACATGAAAAGTGTATTTCAAGATAAATCAAGATATACAATGTATACTAAGAAGATATGTCATTGTCAACACGGACTGCCTAAACGGTCGGAAAGTATCATATCAACTTGACTCTTCTGTTTTTTTTTCTGCTTGTGATTTCAGTATTTAGCCTTTACCCTGTCGAGACCTCTAGGAATCCATATAAATACATTTTGGAAGGTCTCCTTACCAGACAACTCTGAAGTAATGTATGTAATGGATAACAACCCACATATCTTATCGATAGTAGTGAAGACAATAAAAGCTATGCGAGTGTACCTAGAGGATACTTTCTAGGACACCATTTTCCGTTGCTCTATTGGCCAACATGGGAGGTGTATTTGAAGATAAGTCAAGAGGTGAAATGTATACTAGGAAGATATTTCATTGGAAACACTGTCGCCCTAAGCTATCTGAAAGTCTCGTTTCAACTTGACTCTTCTATCTTTTTCCTGCTTGTGATATCAGTATTTAGCCTTTACCCTGTCGAGACCTCTAGGAATCCAAATAAATTCATTTTCGCAGTTCTCCTTACCAGACAACTCTGAAGTAATGTATGTAATGGATAACAATCCACATATCTTATCGATATCAGTGAAGACAATAAAAGCTATGCGAGTGTACCTGGAGGATACTTGCTAGTACACCATTGTCCGTTGCTCAATTGGCCAACATGGGAGGTGTATTTGAAGTTAACTCAAGAGGTAAAATATATAATAGGAAGATACTACATTGGAAACACTGTCGCTCTCAGCTGTCTGAAAATATCTTGTCAACTTGACTCTTCTATCTTTTTCCTGCTTTTGATATCAGTATTTAGGCTTTTCCCCTTTGAAGCCTATAGAAATCCAAAGAAATGTATTTTGTCACTTACCCAAACACACAACTGTGAAATAATATATCTAAAGACTGAAAATCCACATATATTATCTACAGCATTGAAGTCAGTACAAGTTATGCTAGAGTACCTGGAAAACACTTGCAAGTACTCAGCTGTCCCTTCCTCACTTGGCCAACATGGAAGGTGTATATGAAGATGACTTAAGAAAAACATTCAATACTAAGAAGATATTACATTGTCAGCACTGAATCCCTAGATCCCCTACAGGTGTCCTATCAACTTGACTCTTCTGTATTTATCCTGCTTTTGATATCAGTATTTGTCCTTTTCCCTGTTGAGACCTATAGGAATCTAAATAAAGGCATTTTCACAGTTCCTATTTAAGGGACAAGATTGAAGTAATGCATGTAAAGGGTAAAAATCCACATATCTTTCGACAGCAATGAAGTCAAAACAAGCTATGCTAGTGTACCAGGAAGACACTTGCATGTAAACCTTTGTCACTGGCTCCATTGGCCTTCTTGGAGATGTAATTGAAGACAACTCAAGAGATACAATGTATACTAAGAAGATATTACATTGTCAGCACTGACACCCTAACCTCTCTACAAGTATCCTATCAAATTGATTCTTTGATTTTTATCCTGCCTGTGATATCAGTATTTAGCCATATCCCTGTACAGGCCTATGGGAATCTAAATAAAGGCATTTTGACAATTCCTATGTAAGGGTCAATATTGAAGTAATGTATGTAAAGGGGAAAAACCCACATATCTTTTCGACAGCAGTGAAATAAATAAAAGCTGTGCTAGTGTACCTAGAAGTCACTTGCAAGTACACCTTTGTCTGTTGCTCCACTGGCCTACGTGGAAGCTGTATGTGAGGAGAACTGAAGAGATACAATGTATACTAAGAAGATATTACATTGTCAGCACTGACATCCTAACCTCTCTACAATAATCCTATCAAATTGACTCTTCGATTTTTGTTCTCCTTGTGATATAAGTATTTTCACATATCCCTGTTCAGGACTAGGGGCTTCAAAAGAAAGGCATTTTGAGAGTTCCTATTTAAGGGACACGATGGATGTAAAGTACGTAAAGGGTAAAAATCCACATAACCTTTCGACAGCAGTGAAGTCAATACAAGCTATGCTAGTGTACCCGGAAGACACTTGCAAGTACACCTTTCTCACTTGCTCCATTGGCCTAATTGGAAGGTTTATTTGAAGACAACTCAAGAGACACAATGTATACTAAGAAGATATTACGTTGTCAGCACTGACACCCTAACTTCTCTAGAAGTATCCTATCAAATTGAGTCTTCGATTTTTATCCTGCTTGTGATATCAGTATTTAGCCATATCCCTGTTCAGGTCTACGGGAATCTAAATAAAGGCATTTTGACAGTTCCTATTTAGTGGACAAGATTGAAGTAATGTATGTATAGGGTAAAAATCCACATATCTTCTCGACAACAGTGAAGTCAATACAAGATATGCTAGTGTACCTGGAAGACACATGCAAGTACACTTTTGACACTTGCTCCATTGGCCTAAATGGAGGTTTGTTTGAAGACAACTCAAGAGATACAATGTATACTAAGAAGATATTACATTTGTAGCACTGACACCCTAATTTGTACAAGTATGCTGTCAAAATGACTCTTTGATTTTTATCCTCCTTGTGATATCAGTATTTAGCCATATCCCTTTTCAAGCCTATGGGAATCTAAATAAAGGCATTTTGACAGTTCCTATTTAAGGGACAAGATTGAAGTAATGTATGTAAAGGGTAAAAATCCACATATCTTTTCGACAGCAGTGAAGTCAATACAAGTTATGCTAGTGTACCTGGAAGACATTTGCAAGTACACCTTTGTCACTTGCTCCATTGGCCTACTTGGACGTTGTATTTGAAGACATCTCAAGAAATACAATGTATACTAAGAAGGTATTCCATTGTCAACACTGACACACAAAACTCTCTACAAGTATCCTGTCAAATTGAATCTTTCATTTTTATCCTGCTTGTGATATCAGTATTTAGCCATACACCTGTTCAAGCCTATGGGAATCTAAGTAAAGGCATTTTGACAGTTGCTATTTAAGCGTCAAGATTGAAGTAATGTACGTAAAGGGTAAAAATCCACATATATTTTTGCCAGCAGTGAAGTCAACACAAGCTATGCTAGTGAACCTAAATTCACTTACAAGTACACCTTTGTCACTTGCTCCATTGGCCTACCTGGAGGTGTATTTGAAGACAACTCATGAGGTACAGTGTATACTAAGAAGATATTACATTGTCAGCACTGACACCCTAACCTCTGAAGACGTATCCTATCAAACTGACTCTTTGATTTTTATCCTCCTTGTGATATCAGTATTTACGCATATCCCGGTACAGGACTATGGGAACCTAAATAAAGGCATTTCGACGGTTCCTATTTAAGCGACAAGATTGAAGTAATGTATGTAAAGGGTAAAAATCCACATTTCTTCTCAACAGCAGTGAAGTCAATACAAGCTATGCTAGTGTATCTGGAAGACACTTGCAAGTACACTTTTGTCGTTTGCTCCATTGGCCTATTTGGAAGGTGTATTTGAAGACAAGTCAAGAGATACAGTGTATACTAAGAAGATATTACATTGTCAGCACTGACACCCTAATCTCTCTAGAAGTATCCTATCAAATTGAGTGTTCGATTTTTATCCTGCTTGTGTTATCAGTATTTAGCCAGATCCCTGTACAGATCTATGGGAATCTAAATACAGGTATTTTGACAGTTCCTATTTACAGGACGATTTTGAGGAAATGTATGTAAAGGGTAAAAATCCACATATCTCTTCTACAGTAGTGAAGTCAATACAAGCCATGCGAGTGTACCTGGAAGACTCTTGCAAGTACACGTTTGTCACTTGCTCCATTGGTCTACTTGGAAGCTGTATTTGAGGACAACTCAAGAGATACAATGTATACTAAGAAGATAATACACTGTCAGCACTGACACCCTAACCTCTGTAAAAGTATCCTATCAAATTGACTCTTCGATTTTTATCCTGCTTATGATATCAGTATTTAACAATATCCCTGTTCTGGCCTATGAGAATCAAAATAAAGGCATTTTGACAGTTCCTATTTAAGGGTCAAGATTGAAGTAATACATGCAAAGGGTAAAAATCCCCATATCATTTCGGCAGCAGTGCGCTCAATACAAGATATGCTGGTGTACCTGGAATACACTTGCAAATACACCTTTGTCACTTGCTCCATTGGCCTTCTTGGAAGGTGTATTTGAAGACAACTCAAGAGATACTATGTATACTCAGAAGATATTACATTGTCAGCACTGACACGTTAACCTCTCTAGAAGTATCCTTTCAAATTGACTCTTCGATTTTTATCCAGCTTGTGATATCAGTATTTAGCCATATCCCTGGTGAGGCCTATGGGAATCTAATAAAGGCATTTTGACAGTTCCTATTTAAGGATCAACATTGAAGTAATGTATGTGAAGGGTAAAAGTGCACATATATTTTCTGCAGCAGTGAAGTCAATACAAGATATGCAAGTGCACCTGGCATACACTTGCAAGTATACCATTGTCTATTAATTCTTTGACCAACATGGAAAGTGTATTTGAAGATAAATCAAGATATTCAATGTATACTAAGAAGACATGTCATTGTCAACACGGACTGCCTAAATTGTCTGCAAGTATCCTATCAACTTGACCCTTCTGTTTTTTTCCTGCTTGTGATATCAGTATTTAGCCTTTACCCTGTCGAGACCTCTAGGAATCCAAATAAATACATTTTGGCAGTTCTCCTTACCAGACAACTCTGAAGTAATTTATGTAATGCGTAACAACCCACATATTTTATCGGCAGCAGTGAAGACAATAAAAGCTATGCGAGTGTACCTGGAGGATACTTTCTAGGACACCATTGTCCGTTGCTCAATTGGCTAACATGGGAGGGGTATTTGAAGATAACTCAAGAGATAAAATGTATAATAGGAAGATATTACATTGGAAAAACTGTCGCCCTAAGCCCTCTGAAAGTCTCGTTTCCACTTGACTCCTCTATCTTTTTCCTGCTTGTGATATCAGTATTTAGGCTTTTCCCCGTTGAGGCCTATAGAAATCCAAAGAAATGTATTTTGTCCCTTCCCCTAAAGAGACAACTGTGAAATCATATATCTAAAGAGTAAAAATCCACATGTATTATCTATAGCATGGAAGTCAGTACAAGTTATGCTATAGTACGTGGAAGATACTTGCAAGTACTCAACTGTCCCTTGTTCCCTTGGCCAACATGGAAGGTGTATTTGAAGATTACTCAAGAAACACATTGAATACTAAGAAGATATTACATTGTCAACACTGAATCCCTCGATTCTCTACAAGTGTCCTATCAACCTGACTCTTCTATATTTATCCTGCTTGTGATATCAGTATTTAGCCATATCCCAGTACAGGTCTATGGGAATCTAAATACAGGCATTTTCACAGTTCCTTTTTAAGTGTCAAGATTGAAGTAGTGTATGTAAAGGGTAAAAATGCGCATATCATTTCGGCAGCAGTGAAGTCAATCCAAGTTATGCTAGTGTAACTGGAAGACACATGCAACTACACCTTTGTGACTTGCTCCATTGGCCTACTTGGAGGTGTATTTGAAGACAACTCAAGAGATACAATGGATAATAAGAAGATACTACATTGTCAGCCCTGACACCCTAACCTCTCTACAAGGATCCTATCAAATTGACTCATTGATTTTTTCCTGCTTGCAATATCAGTATTTAGCTAACTCCCTGTACCGGCCTAGGGGAATCTAAATAAAGGCAGTTTGACAGTTCTGTTTAAGGGACAAGATTGAAGTAATGTATGTAAAGGGTAAAAATCCCCATATCTTTTCAGCGGCAGTGCACTCAATACAAGATATACTAGTGTACCTGGAATACACTTGCAAATACACCTTTGGCACTTGCTCCATTGGCCTACTGGGGCGGTATATTTGAAGACAACTCAAGAGATACTATGTATACTAAGAAGATATTACATTGTAAGCACTGACATTCTAACCTCTCTAGAAGTATCCTTTGAAATTGACTCTTCGATATTTATCCTGCTTGTGATATCAGTATTTAGCCATATCCCTTTTCAGCCACATGGGAATCTAATAAAGGCATTTTGACAGTTCCTATTTAAGGGTCAACATTGAATTCATGTAGGTGAAGGGTAAAAATGCACATATATATTCTGCATCAGTGAAATCAATACAAGATATGCTAGTGTACCTGGAAAACACTTGCAAGTACACCATTGTTTATTTTTTCATTGACCAACATGGAAAGGTTATTTGAAGATAAATCAATATTTACAATGTATACTAAAAAGATATGTCATTGTCAACACAGACTGCCTAAATTGTCTGCAACTATCATATCAACTTGACTCTTCTGTTTTTTTCCTGCTTGTGATTTCAGTATTTAGCCTTTACCCTGTCGAGACCTCTAGGAATCCAAATAAATGCATTTTGGCAATTCTCCTTACCAGACAACTCTGAAGTAATGTATGTAATGGATAAAAACCCACATATCTTATCGATAGCAGTGAAGACAATAAAAGCTATGCGAGTGTACCTGGAGGAAACTTGCTAGTACACCATTGTCCGTTGCTCAATTGGCCAACATGGGAGGTGTATTTGAAGATAACTCAAGAGATAAAATGTATACTAGGAAGATATTACATTGGAAACACTGTCGCCCTAAGGTGTCTGAAAGTCTCGTTTCAATTTGACCCTTCAATCTTTTTCCTGCTTATGATATCAGTATTTAGGTTTTCCCCGTTCAGCTGTCTGAACGTCTCGTTTCAACTTGACTCTTTTGTATTTTTCCTGCTTGAGATATCAGTATTTAGGCTTTTCCCCGTTGAGACCTATAGAAATCCAAAGAAACGAATTTGGTCACTTCCCCTAAAGAGACAACTGTGAAATAATATATCTAAAGAGTGAAAATCTACATATATTATCTAAAGCAGTGAAGTCAGTACAAGTTATGCTAGAGAACCTGGAAGATACTTGCAAGTACTCAACTGTCCCTTGCTCACTTTGCCAACATGGAAGGTGTATATGAAGATGACTTAAGAAATACATTGAATACTAAGAAGATATTACATTGTCAGCACTGAATCCCTAGATTGTCTACAAGTGTCCTATCAACCTGACTCTTCTTAATTTATCCTGCTTGTCATATAAATATTTAGCCATATCCCTGTAGGGGTCTACGGTAATCTAAATACAGGCATTTTCACAGTTACTATTTAAGGGTCAAAATCGAAGTAGTGTATATAAAGGGTAAAAATCGACATATCTTCCCGACAGCAGTGAAGTCAATACAAGCTATGCTAGTGTACCTGGAAGACACTTCCAAGTACACCTTTGTCACTTGCTCCTTTGGCCTACTTGGAGGTGTATTTGAAGACAACTCAAGAGATACAATGTATACTAAGAAGATATTACATTGTCAGCACTGACACCCTATCCTCTCTACAAGTATTCTATCAAATTGACTCTTTGATTTTTATCCTGCTTGTGATATCAGTATTTACCCATATCCCTGTACAGGCCTGTGGGAACCTAAATAACGGCATTTTAACAGTTACTATTTAAGGGACAAGATTGAAGCAATGCATGGAAAGGGTAAAAGTCCCCATATCTTTTGGGCAGCACTGCACTCAATACATAATATGCTGGTGTACCTGGAATACACTTGCAAATACACCTTTGTCACTTGCTGCATTGGCCTACTTGGAAGGTGTATTTGAAAACACCTCAAGAGATACTATGTTTACTAAGAAGATATTACATTGTCGGCACTGACACCCTAACCCCTCTAGAAGTATCCTTTCAAATTAACTCTTCGATTTTTATCCTGCTTGTGATATTAGCATTTAGCCATATCCCTGTTCAGATCTATGGGAAACTAATAAATGCATTTTGACAGTTCCTATTTAAGGGTCAACATTGAAGTAATGTATGTGAAGGGTAAAAATGCACATATATTTACTGCAGCACTGAAGCCAATAGAAGCTATGCTAGTGTACCTGGAAGACACTTGCAAGTACACATTTGTCACTTGCTGCTTTGGCCTCTTTTGAGGTGTATTTGAAGACAACTCAAGAGATACAATGTATACTTAGAAGATATTACATTGTCAGCACTGACACCCTAAACTCTCTACAAGTATCCTATCAAATTGACTTTTTTATTTTTTTCCTGCTTGTGATATCAGTATTTAGCCATATCCCTGTACAGGTCTATGGGAATCTAAATACAGGCATTTTCACAATTCCTATTTAAGGGACCAGTTTGAAGTAGTGTATGTAAAGGGTAAAAATCCACATATCTTTTCGACAGCAGTGAAGTTAATGCAGGCTATGCTAGTGTACATGGAAGACACTTGAAAGTACACCTTTGTCACTTGCACCATTAGCCTACTTGGAAGTTGTATTTTAAGACAACCAAAGAGATACAATGTATATTAAGAAGATATTACATTGTCAGCACTGACGCCCTATCCTCTGTGGAAGTGTCCTATCAAATTGACTCTTCGATTTTTATCCTGCTTGTGATTACAGTATATAATCATATCCCTGTTCAGGTCTATGGGAATCAAAATAAAGGCATTTTGACAGTTCCTATTTAAGGGAGAAGTTTGAAGTAATGTATTTAAAGGGTAAAAATCCACATATATTTTCTCCACAGTGAAGTCAGTACAAGCTATGCTAGTGTACCTGGAACACTCTTTCAAATACACAATTGTCCATTGATTCATTGGCCAATATGGAAAGTGTATTTGAAGATAACACAAGATATACAATGTATACTAAGAAGATATGTCATTGTCAACACGGACTCCCTAAAATGTCGGCAAGTATCATATCAACTTGACTCTTCTGTTTTTTCCTGCTTGTGATATCAGTATTTAACCTTTACCCTGTCGAAACCTCTAGGAATCCAAATGAATGCATTTTGGCCGTTCTCCTTACCAGACAACTATGAAGTAGAATAAGAAAGGGGTATCAACCCATATATCTTATCGATAGCAGTGAAGACAATAAAAGCTATGGGAGTGTACCTGGAAGATACTTGCAAGTACACCATTGTCCTTTCCTCAGTTGCCCATAATGGGAGGTGTGTTTGAAGATAACTCAAGAGATACAAAGTATACTAGGAAGATATTACATTGGAAACACTGTCTCCCTAAGCTGTCTGCAAGTCTCATTTCCACTTGACACTTCTTTCTTTTTCCTGGTTGTGATATCAGAATTTAGGTTTTCCCCATTCAGACCTATAGAAATCCAAAGAAATGAATTTGGTCACTTCGCCTAAAGAGACAACTGTGAAATAATATATCTAAAGAGTGAAAATCTACTTATATTATCTACAGCAGTGAAGTCAGTACAAGCTATGCTAGAGTACCTGGAAGATACTTGCAATACTCAACTGTCCCTTGCTCCCTGGGCCAAAAGGAAGGTCTATATGAAGATACCTTAAGAAACACGTTGAATACTAAGAAGATATTACATTGTCGGCATTGAATCCCTAGAATCTCTACAAGTGTCCTATCAACTTGACTCTTCTGTATTTATCCTGCTTGTGATATCTGTATTTAGCATTTTCCCTGTTCAGGCATATAAGAATCTAAATAAAGGCCTTTTGGCAGTTCCTCCCTAAGAGACAACATTGAAGTAATGTATGTAAAGGTTAACAATGCACATATATTGTCGACAGCAGTGAAGTCAATACAAGCTATGCTAGTGTACCTCGAAGACACTTGCATGTACACCTTTCACACATGCTCCACTGGCCTACTAGGAGGTGTATTTGAAGAAAACTCAAGAGATAAAATGTATACTTAGAAGATATTACATTGTCAGCACTGATACCCTAACCCCTCTACAAGTATCCTATCAAATTAACTCTTTGATTTTTTTCCTGCCTGTGATATCACTATTTAGCCAAATCCCTGTACAAGCCTATGGGAACCTAAATAAAGGCATTTTGACAGTTCCTATTTAAGGGACAAGATTTAAGTAATGTATGTAAAGGGTAAAAATCCACATATCTTTTCGACACCAGTGAAGTCAATACAAGCTATGCTATTGTTCCTGGAAGACACTCGCAAGTACGCATTTGTCACTTGCTCCCTTGACCTACTTGGAGGTGTATTTGAAGACAACTCAAGAGATACAATGTATCCTAGGAAGATATTACATTGTCAGCACTGACACCCTAATCTCTCTAGAAGTATTCTATCAAATTGAGTCTTCGATTTTTATCCTGCTTGTGATATCAGTATTTAGGATATCCCTGTTCAGGCCTATGGGAATCTAAATAAAGGCATTTTGACAGTTCGAATGTAAGGGCAAGATTGCAGTACTGCATGTAAAGGGTAAAAATCCACATATCTTTTCTACAGCAGTGAAGTCAATACAGGCCATGCGAGTGTAGCTGGAGGACACTTGCAAGTACACCTTTGTCACTTGCTCCATTGGTCTACTTGGAAGCTGTATTTGAAGACAACTCAAGAGATACTATGTATACTCAGAAGATATTACATTGTCAGCACTGACACCCTAACCTCCTAGAAGTATGCTCTCAAATTGACTCTCTGATTTTTATCCAACTTGTGATATCAGTATTTAGCCATATCCCTGGTGAGGCCAATGGGAATCTAATACAAGCATTTTCACAGGTCCTATTTAGGGGTCAACATTGAAGTAATGTATGTGAAGGGTAAAAGTGCACATATATTTTCTGCAGCAGTGAAGTTAATACAAGTTATGCTAGTGTACCTGGAATACACTTGCAAGTACACCATTGTCTATTAATTCATTGATTAACATGGAAAGTGTATTTGAAGATAAATCAAGGTATTCAATGTATATTAGGAAGATATGTCATTGTCAACACGGACTACCTAAACTCTCTGCAAGTATCATATCAACTTGACTCTTCTGTTTTTTTGCTGCTTGTGATATCAGCATTTAGCCTTTACCTTGTCGAGGCCTCTAGGAATCCAAATAAATACATTTTGTCAGTTCTCCTTACCAGAAAACTTCGAAGTAATGTATGTAATGCATAGCAACCCACATATCTTATCGATAGCAGTGAAGACAATTAAAGCTATGCGAGTGTACCTGGAGGATACTTGCTAGTACACAATTTTCCGTTGCTCAATTGGCCAACATGGGAGGTGTATTTGAAGACAACTCAAGAGATAAAATGTATAATAGGAAGATATTACATTGGAAACACTGTCGCCCTAAGCTGTCTGAAAGTCTAGTTTCTACTTGACTCCTCTATATTTTTCCTGCTTGTGATATCAGTATTTAAGCTTTTCCCCGTTGAGGCCTATAGAAATCCAAAGAAATGTATGTTGTCACTTTCCCTAAATAGACAACTGTGAAATAATATATCGAAAGAGTGAAAATCCACATATATTTTCTACAGCAGTGAAGTCCGTACAAGTTATGCTAGAGTACCTGGAAGATAGTTGCAAGTACTCAACTGTCCCTTGCTCCCTTGTCCAACATGAAGGTGTATATCAAGATTACTTAAGAAATACATTGAATAATAACAATATATTCCAATGTCAGCCCTGGATCTCTAGATTCTCTACAAGTGTCCTATCAACTTGACTCTTCTATATTTATCCTGCTTGTGATATCAGTATTTAGCCATATACCTGTACAGGCCTATAGAAATCTAAATAAAGGCATTTTGACAGTTCCTATTTAAGGGACAAGATTGAAGCAATGTATGTAAAGGGTAAAAATCCACATATCATTTCGACAGCAGTGAAGTCAATACAAGCTATGCTAGTGTACCCGGAAGACACTTGCAAGTACAGCTTTGTCACTTCTTACATTTGCCTGTTTGGAAGGTGTTTTGAAGACAACTGAAGAGACACAATGTATACTAAGAAGATATTACATTGTCACCACTGACACCCTAATCTCTCTAGATGTATTCTATCAAATTGAGTCTTCTATTTTTATCCTCCTTGTGATATCAGTATTAAGCCATATCCCTGTTCAGGCCTATGGGAATCTAAATAAAGGCATTATGACGGTTCGTATTTAAGGGTTAAGATTGAAGTAATGTATGTAAAGGGTAAAAATCCACATATATTTTCGACAGCAGTGAAGTCAATACAAGCTATGCTAGTGAACCTGAAGTCACTTGCAAGTACACCTTTGTCACTTGCTCCAATGGCCTACTTGAAGGTGTATTTGAAGACAACTCAAGAGATACAAGGGATGGTAAGAAGATATTACATTGTCAGCACTGACAGCCTAACCTCTCTACAAGTATCCTATCAAATTGATTCTTTGATTTTTTCCTGCTTGTGATATCAGTATTTAGGTAATTCCCTGTACTGGCCTATGGGAATCTAAATAAAGGCATTTTGACAGCTCCTATTTAATGGACAAGATTGAAGTAATGTATGTAAAGGGTAAAAATCCACATATCTTTTCGGCGGCAGTGCACTCAATACAAGATATGCTGGTGTACCTGGAATACACTTGCAAATACACCTTTGGCACTTGCTCCTTTGACCTACTTGGACGGTGTATTTGAAGACAACTCAAGAGATACTATGTATACTACGAAGATATTACATTGTCATCAGTGACATCTTAACCTCTCTAGAAGTATCCTTTCAAATAGACTCTTCGATATTTTTCCTGCTTGTGATATCAGTATTTAGCCATAACCCTGCTCAGGCATATGGGAATATAATAAAGGCATTTTGACAGTTCCTATTTAAGGGTCAACATTGAATTCATGTATGTGAAGGGAAAAAATGCACATATATTTTCTGCAGCAGGGAAGTCAATACAAGATATGCTAGTGTACCTGGAATACACTTGCAAGTACACCATTGTCTATTACTACATTGACCAACATGGAAAGGGAATTTGAAGATAAAACAAATATACAATGTGCACTAAGAAGATATGTCATTGTCAACATGGACTGCCTAAACTGTCTGCAAGTATCATATGAACTTGACTCTTCTGTTTTGTTGCTGCTTGTGATATCAGTATTTAGCCTTTACCCCGTGGAGACCTCTAGGAATCCAAATTAATACATTTTGGGAATTCTCCTTACCAGACAACTCTGAAGTAATGTATATAATGCATAACAACCAACATATCTTATCGATAGCAGTGAAGACAATTAAAGCTATGCGAGTGTACCTGGAGGATACTTGCTAGTACACAATTTTCCGTTGCTCAATTGGCCAACATGGGAGGTGTATTTGAAGAGAACTCAAGAGATAAAATGTACAATAGGAGGATATTACATTGGAAACACTTTCGCCCTAAGCTGTCTGAAAGTCTCGTTTCAACTTGACCCTTCTATCTTTTTCCTCCTTGTGATATCATTATTTAGGTTTTCCCCGTTCAGGCTTATAGAAGTCTAAAGAAATGAATTTGGTCACTTCCACTAAAGAGACAACTGTGAAATAATATATCTAAAGAGTGAAAATCCACATATGTTATCTACAGCAGTGAAGTCAGAACAAGTTATGCTATAGTACCTGGAAGATACTTGGAAGCACTCAAGTGTGCCATGCTCCCTTGGCCAACATGGAAGGTGTATATGAAGATGACTTAAGAAATACATTGAACACTAAGAAGATATTACATTGTCAGCACTGAATCCATTGATTCTCTACAAGTGTCCTATCACCTTGACTCTTCTATATTTATCCTGCTTGTGATATCAGTATTCAGCCATATCCCTGTACAGGCCTATAGGAATCTAAATAAAGGCATTTTGACAGTTCCTATCTAAGGGACAAGATTGAACTAATGTATGTAAAGGGTAAAAATCCACATATCATTTCGAGAGCAGTGAAGTCAATACAAGCTATGCTAGTGTACCTGGAAGACACTTGCAAGTACACCTTTGTCACATCCTCCATTGGCCTACTTGGAGGTGTATTTGAAGACAACTCAAGATATACAATGTATCCTAAGAAGATATCACATTGTCAGCACTGACACCCGAACATATCTACAAGTATCCTATCAAATTCACTCTTTGATTTTTATCCTGCTTGTGATATAAGTATATTGCCATATCCCAGTTCAGGCCTATGGGAATCAAAATAAAGGCATTTTGACAGTTCCTATTTAATCGACAAGATGGAAGTAATATATGTGAAGGATAAAAATCCACTTGTCTTTTCGACAGCAGTGAAGTCAGTACTAGCTATGCTAGTGTACCCGGAAGACAATTGCAAGTACACCTTTGTCCCTTGCTTCATTGGCCTACTTGGAAGGTGTATTTGAAGACAACTCAAGAGACACAATGTATACTATGAAGATATTACATTGTCACTACTGATACCCTAACCTCTCTACAGGTATCCTATCAAATTGACTCTTCGGTTTTATCCTGCTTGTGATATCCCTATTTAGCCATTTCCCTGTTCAGGCCTATGGGAACTTAAAAAAGGCATTTGGACAGGTCCTAATTAAGGGTCAAGATTAAAGTAATGTATGTGAAGGATAAAAATCCACATATCTTTTCGACAGCAGTGAAGTCAATACAAGCTATGCTAGTGTATCTGGAAGACACTTGCAAGTACACCTTTGTCACTTGCTCCCTTGGCCTACTTGGAGGTGTATTTGAAGACAACTCAAGAGATACAATATATACTAAGAAGATATCACATTGTCAGCACTGACCCCCTAACCTCTCTACAAGTATCCTATCAAATTGACTTTTCGATTGTTATCTTGCTTGTGATATATGTATTTTGCCATATCCCTATTCAGGCGTATGGGAATCAAAATAAAGGCATTTTGACAGTTCCAACTTAAGGGACAACTTGGAAGTAATATATGAGAAGGATAAAAATCCAGATATCTTTTCGACAGTAATGAAGTCAATACAAGCTATGCTAGTGTACCCGGAAGACATTTGCAAGTACACCTTTGTCACTTGCTCCATAGGCCTACTTGGAAGGTGTGTTTGAAGACAACTCAAGATACACAATGTATACTAAGAAGATATTACATTGTCAGCACTGATACCCTGACCTATCTACAAGTATCCTATGAAACTGACTCTTCGATTTTTTTTTCCTGCTTGTGATATCAGTATTTAGCCATATCCCTGTTCAGGCGTATGGGAATCTAAATAAAGGCATTTTGACAGGTCCAAACTAAGACTCAAGATTAACGTAATGTATGTAAAGGGTAAAAACCCACATATCTTTTCGACAGCAGTGAAGTCAATACAAACTATGCCAGAGTACCTGGAAGATACTTGCAAGTACACCATTGCCTATTGTTCCATTGCCCTACTTGGAAGGTGTATTGAAAGAAAACTCACGAGATACAATGTATACTAAGAAGATATTACATCGTCAGCACTGACTCCCTAATCTCTGTAGAAGTATCCCATCAAATTGACTCTTCGATTTTTATCCTTCTTGTGATATCAGTATTTAGCCATATCCCCGTTCAGTCCTATGGGAATCAAAATAAAGGCATTTTGACAGTTCCTATTTAAGGGCCAAGATTGAAGTAATGTATGTAAAGGGTAAAAATCCCCATATATTTTCTGCAGCAGTGACGTCAGTACAAGATGTGCTAGTGTACCTCGAATACACTTGCAAGTACACCATTGTCATTTGATTCATTGGCCAAAATGGAAAGTGTATTTGAAGATAGCTCAAGATATACAATGTATACTAAGAATATATGTCATTGTCAACACGGACTACATAAACTGTCGGCAACTATCATATCAACTTGACTCTTCTGTTTTTTTCCTGCTTGTGATATCCGTATTTAGCCTTTAACCTGTCGAGCCCGCTAGGAATCCAAATAAATGCATGTGGGCAGTTCTCCTTAACAGATAACCTGACGTAATATATGTAATGGGTAAAAAACGACATATCTTATCGATAGCAGTGAAGACAACAAAATCTTTGCGAGTATACCTGGAAGATACTTGCAAGTACACCATTGACCATTGCTCAGTTGGCCAACATCGGAGGTGTATTTGAAGATATCTCAAGAGATACAATGTATACCAGGAAGATGTTACATTGGAAACACTGTCTCCCTAAGCTCTATGTAAGTCTCATTTTAACTTGACTCTTCTATCTTTTTCCTGCTTGTCATATCAGTATTTAGGCTTTTCCCCGTTGAGGCATATAGAAATTCAAAGAAATGAATTTGTTCTCTTCCCCTAAAGAGAGAACTGTGAAATAATATATCTAAAGAGTGAAAATCCACATATATTGTCTACAGCAGTGAAGTCAGTACAAGCTATGCTAGAGAACTTCTAAGATACTTGCAAGTACTCAACTGTCCCTTGCTCTCTTGCCCAAAATGGAAGGTGTATATGAAGATGACTTAAGAAATACATTGAATACTACGAAGATATTACACTGTCAGCACTGAATCCCTAGATTCTCTACAAGTGTCCTCTCAACTTGACTCTTCTATCTTTATGTTGCTTTTGATATCACTATTTAGCATTTTCCCTGTTCAGGCATGTAAGAATCTAAATAAAGGCCTTTAGGCAGTTCCTCCTTAAGAGGCAACATTGAAGTAATATAGGTAAAGGGTAAAAATCCACATATCTTTTCCAGAGCAGTGAAATCAATACAAGCTATGCTAGAGTACCGGGAAGATTCTTGCAAGTGCACTATTGTCAGTTGCTCCATTGCCCAACATGGAATGTGTATTTGAAGACAACTAAAGAGACACCATGTATACTAAGAAGATATAACATTTTCAGCACTGACACCCTAACTTCTCTAGAAGTATCTTATCAAAGTGACTCTTCGATATTTATCCTGCTTTTGATATCAGTATTTTGCCATATCCCTGTTCAGGCCTATGGGAATCAAAATAAAGGCATTTTGACAGTTCCTATTTAAGGGACAAGATGGAAGTAATGTTTGTAAAGGATAAAAATCTACATATCTTTTAAAAAGCAGCGAATTCAATATATGCTATTCTAATGTACGCGGAAGACACTTTCCTGTTCACTTTTGTCCCTTGCTCCATTGGCCTACATGGAAGAATTATTTGAAGAGAACTCAAGAGACACAATGTATACTAATAAGATATTACATTGTCAGCACTGACACCCTAACCTCTCTAGAAGTATCTTATCAAATTGACTCTTCGATTTTTATCCTGCTTGTTATATCAGTACTTAACCATATCCTGTTCAGGCCTATGGTAATCTAAATAAAGGCATTTGGACAGTTCCTATCTAAGGGTCAAGATTGAAGTAATGTATGTAAAGGGTAAAAATCCACATATCTTTTCGACAGCAGTGAAGTCAGTACAAGCTATGCTAGTGTACCTGGAAGACACTTGCAAGTACACCTTTGTCACTTGCTCCCTTGTCCTACTTGGAGGTGTATGTGAAGACAACTCAAGAGATACAATGTATACTAAGAAGATATTACATTGTCAGCACTGACAGCCTAACCTCACTACAAGTATCCTATGAAATAGACTCTGATTTTCATCCTCCTTGTGATATCAGTATTTAGCCATATCCCTGTTCAGGCCTATGGGAATCAAAATAAAGGTATTTTGACAGTTCCTATTTAAAGGACAAGATTGAAGTACTGTATGTAAAGGGTAAAAATCCACATATATTTTCCGCAGCAGTGAAGTCAGTAAACAATATGCTAGTGTACCTGGAATACACTAGCAAGTACACCATTGTCCATTGATTCATTGGCCAACTCGGAAAGTGTATTTGAAGAAAACTCAAGATATATAATGTATACTAAGTAGATATGGCATTGTCAACACAGACTCCCTAAACTCTCGGCAAGTATCGTATCAACTTAACTCTTCTGTTCTTTCCCTGCTTGTGATATCAGTATTTAGCCTTTACACTGTCGAGACCTCTAGGAATCCAAGTAAATGTATGTGGGCAGTTCTCCTTACCAGACAACTCCGAAGTAATATATGTAATGGGTAACAACCCACATACCTTATCGATAGCAGTGAAGACAATAAAAGTTATGCGAGTGTACCTGGAAGATACTTGCAAGTACACCATTGTCAATTGCTCAATTAACCAACAGGGGACGTTTATTTCAAGATAACTCAAGAGATACAATGTATAAAGGGAAGATATTACATTGGAAACACTGTCTCCCTAAGCTCTCTGTAAGTCTCATTTCAACTTGACTCTTCTATCTTTTTCCTGCTTGTGATATCAGTATTTAGGCTTTTCCCCGTTGAGGCTTATAGAAATCCAAAGAAATGAATTTGGTCTCTTCCCCTAAGAAGACAACTGTGAAATAATATATCTAAAGAGTGAAAATCCACATATATTGCCTACAGCAGTGAAGTTAGTACAAGCTATGCTAGAGTAACTAGAAGATACTTGAAGTACTCAACTGTCCCTTGCTCCCTTGTCCAACATGGAAGGTGTATATGAAGATGACTTAAGAAATACATTGAATACAAAGAGGGTATTACATTGCCAGCACTGAATCCCGAGATTCTCTACAAGTGTCCTATGAACTTGACTCTTCTATCTTTATCCTGCTTGTGATATCAGTATTTAGCATTTTCCCTGTTCAGGCATGTAAGAATCTAAATAAAGGCCTTTAGGCAGTTTCTCCTTAAGAGGAAACATTGAAATAATGTATGTAAAGGGTAAAAATCCACATATCTTTTCTACAGCAGTGTGATCAATACAAGCTATGCTAGAGTACCTGGAAGATCCTTGCAAGTGCACTATTGTCAATTGCTCCTTTGCCCAACATGGAAGGTGTATTTGAAGATAACACAAGAAATACAATGTGTAATAAGAAGATATTACATTATCAGCACTAACACCCTAACCTCTCTACAAGTATCCTATCAAATTTATTCTTCGATTTTTATCCTGCTTGTCATATCAGTATTTTGCCATATGCCTGTTCAGTCCGATGGGAATCAAAATAAAGTCATTTTGGCAGTTCCTATTTAAGGGACAAGATTGAAATAATGTATGTAAGGGGTAAACATCCACATACCTTTTCGACAGCAGTGAAGTCAATACGAGCTATGCTAATGTACCTGGAAGACACTTGCACGTATGCCTTTGTCACTTACTCTATTGGCCTACTTTTAAGGTGTATTTGAAGACAACTCAAGAGGCACAATGCATGCTAAGAAGATATTACATTGTCAGCTCTGATGTCCTAACCTCTCCACAACTACCCTATCAAATTGACTCTTGGATTTTTATCCTGCTTGTGATATCAGTATTTAGCCATATACCTGTTCAGGCCTATAGAAATCTAAATAAAGGCATTTTGACAGTTCCTATTGAAGGGTCAAGGTTGAAGTAATGTATGTAAACGGTAAAAATCCACATATCTTTTCGACAGCAGGGAAGTCAATATAAGCTATGCTAGTGTACCCGGAAGACACTTGCAAGAATACTTTTGTCACTTGCTCCATTGGGCTACTTGGAGGTGTATTTGAAGACAACTCAATAGACACAGTGCATACTAAATAGGTATTACGTTGTCAAAACTGAAACCCTAAACCCTCTACAAGCATCCTATCAATCTGACTCTTTGATTTTTATCTTGCTTGTGATATCAGTATTCAGCCATATCCCTGTACAGGTCTATGGGAATCTAAATATAGGGATTTTGACAGTTCCAATTAAGGGACAAGGTTGAAGTAATGTATGTAAAGGGAAAAAATCCACATATTTTTTCGACTGCAGTGAAGTCAATACAAGCTATGCTGAAGTACATGGAAGATACCTGCAAGTACACTATTTTCCATTGCTCCATTGCCCAACATGGATGGATTATTTGAAGATAACACAAGAAATACAATGTATAATAAGAATATCCTACATTGTCTGCACTGACACCCTAAACTCTCTACAAGTGTCCTGTAATCTTGACTCTTCAATCTGTATCCTCCTTCAAATATCAGTATGTAGCCTGTTCCCTGTTGAGACCTATAAGAATCCAAATAAAGGCATTTTGGAAGTTCCCCTAACCAGAAAACTCTGAAGTAACATATGTAAAGCCTTTGAACAAACATATCTTATCGGTACTTATGAAGAAAATACAAGCTATGCGACTGCACCTGGAAGATACTGGCAAGTACACCATTGCCTATTACTCCATTGGCCCACATGTAGGGTGTATTTGAAGATAACTCAGGAGATACAATATTTATTAAGAAGATATTACATTGTCAGAACTGACCACCTAACCTCTCTACAAGTATCCTATCAAACTGTCTCTTTGATTTTTATTCGTCTTGTGATATCAGTATTTATCTATATCCCTGTTCAGGCCCATAGAAATCTAAATAAAGGCATTTTGACAGTTCCTCTTTAAGGGTCAAGATTGAACTAATGTATGTAAAGGGTAAAAATCCACATATCTTTTCGACAGCAGAGAAGTCAATACAAGCTATGCTAGTGTACCTGGAAGACACTTGCAAGTACACTTTTGTCACTTGCTCCATTGGCCTACTTGGAGGTGTATTTGAATACAACTCAAGGGATACAATGTATACTAAGGAGATATTACATTGTCAGCTCTGAAACCCAAACCTCTCTACAAGTATCCTATCAATGTGACTCTTCTAACTTTATCCTGCTTGTGATATCAGTATTTAGCCATATCCCTGTACAGGTCTATGGGAATGTAAATATAGGCATTTTGACAGTTCCTATTTAAGGGACAAGTTTGAAGTAATGTATGTAAAGGGTAAAAATCCACATATCTCTTCGACAGCCGTGAAGTCAATACAAGCTATGCTAGAGTACCAGGCAAATACTTCCAAGTGCACTATTGTCCATTGCTCCATTGCCCAACATGTAAGTAGTATTTGAAGATAACACAAGAAATTCAATGTATAATAAGAAGATATTACATTGTCAGCACTGACACCCTAAACTCTATACAAGTGTCCTGTAATCTTGACTCTTCGATTTTTATCCTTCTTGTAATATCGGTATTTAGCCTTTTCCCTGTTGAGACCTATAAGAATCCAAATAAATGCATTTTGGAACTTCCCCCAACCAGATAACTCTGAAGGAATATATGTAAAGGCTTTGAACACACATATCTTATCGGTAGCAATGAAGACAATACAAGCTATGCGGGTGTACCTGAAAGATACTTGAAAGTACACCATTGTCTATTGCTCCAGTGCCCAACATGTAGGGTGTATTTGAAGATACATCAAGAGTTACCATGTATACTAAGAAGATATTACAATGTCAGCTCTGACACCCTACCTTCTCTACAAGTATCCTATAAAACTTACTGTTGATTTTTATCCTGCTTGCGATATCATTATGTAGCCATATCGTGTACTGGCCTATGGGAACCTAAATAAAGGCATTTACACAGTTCCTTTTAAAGGGACAAGATTGAAGTAATGTATGTAAAGGGTAAAAATCCACGTATCATTTCGACAGCAGTGAAGTCAATACAAGCTATGCTAGTATACCTGGAAGACACTTGCAAGAATACATTTTTCACTTGCTCCATTGGCCTACTTGGAGGTGTATTTGAAGACAACTCAAGGGATACAATGTACACTGAGAAGGTATAACATTTTCAGCACTGACACCCAAACCTCTCTACAAGTATCCTATCAAATTGACTCTGCGATTTTTATCCTGCTTGTCATATCAATATTTTGCCATATGCCTGTTCAGGCCGATGGGAATCAAAATAAAGTCATTTTGGCAGTTCGTATTTAAGGGACAAGATTGAAGTAAAGTATGTAAAGGGAAAAAATCCACATACCTTTTCGACAGCAGTGAAGTCAATACGAGCTATGCTAGTGTACCTGAAAGACACTTGCACGTATGCTTTTGTCACTTCCTCTATTGGCCTACTTTTAAGGTGTATTTGAAGACAACTCAAGACACACAATGCATACTAAGAAGATATTACATTGTCAGCACTGACACTCTAACCTCTCCACAAGTATCCTATCAAATTGACTCTTGGAATTTAATCCTGCTTGTGATATCAGTATTTAGCCATATACCTGTTCAGGCCTATAGAAATCTAAATAAAGGCATTTTGACAGTTCCTATTGAAGGGTCAAGGTTGAAGTAATGTATGTAAAGGGTAAAAATCCACATATCTTTTCGACAGCAGTGAAGTCAATACAAGCTATGCTAGTGTACCTGGAAGACACATGCAAGCATTCTTTTGTCACTTGCTCCATTGGTCTACTTGGAGGTGTATTTGAAGACAACTCAAGACATACAATGTACACTGAGAAGATTTTACATTTTCAGCACTGACACACTAACCTCTCTAAAAGTATCCTATCAAATTGACTCTTCGATTTTTATTCTGCTTGTCATATCAGTATTTTGCCATATGCCTGTTCAGGCCGATGGGAATCAAAATAAAATCATTTTCCCAGTTCCTATTTAAGGGACAAGATTGAAATAATGTATGTAAAGAGTAAAAATTCACATATCTTTTCGACAGCAGTGAAGTCAATACGAGCTATGCTAGTGTACCTGGAAGACACTTACAGGTATGCCTTTGTCACTTCCTCTATTGGCCTACTTTTAAGGTGTATTTGAAGACAACTCAAGAGACACAATGCATACTAAGAAGATATTACATTGTCAGCTCTGACATCCTAAACTCTCCACAAGTATCCTATCAAATTGACCCTTGGATTTTTATCCTGCTTATGATGTTAGTATTTAGCCATATACCTGTTCAGGCCTATAGAAATCTAAATAAAGGCATTTTGACAGTTCCTATTTCAGGGTCAAGGTTGAAGTAATGTATGTAGAGGGAAAAAATCCACATATCTTTTCGACAGCACGGAAATCAATACAAGGTATGCTAGTGTAACTGGAAGATACTTGCAAGAATACTTTTGTCACTTCCTCCATTGGCCTAGTTGGAGGTGTATTTGAAGACAACTGAAGAGATACAATGTATACTAAGAAGGTATTACATTGTCAGCACTGACACCCTAACCTCTCTACAAGTATCCTTTCCAAATGACTCTTCGGTATTTATCCTGCTCGTGATATCAGTATTTTTCCATATCCCTGTACAAGCCTATGGAAACCTAAATAAAGGTCTTTTGAAAGTTCCTATTTAATGAACAAGATTGAGGTAATGAATGTAAAGCATAAAAATCCACATATCTTTTGACAGCAGTGAAGCCAATACAAGCTATGCTAGTGTACCGGGAAGACACTTGCAAGTACACCTTTGTCACTTGCTCCATTGGCCTACTTCGAGGTGTATTTGAAGACAACTCAAGAGATACAATGTATACTAAGAAGATATTACATTGTCAGCACTGAAACCCTAACCTCTCTACAAGTATCCTACCAATCTGACTCTTCTATCTTTATCCTGCTTGTGATATCAGTATTTAGCCATATCCCTGTACAGGCCTATGGGAACCTAAATAAAGGCATTTTGACAGTTCCTATTTAAGGGACAAGTTTGAAGTAATGTATGTAAAGCGTAAAAATGCACATATCTTTTCGACAGCAGTGAAGTCAATACAAGCTATGCTAAAGTACCTGGAAGATTCTTGCAAGTGCACTATTGTCCATTGCTCCATTGCCCAACATGGAAGGATTATTTGAAGATAACACAAGAAATACAATGTATAAGAAGAAGATATTACATTGGCAGCACTGACACCCTAAACTCTATACAAGTGTCCTGTAATCTTGACTCTTCGATTTTTATCCTGCTAGTGATATCAGTATTTAGTCTTTTCCCTGTTGAGACCTACAAGAATCCAAATAAAGGCATTTTGGAAGTTCCCGTAACCACACAACTCTGAAGTAACATATGTAAAGCCTTTGAACACACATATCTTATCGGTAGCAATGAAGACAATACAAGCTATGCGAGTGTACCTGGACGATACTTGCAAGTACACCATTGCCTATTGCTCCATTTGCCAACATGTAGGGTGCATTTGAAGTTAACTCAAGAGATACAATGTATACTAAGAAGGTATTATGTTGTCAACACTGAAACCCTAACCCCTCTACAAGTATCCTATCAACCTTACTCTTTGATTTTTATCCTGCTTGTGATATCAGTATTGAGCCATATCCCTTTACAGGTCTATGGGAATCTAAATATAGGCATTTTCACAGTTCCTATTAAGGAACAAGTTTGAAGTAATGCATGTAAAGGATAAAAATCCACATATCATTTCGACAGCGGTGAAGTCAATACAAGCTATGCTAAAGTACCTGGAAGATACTTGCAAGTGCACTATTGTCCATTGCTACATTGCCCAACATGGAAGGATTATTTGAAGATAACACAAGAAATACAATGTATAATAAGAAGATATTACATTGTCAGCACTGACACCCTAAACTCTATACAAGTGTCCTGTAATCTTGACTCTTCAATTTTTATCCTGCTAGTGATATCAGTATTTAGCCTTTTCCCTCTTGAGACCTATAAGAATCCAAATAAAGGCATTTTGGAAGTTCCCCTAACCACAAAACTCTGAAGTAACATATGTAAAGCCTTTGAACACACATATCTTATCAGTAGTAATGAAGACAATACAAACTATGCGAGTGTACCTGGAAGATACTTGCAAGTACACCATTGCTTATTGCTCCATTGGCCAACATGTGGGGTGTATTTGAAGATAACTCAAGAGATACAATATATCTTAAGAAGATATTACATTGTCAGCACTGACACCGTTACCTACCTAAGAGTATCCTATTAAACTGATTCTTTGACTTTTATCCTGCTTGTGATATCAGTATTAACCATATCCCTGTTCAGGACGATGAGAATCTAAATAAAAGCATTTTCTCAGTTCCTATTTAAGGGACAACATTGAAGTAATGTATGTAAAGGCTAAAAATCCACATATCATTTCGACAGTAGTGAAGTCAATATAAGCTATGGTAGTGTACCTGGAAGACACTTGCAAGAATACTTTTGTTACTTGCTCCATTGGCCTACTTGGACGTGTATTTGAAGACAACTCAAGAGATACAAAGTATACTAAGAAAATATTACATTTTCAGCACTGACACCCTAACCTCTCTACAAGTATCCTATCAATCTGACTCCTCTATTTTATCCTGCTTGTGATAACAGGATGTAGCCCTGTCCCTGTAGAGGTGTATGGGAAGCTAAATAAAGGCATTTTCACAGATCCTATTTAAGGGACAAGATTGAAGTAACGCATGTAAGGGTAAAAATCCACATATCTTTTCAACAGCAGTGAACTTAATACAAGCTACGCTAGTGTACCTGGAAGACACTTAAAGAACACCTTTGTTACTTGCTCCATTGGCCTACTTGGAGGTGTAATTGAAGGCAACTCAAGGGATAAAATGTATACTAAGAAGATATTTCATTGTCGGCACTGACACCCTGACCTCTCTCCAAGTATCTTATCAAATTGACTCTTTTATTTTTATTCTGCTTGTGATATCAGTATTTAGCCATATCCCTGTTCAGGACTATGGGAATCTCAATAAAAGCATTTTCACAGTTCCTATTTAAGGGACAACATTGAAGTAATGTATGTAAAGGGTATAAATCCACATATGTTTTCGACAGCAGTGAAGTAAATTCTCGCTATGCTAGTGTACCTTGAAGACACTTGCACGTATGATTTGGCCCGCACTCTATTGGCCTACTTTTAAGGTGTATTTGAAGACAACTCAAGAGACAAAATGCATACTAAGAAGATATTACATTGTCAGCACTGACACCCTAACTTCTCCTGAAGTATCCTATCAAAATGTCTCTTGGATTTTTATCCTGCTTTTGATATCAGTATTTAGTCATATACCTGTTCAGGCCTATAGAAATCTAAATAAAGGCATTTTGACAGTTCCTTTTTAAGGGTCAAAGTTGAAGTAATATATGTAAAGGGTAAAAATCCACATATCTTTTCGACAGCAGGGAATTTAATACAAGGTATATTAGTGTAACTGGAAGACACTTGCAAGTACACTTTTGTCACTTGCTCCATTGGCCTACATGGAGGTGTATTTGAAGACAACTCAATAGATACAATGTATACTAGGAAGGAATTACGTTGTCAACACTGAAACTCTAACCCCTCTACAAGTATCCTATCAATCTGACTCTTTGATTTTTATCCTGCTTGTGATATCAGTATTGAGCCATATCCCTGTACATGTCTAAGGGAATCTAAATATAGGCATTTTGACAGTTCCTATTAAGGAACAAGTTTGAAGTAATGTATGTAAATGGTAAAAATGCACATATCTTTTCGACAGCAGTGAAGTCATTTCAAGCTATGCTAAAGTACCTGGAAGATACTTGCAAGTGCACTATTGTCCATTGCTCCATTGCCCAACATGTAAGTAGTATTTGAAGATAACACAAGAAATTCAATGTATAATAAGAAGATATTACATTGCCAGCACTGACACCTAAACTCTATACAAGTGTCCTGTAATCTTGACTTTTCGATTTTTATCCGGCTTGTAATATCAGTATTTAGCCTTTTCCCTGTTGAGACCTATAAGTTTCCAAATAAATGCATTTTGGAAGTTCCCCCAACCAGACAACTCTGAAGTAATATATGTAAAGGCTTTGAACACAGATATCTTATCGGTAGCAATGAAGACAATACAAGCTATGCGAGTGTACCTGGAAGATACTTGCAAGTACACCATTCTCTATTGCTCCATTGGCCAACATGTAGGGTGTATTTGAAGATAACTCAAGAGATACAATGTATACTAAGAAGATATTACATTGTCAGCACTGATACCCTAACCTCACTACAAGTATCCTATGAAACTGACTCTTTGATTTTATCCTGCTTGTGATATCAGTATGTAGTCATATCCCTGTACAGGCCTATGGGAACCTAAATAAAGGCATTTTGACAGTTCCTTTTTAAGGGACAAGATTGAAGCAATATATGTAAAGGGTAAAAATCCACATATCTTTTCAACAGCAGTGAACTCAATACAAGCTATGCTAGTGTACCTGGAAGACACTTAAAGTACACCTTTGTCACTTGCTCCATTGGCGTACTTGGAAGTGTAATTGAAGACACCTCAAGGGTTACAAAGTATACTAAGACGATATTACATTGTCAGCACCCCTAACCTCTCTCCAAGTATCCTATCAAATTGACTCGTTGATTTTTATTCGGCTTGTGATATCAGTATTTAGCCATATCCCTGTTCAGGACTATGGGAATCTCAATAAAAGCATTTTCACAGTTCCTATTTAAGGGACAACATTGCAGTAATGTATGTAAAGGGTATAAATCCACATATATTTTGGACAGCAGTGAAGTAAATTCAAGCTATGCTAGTGTACCTGGAAGACACTTGCACGTATGCATTTGTAACTTCCTATATTGGCCTACTTTTAAGGTGTATTTGAAGACAACTCAAGAAACACAATGCATACTAAGAAGATATTACATTGTCAGCACTGACACCCTAACCTCTCCTCAAGTATCCTATCAAATTGACTCTTGGATTTTTATCCTGCTTGTGATATCAGTATTGAGCCCTATCCCTGTACAGGTCTATGGGAATCTAAATATAGGCATTTTGACAGTTCCTACTAAGGGTCAAGATTGAAGTAATGCATGTAAAGGGTAAAAATCCACATATCTTATCGGTAGCAACGAAGACAATACAAGCTATGCGAGTGTACCTGGAAGATACTTGCAAGTACACCATTGCCTATTGCTCCATTGACCTACTTGGAGTTGTAATTGAAGACATCTCAAGGGATACACAGTATACTAAGAAGATATTACATTGTCAGCACTGACACCCGAACCCTTCTACAAATATCCTATCAAATTGACTCTTCGGTATTTATCATGCTCGTGATATCAGTATTTAGCCATATCCCTGTTCAGGACGATGGGAATCTAAGTAAAAGCATTTTCAAAGTTCCTATTTAAGGGAGAACTTTGAAGTAATGTATGTAAAGGGTAACAATCCACATATCTTTTTGACAGCAGTGAAGGTAATACAAGCTATGCTAGTGTAACTGGAAGATACTTGCAAGAATACTTTTGTCACTTCCTCCATTGGCCTAGTTGGAGGTGTATTTGAAGACAATTGAAGAGATACAATGTATACTGAGAAGGTATTACATTGTCACCACTGACACCCTAAGCTCACTTCAAGTATCCTATCCAATTGACTCTTCGGTATTTATCCTGCTTGTGATATCAGTATTTATCCATATCCCTTTACAAGCCTATGGAAACCTAAAGGCCTTTTGAAAGTTCCTATTTAATGAACAATATTGAGGTAATGAATGTAAAGCGTAAAAATCCACATATCTTTTTGACAGCAGTGAAGCCAATACAAGCTATGCTAGTGTACCTGGAAGACACTTGCAAGTACACCTTTGTCACTTGCTCCTTTGGCCTACTTGGAGGTGTATTTGAAGACAACTCAAGAAATACAATGTATACTAAGGAGGTATTACTTTGTCAGCACTGAAACCCTAACCTCTCTACAAGTATCCTACCAATCTGACTCTTCTATCTTTATCCTGCTTGTGATATCAGTATTTAGCCATAGCCCTGTACAGGTCTATGGGAATCTAAATATAGGCATTTTGACAGTTCCTATTTAAGGGACAAGTTTGAAGTAATGTATGTAAAGGGGAAAAATCCACATATCTTTTCGACAGCAGTGAAGTTAATACGAGCTATGCTAATGTACCTGGAAGTCACTTGCACGTATGCCTTTGTCACTGCCTCTATTGGCCTACTTTTAAGGTGTATTTGAAGACAACTCAAGAGACACAATGCATACTAAGGATATATTACATTGTCAGCACTGACACCCTAAGCTCTCTACAAGTATCCTACCAATCTGTCTCTTCTATCTTTATCCTGCTTGTGATATCAGTATTTAGCCATATCCCTGTACAGGTCTATGGGAACCTAAATAAAGGCATTATCCAGTTTCTATTTAAGGGACAAGCTTGAAGTAATGTAAGTAAAGGGAAAAAAATCCACATATCTTTTCGACAGCAGTGAAGTAAATACGAGCGATGCTAATGTACCTGGCAGACTCTTGCACGTATTCCTTTGTCTCTTCCTCTATTGGCCTACTTTTAAGGTGTATTTGAAGACAACTGAAGAGACACAATGCATACTAAGAAGATATTACATTGTCAGGACTGACATCCTAAACTCTCCTCAAGTATCCTATGAAATTGACTCTTGGATTTTTATCCTGTTTTTGATATCAGTATTTAGCCATATACCTGTTCAGGCCTATAGAAATCTAAATAAAGGCATTTTGACAGTTCCTATTTAAGGGTCAAGGTTGAAGTAATGTATGTAAAGGGTAAAAATCCACATATCTTTTGGACAGCAGGGAAGTCAATACAAGCTATGTTAGTGTAACTGGAAGACACTTGCAAGTACACTTTTGTCACTTGCTCCATTGGCCTACTTGGAGGTGTATTTGAAGACAACTCAATAGATACAATGTATGCTAAGAAGGTATTACGTTGTCAACACTGACACCCTAACCCCTCTACAAGTATCCTATCAATCTGACTCTTTGATTTTTATCCTGCTTGTGATATCAATATTGAGCCACATCCCTGTACAGGTCTATGGGAATCTAAATATAGGCATTTTGACAGTTCCTATTAAGGAACAAGTTTGAAGTAATGTATGTAATCCGTAAAAATGCACATATCTTTTCGACAGCAGTGAAGTCAATACAAGCTATGCTAAAGTAACTGGAAGATACTTGCAAGTGCACTATTGTCCATTGCTCCATTGCCCAACATGGAAGGAGTATTTGAAGATAACACAAGAAATACAATGTATAATAAGAAGATATTACATTGGCAGCACTGACACCCTAAACTCTATACAAGTGTCCCCTAATCATGACTCTTCGATTTTTGTCCTGCTAGTGATATCAGTATTTAGCCTTTTCCCTATTGAGACCTATCAAAATCCAAATAAAGGCATTTTGGAAGTTTCCCTAACCAGACAACTCTGAAGTAACATATGTAAAGCCTTTGAACACACATATCTTATCGGTAGCAATGAAGACAATACAACCTATGCGAGTGTACCTGGAAGATACTTGCAAGTACACCATTGCCTATTACTCCATTGGCCAACATGTAGGGTGTATTTGAAGATAACTCAAGAGATACAATGTATATTAAAAAAATATTACATTGTCAGCACTGACACCCTAAACTCTCTACAAGTATCGTATCAAATTGACTCTTTGATTTTTATCCTGCTTGTGATATCAGTATTTAGCCATATACCTGTAGAGGCCTATGGTAACTTAAATAAAGGCATTTTCACGGTTCCTATTTAAGGGACAAGATGGAAGTAACGCATGTAATGGTAAAAATCCACATATCTTTTCGAGAGTAGTGAACTCAATACTAGCCAGGCTAGTGTAACTGGAAGACACAAGTACACCATTGTCACTTGCTCCACTGGCCTACTTGGAGGTGTAATTGAAGACGTCTCAAGGCATACAAAGTATACTAAGAAGATATTACATTGTCAGCACTGACACCCTAACCCTTCTATAAGTATCCTATCAAATTCACTCTTCAGTATTGATCCTGCTCGTGATATTAGTATTTAGGCATATCCCTATACAGGCCTATGGGAACCTAAATAAAGGCATTTTGACAGTTCCTTTTTAAGGGTCAAGTTTGACGTAATGTATGTAAAGGGTAACAATCCACATATCTTTTCGACAGCAGTGAAGTCAATACAAGCTATGCTAGTGTACCTCGAAGACACTTGAAAGTAGGTCTTTGTCACTTGCTCCATTGGCCAATTTGGAGGTGTATTTGAAGACAAATTACGAGATACCATGTATACTAGGAAGATATTACGTTGTCTGCACTGACATCCTAACCTCTCTACAAGTATCCTATCAAATTGACTCTTTGATTTTTATCCTGCTTGTGATATCAGTATTTAGCCATATCCCTGTTCAGGACGATGGGAATCCAAATAAAAGCATTTTCACAGTTCCTATTTAAGGGACAACATTGAAGTAATGTATGTAAAGGGTAAAAATCCACATATCTTTTCCACAGCAGGGAAAGCAATACAAGCTATGCTAGTGTAACTGGAAAATACTTGCAAGAATACTTTTGTCACTTCCTCCATTGGCCTAGTTGGAGGTGTATTTGAAGACAACTGAAGAGATGCAATGTATACTAAGAAGGTATTACATTGTCTGCACTGACACCCTAACCTCTCTACAAGTATTCTATCCAAGTGACTCTTCAATATTTATCCTGCTCGTGATATCAGTATTTTTCCATATCCCTGTACAAGCCTATGGAATCCTAAATAAAGGCCTTTTGAAAGTTGCTCTTTAATGAACAAGATTGAGGTAATGAATGTAAAGCGTAAAAATCCACATATCTTTTTGACAGCAGTGAAGCCAATACAAGCTATGCTAGTGTACCTGGAAGACACTTACAAGTACACCATTGTCACTTGCTTCGTTGGCCTACTTGGAGGTGTAATTGAAGACATCTCAAGGCATACAAAGTATACTAAGAAGATATTACATTGTCAGCACTGACACCCGAACCCTTCTACAAGTATCCTATCAAATTGACTCTTCGGTATTTATCCTGCTCGTGATATCAGTATTTAGCCATATCCCTATACAGGCCTATGGGAAGCTAAATAAAGGCATTTTGACAGTTCCTTTTTAAGGGTCAAGATTGAAGTAATGTATGTAAAGGGTAAAAATCCACATATCTTTTCGACAGCAGTGAAGTCAATACAAGCTATGCTAGTGTACCTCGAAGACACTTGCAAGTAGATCTTTGTCACTTGCTCCATTGGCCAACTTGGAGGTGTATTTGAAGACAACTCAAGAGATACAATGTATACTAGGAAGATAATACATTGTCTGCACTGGCACCCTAACCTCTCTACAAGTATCCTATCAAATTGACTCTTTGATTTTTATTCTGCTTGTTATATCAGTATTTAGCCATATCCCTGTTCAGGACGATGGGAATCTAAATAAAAGCATTTTCACAGTTCCTCTTTAAGGGACAACATTGAAGTAATGTATGTTTAGGGTAAAAATCCACATATCTTTTCGACCGCAGTGAAGGCAATACAAGCTATGCTAGTGTAACTGGAAGATACTTGCAAGGATACTTTTGTCACTTCCTCCATTGGCCTAGTTGGAGGTGTATTTGAAGAGAACTGAAGAGATGCAATGTATACCAAGAAGGTAATACATTGTCTGCCCTGACACCCTAACCTCTCAACAAGTACCCTATGAAATTGACTCTTTGATTTTTATCCTGCTTGTGATATCAGTATTTAGCCATATCCCTGTTCAGGACGATGGGAATCTAAATAAAAGCATTTTCACAGTTCCTATTTAAGGGACAACATTGAAGTAATGTATGTAAAGGGTAAAAATCCACATATCTTTTCGACAGCAGTGAAGGCAATACAAGCTATTCTAGTGTAACTGGAAGATACTTGCAAGGATACTTTTGTCACTTCCTCAATTGTCCTTGTTGATGGTGTATTTGAAGACAACTGAAGAGATACAATGTATACTAAGAAGGTATTACATTGTCACCACTGACACCCTAACCTCTCTACAAGTATCCTATCCAATTGATTCTTCATTATTTATCCTGATTGTGATATCAGTATTTATCCATATCCCTGTACAAGCCTATGGAAACCTAAATAAAGGCCTTTTGAAAGTTCCTATTTAGTGGACAAGATTGAGGCAATGAATGTAAAGCGTAAAAATCCACATATCTTTTTGACAGCAGTGAAGTCAATACAAGCTATGCTAGTGTACCTGGAAGACACTTGCAAGTACACTTTTGTCACTTGCTCCATTGGCCTACTTGGAGGTGTATTTGAAGACATCTCAAGAGATACAATGTATACTAAGAAGATATTACATTGTCAGCACTGAAACCCTAACCTCTCTACAAGTATCCTATCAATCTGACTCTTCTATCTTTATCCTGCTTGTGATATCAGTATTTAGCCATATCCCTGTACAGGTCTATGGAAATCTAAATATAGGCGTTTTGACAGTTCCTATTTAAGGGGCAAGTTTGAAGTAATGTATGTAAAGGGTAAAAATCCACATATCTTTTCGACAGCAGTGAAGTCAATACGAGCTATGCTAATGTCCCTGGAAGACATTTGCACGTATGCCTCTGTCATTTCCTCTATGGGCCTACTTTTAAGGTGTATTTGAAGACAACTCAAGAGACACAATGCATACTAAGAAGATATTACATTGTCAGCACTGACACCTAAACTCTGTTCAAGTGTTCTGTAATCTTGACTCTTCAATTTTTATCGGGCTTGTAATATCAGTATTTAGCCTTTTCCCTGTTGAGACCTATAAGAATCCAAATAAATGGATTTTGGAAGTTCCCCCAACCAGACAACTCTGAAGTAATATATGTAAAGGCTTTGAACACACATATCGTATCGGTAGCAATGAAGACAATACAAGCTATGCGAGTGTACCTGGAACATACTTGCAAGTACACCATTGTCTATTGCTCCATTGGCCAACATGTAGGGTGTATTTGAAGATAACTCAAGAGATACAATGTATACTAAGGAGATATTACATTGTCAGCACTGACACCCTAACCTCTCTACAAGTATCCTACCAATCTGACTCTTCTATCTTTATCCTGCTTGTGATATCAGTATTTAGCCATATCCCTGTACAGGCCTATGGGAACCTAAATAAAGGCATTTTGACAGTTCCTATTTAAGGGACAAGTTTGAAGTAATGTATGTAAAGCGTAAAAATGCACATATCTTTTCGACAGCAGTGAAGTCAATACAAGCTATGCTAAAGTACCTGGAAGATTCTTGCAAGTGCACTATTGTCCATTGCTCCATTGCCCAACATGGAAGGATTATTTGAAGATAACACAAGAAATACAATGTATAAGAAGAAGATATTACATTGGCAGCACTGACACCCTAAACTCTATACAAGTGTCCTGTAATCTTGACTCTTCGATTTTTATCCTGCTAGTGATATCAGTATTTAGTCTTTTCCCTGTTGAGACCTACAAGAATCCAAATAAAGGCATTTTGGAAGTTCCCGTAACCACACAACTCTGAAGTAACATATGTAAAGCCTTTGAACACACATATCTTATCGGTAGCAATGAAGACAATACAAGCTATGCGAGTGTACCTGGACGATACTTGCAAGTACACCATTGCCTATTGCTCCATTTGCCAACATGTAGGGTGCATTTGAAGTTAACTCAAGAGATACAATGTATATTAAGAAGATATTACATTGCCAGCACTGACACCCTAACCTCTCTACAAGTATCCTATCAAACTGACTCTTTGATTTTTATCCTGCTTGTGATATCAGTATTAACCATATCCCTGTTCAGGACGATGGGAATCTAAATAAAAGCATTTTCACAGTTCCTATTTAAGGGACAAGAAGGAAGTAACGCATGTAAGGGTAAAAATCCACATATCTTTTCGAGAGCAGTGAACTCAATACAAGCTAGGCTAGTGTACCTGGAAGACACTTACAAGTACACCATTGTCACTTGCTTCGTTGGCCTACTTGGAGGTGGAATTGAAGACGTCTCAAGGCATACAAACTATACTAAGAAGATATTACATTGCCAGCACTGACACCCTAACCCTTCTACAAGTATCCTATCAAATTGACTCTTCGGTATTTATCCTGCTCGTGATATTAGTATTTAGCCATATCCCTATACAGGCCTATGGGAAGCTAAATAAAGGCATTTTGACAGTTCCTTTTTAAGGGTCAAGATTGAAGTAATGTATGTAAAGGGTAAAAATCCACATATCTTTTCGACAGCAGTGAAGTCAATACAAGCTATGCTAGTGTACCTCGAAGACACTTGCAAGTAAACCTTTGTCACTTGCTCCATTGGCCAACTTGGAGGTGTATTTGAAGACAACTCAAGAGATACAATGTATACTAGGAAGATAATACATTGTCTGCACTGGCACCCTAACCTCTCTACAAGTATCCTATCAAATTGACTCTTTGATTTTTATTCTGCTTGTTATATCAGTATTTAGCCATATCCCTGTTCAGGACGATGGGAATCTAAATAAAAGCATTTTCACAGTTCCTCTTTAAGGGACAACATTGAAGTAATGTATGTTTAGGGTAAAAATCCACATATCTTTTCGACCGCAGTGAAGGCAATACAAGCTATGCTAGTGTAACTGGAAGATACTTGCAAGGATACTTTTGTCACTTCCTCCATTGGCCTAGTTGGAGGTGTATTTGAAGAGAACTGAAGAGATGCAATGTATACCAAGAAGGTAATACATTGTCTGCCCTGACACCCTAACCTCTCAACAAGTACCCTATGAAATTGACTCTTTGATTTTTATCCTGCTTGTGATATCAGTATTTAGCCATATCCCTGTTCAGGACGATGGGAATCTAAATAAAAGCATTTTCACAGTTCCTATTTAAGGGACAACATTGAAGTAATGTATGTAAAGGGTAAAAATCCACATATCTTTTCGACAGCAGTGAAGGCAATACAAGCTATGCTAGTGTAACTGGAAGATACTTGCAAGGATACTTTTGTCACTTCCTCAATTGTCCTTGTTGATGGTGTATTTGAAGACAACTGAAGAGATACAATGTATACTAAGAAGGTATTACATTGTCACCCCTGACACCCTAACCTCTCTACAAGTATCCTATCCAATTGATTCTTCATTATTTATCCTGATTGTGATATCAGTATTTATCCATATCCCTGTACAAGCCTATGGAAACCTAAATAAAGGCCTTTTGAAAGTTCCTATTTAGTGGACAAGATTGAGGCAATGAATGTAAAGCGTAAAAATCCACATATCTTTTTGACAGCAGTGAAGTCAATACAAGCTATGCTAGTGTACCTGGAAGACACTTGCAAGTACACTTTTGTCACTTGCTCCATTGGCCTACTTGGAGGTGTATTTGAAGACAACTCAAGAGATACAATGTATACTAAGGAGGTATTACATTGTCAGCACTGAAACCCTAACCTCTCTACAAGTATCCTACCAATCTGACTCTTCTATCTTTATCCTGCTTGTGATATCAGTATTTAGCCATATCCCTGTACAGGTCTATGGAAATCTAAATATAGGCGTTTTGACAGTTCCTATTTAAGGGGCAAGTTTGAAGTAATGTATGTAAAGGGTAAAAATCCACATATCTTTTCGACAGCAGTGAAGTCAATACGAGCTATGCTAATGTCCCTGGAAGACATTTGCACGTATGCCTCTGTCATTTCCTCTATGGGCCTACTTTTAAGGTGTATTTGAAGACAACTCAAGAGACACAATGCATACTAAGAAGATATTACATTGTCAGCACTGACACCTAAACTCTGTTCAAGTGTTCTGTAATCTTGACTCTTCAATTTTTATCGGGCTTGTAATATCAGTATTTAGCCTTTTCCCTGTTGAGACCTATAAGAATCCAAATAAATGGATTTTGGAAGTTCCCCCAACCAGACAACTCTGAAGTAATATATGTAAAGGCTTTGAACACACATATCGTATCGGTAGCAATGAAGACAATACAAGCTATGCGAGTGTACCTGGAAGATACTTGCAAGTACACCATTGTCTATTGCTCCATTGGCCAACATGTAGGGTGTATTTGAAGATAACTCAAGAGATACAATGTATACTAAGGAGATATTACATTGTCAGCACTGACACCCTAACCTCTCTACAAGTATCCTACCAATCTGACTCTTCTATCTTTATCCTGCTTGTGATATCAGTATTTAGCCATATCCCTGTACAGGCCTATGGGAACCTAAATAAAGGCATTTTGACAGTTCCTATTTAAGGGACAAGTTTGAAGTAATGTATGTAAAGCGTAAAAATGCACATATCTTTTCGACAGCAGTGAAGTCAATACAAGCTATGCTAAAGTACCTGGAAGATTCTTGCAAGTGCACTATTGTCCATTGCTCCATTGCCCAACATGGAAGGATTATTTGAAGATAACACAAGAAATACAATGTATAAGAAGAAGATATTACATTGGCAGCACTGACACCCTAAACTCTATACAAGTGTCCTGTAATCTTGACTCTTCGATTTTTATCCTGCTAGTGATATCAGTATTTAGTCTTTTCCCTGTTGAGACCTACAAGAATCCAAATAAAGGCATTTTGGAAGTTCCCGTAACCACACAACTCTGAAGTAACATATGTAAAGCCTTTGAACACACATATCTTATCGGTAGCAATGAAGACAATACAAGCTATGCGAGTGTACCTGGACGATACTTGCAAGTACACCATTGCCTATTGCTCCATTTGCCAACATGTAGGGTGCATTTGAAGTTAACTCAAGAGATACAATGTATATTAAGAAGATATTACATTGCCAGCACTGACACCCTAACCTCTCTACAAGTATCCTATCAAACTGACTCTTTGATTTTTATCCTGCTTGTGATATCAGTATTAACCATATCCCTGTTCAGGACGATGGGAATCTAAATAAAAGCATTTTCACAGTTCCTATTTAAGGGACAAGAAGGAAGTAACGCATGTAAGGGTAAAAATCCACATATCTTTTCGAGAGCAGTGAACTCAATACAAGCTAGGCTAGTGTACCTGGAAGACACTTACAAGTACACCATTGTCACTTGCTTCGTTGGCCTACTTGGAGGTGGAATTGACGACGTCTCAAGGCATACAAACTATACTAAGAAGATATTACATTGCCAGCACTGACACCCTAACCCTTCTACAAGTATCCTATCAAATTGACTCTTCGGTATTTATCCTGCTCGTGATATTAGTATTTAGCCATATCCCTATACAGGCCTATGGGAAGCTAAATAAAGGCATTTTGACAGTTCCTTTTTAAGGGTCAAGATTGAAGTAATGTATGTAAAGGGTAAAAATCCACATATCTTTTCGACAGCAGTGAAGTCAATACAAGCTATGCTAGTGTACCTCGAAGACACTTGCAAGTAAACCTTTGTCACTTGCTCCATTGGCCAACTTGGAGGTGTATTTGAAGACAACTCAAGAGATACAATGTATACTAGGAAGATAATACATTGTCTGCACTGGCACCCTAACCTCTCTACAAGTATCCTATCAAATTGACTCTTTGATTTTTATTCTGCTTGTTATATCAGTATTTAGCCATATCCCTGTTCAGGACGATGGGAATCTAAATAAAAGCATTTTCACAGTTCCTCTTTAAGGGACAACATTGAAGTAATGTATGTAAAGGGTAAAAATCCACATATCTTTTCGACAGCAGTGAAGGCAATACAAGCTATGCTAGTGTAACTGGAAGATACTTGCAAGAATACTTTTGTCACTTCCTCCATTGGCCTAGTTGGAGGTGTATTTGAAGAGAACTGAAGAGATGCAATGTATACCAAGAAGGTAATACATTGTCTGCCCTGACACCCTAACCTCTCTACAAGTACCCTATCAAATTGACTCTTTGATTTTTATCCTGCTTGTGATATCAGTATTTAGCCATATCCCTGTTCAGGACGATGGGAATCTAAATAAAAGCATTTTCACAGTTCCTATTTAAGGGACAACATTGAAGTAATGTATGTAAAGGGTAAAAATCCACATATCTTTTCGACAGCAGTGAAGGCAATACAAGCTATTCTAGTGTAACTGGAAGATACTTGCAAGGATACTTCTGTCACTTCCTCAATTGTCCTTGTTGATGGTGTATTTGAAGACAACTGAAGAGATACAATGTATACTAAGAAGGTATTACATTGTCACCCCTGACACCCTAACCTCTCTACAAGTATCCTATCCAATTTATTCTTCATTATTTATCCTGCTTGTGATATCAGTATTTATCCATTTCCCTGTACAAGCCTATGGAACCCTAAAGGCCTTTTGAAATTTCCTATTTAATGACCAAGATTGAGGTAATTAATGTAAAGCGTAAAAATCCACATATCTTTTTGACAGCAGTGAAGTCAATACAAGCTATGCTAGTGTACCTGGAAGACACTTGCAAGTACACTTTTGTCACTTGCTCCATTGGCCTACTTGGAGGTGTATTTGAAGACAACTCAAGAGATACAATGTATACTAAGGAGGTATTACATTGTCAGCACTGAAACCCTAACCTCTCTACAAGTATCCTACCAATCTGACTCTTCTATCTTTATCCTGCTTGTGATATCAGTATTTAGCCATATCCCTGTACAGGTCTATGGAAATCTAAATATAGGCGTTTTGACAGTTCCTATTTAAGGGGCAAGTTTGAAGTAATGTATGTAAAGGGTAAAAATCCACATATCTTTTCGACAGCAGTGAAGTCAATACGAGCTATGCTAATGTCCCTGGAAGACATTTGCACGTATGCCTCTGTCATTTCCTCTATGGGCCTACTTTTAAGGTGTATTTGAAGACAACTCAAGAGACACAATGCATACTAAGAAGATATTACATGGTCAGCACTGACACCTAAACTCTATTCAAGTGTTCTGTAATCTTGACTCTTCAATTTTTATCGGGCTTGTAATATCAGTATTTAGCCTTTTCCCTGTTGAGACCTATAAGAATCCAAATAAATGGATTTTGGAAGTCCCCCCAACCAGACAACTCTGAAGTAATATATGTAAAGGCTTTGAACACACATATCTTATCGGTAGCAATGAAGACAATACAAGCTATGCGAGTGTACCTGGAAGTTACTTGCAAGTACACCATTGTCTATTGCTCCATTGGCCAACATGTAGGGTATATTTGAAGATAACTCAAGAGATACAATGTATACTAAGAAGATATTACATTGTCAGCACTGACACCCTAACCTCTCTACAAGTATCCTACCAATCTGACTCTTCTATCTTTATCCTGCTTGTGATATCAGTATTTAGCCATATCCCTGTACAGGCCTATGGGAACCTAAATAAAGGCATTTTGACAGTTCCTATTTAAGGGACAAGTTTGAAGTAATGTATGTAAAGCGTAAAAATGCACATATCTTTTCGACAGCAGTGAAGTCAATACAAGCTATGCTAAAGTACCTGGAAGATTCTTGCAAGTGCACTATTGTCCATTGCTCCATTGCCCAACATGGAAGGATTATTTGAAGATAACACAAGAAATACAATGTATAAGAAGAAGATATTACATTGGCAGCACTGACACCCTAAACTCTATACAAGTGTCCTGTAATCTTGACTCTTCGATTTTTATCCTGCTAGTGATATCAGTATTTAGTCTTTTCCCTGTTGAGTCCTACAAGAATCCAAATAAAGGCATTTTGGAAGTTCCCGTAACCACACAACTCTGAAGTAACATATGTAAAGCCTTTGAACACACATATCTTATCGGTAGCAATGAAGACAATACAAGCTATGCGAGTGTACCTGGACGATACTTGCAAGTACACCATTGCCTATTGCTCCATTTGCCAACATGTAGGGTGCATTTGAAGTTAACTCAAGAGATACAATGTATACTAAGAAGATATTACATTGTCAGCACTGACACCCTAACCTCTCTACAAGTATCCTATCAAACTGACTCTTTGATTTTTATCCTGCTTGTTATATCAGTATTTAGCCATATCCCTGTTCAGGACGATGGGAATCTAAATAAAAACATTTTCACAGTTCCTATTTAAGGGACAAGAAGGAAGTAACGCATGTAAGGGTAAAAATCCACATATCTTTTCGAGAGCAGTGAACTCAATACAAGCTAGGCTAGTGTACCTGGAAGACACTTACAAGTACACCATTGTCACTTGCTTCGTTGGCCTACTTGGAGGTGGAATTGAAGACGTCTCAAGGCATACAAAGTATACTAAGAAGATATTACATTGCCAGCACTGACACCCTAACCCTTCTACAAGTATCCTATCAAATTGACTCTTCGGTATTTATCCTGCTCGTGATATTAGTATTTAGCCATATCCCTATACAGGCCTATGGGAAGCTAAATAAAGGCATTTTGACAGTTCCTTTTTAAGGGTCAAGATTGAAGTAATGTATGTAAAGGGTAAAAATCCACATATCTTTTCGACAGCAGTGAAGTCAATACAAGCTATGCTAGTGTACCTCGAAGACACTTGCAAGTAAACCTTTGTCACTTGCTCCATTGGCCAACTTGGAGGTGTATTTGAAGACAACTCAAGAGATACAATGTATACTAGGAAGATAATACATTGTCTGCACTGGCACCCTAACCTCTCTACAAGTATCCTATCAAATTGACTCTTTGATTTTTATTCTGCTTGTTATATCAGTATTTAGCCATATCCCTGTTCAGGACGATGGGAATCTAAATAAAAACATTTTCACAGTTCCTCTTTAAGGGACAACATTGAAGTAATGTATGTTTAGGGTAAAAATCCACATATCTTTTCGACCGCAGTGAAGGCAATACAAGCTATGCTAGTGTAACTGGAAGATACTTGCAAGGATACTTTTGTCACTTCCTCCATTGGCCTAGTTGGAGGTGTATTTGAAGAGAACTGAAGAGATGCAATGTATACCAAGAAGGTAATACATTGTCTGCCCTGACACCCTAACCTCTCAACAAGTACCCTATGAAATTGACTCTTTGATTTTTATCCTGCTTGTGATATCAGTATTTAGCCATACCCCTGTTCAGGACGATGGGAATCTAAATAAAAGCATTTTCACAGTTCCTATTTAAGGGACAACATTGAAGTAATGTATGTAAAGGGTAAAAATCCACATATCTTTTCGACAGCAGTGAAGGCAATACAAGCTATGCTAGTGTAACTGGAAGACACTTGCAAGGATACTTTTGTCACTTCCTCAATTGTCCTTGTTGATGATGTATTTGAAGACAACTGAAGAGATACAATGTATACTAAGAAGGTATTACATTGTCACCACTGACACCCTAACCTCTCTACAAGTATCCTATCCAATTGATTCTTCATTATTTATCCTGATTGTGATATCAGTATTTATCCATATCCCTGTACAAGCCTATGGAAACCTAAATAAAGGCCTTTTGAAAGTTCCTATTTAATGACCAAGATTGAGGTAATTAATGTAAAGCGTAAAAATCCACATATCTTTTTGACAGCAGTGAAGTCAATACAAGCTATGCTAGTGTACCTGGAAGACACTTGCAAGTACACTTTTGTCACTTGCTCCATTGGCCTACTTGGAGGTGTATTTGAAGACAACTCAAGAGATACAATGTATACTAAGGAGGTATTACATTGTCAGCACTGAAACCCTAACCTCTCTACAAGTATCCTACCAATCTGACTCTTCTATCTTTATCCTGCTTGTGATATCAGTATTTAGCCATATCCCTGTACAGGTCTATGGAAATCTAAATATAGGCATTTTGACAGTTCCTATTTAAGGGGCAAGTTTGAAGTAATGTATGTAAAGGGTAAAAATCCACATATCTTTTCGACAGCAGTGAAGTCAATACGAGCTATGCTAGTGTACCTCGAAGACATTTGCACGTATGCCTCTGTCATTTCCTCTATGGGCCTACTTTTAAGGTGTATTTGAAGACAACTCAAGAGACACAATGCATACTAAGAAGATATTACATTGTCAGCACTGACACCTAAACTCTGTTCAAGTGTTCTGTAATCTTGACTCTTCAATTTTTATCGGGCTTGTAATATCAGTATTTAGCCTTTTCCCTGTTGAGACCTATAAGAATCCAAATAAATGGATTTTGGAAGTTCCCCCAACCAGACAACTCTGAAGTAATATATGTAAAGGCTTTGAACACACATATCTTATCGGTAGCAATGAAGACAATACAAGCTATGCGAGTGTACCTGGAAGATACTTGCAAGTACACCATTGTCTATTGCTCCATTGGCCAACATGTAGGGTGTATTTGAAGATAACTCAAGAGATACAATGTATACTAAGGAGATATTACATTGTCAGCACTGACACCCTAACCTCTCTACAAGTATCCTACCAATCTGACTCTTCTATCTTTATCCTGCTTGTGATATCAGTATTTAGCCATATCCCTGTACAGGCCTATGGGAACCTAAATAAAGGCATTTTGACAGTTCCTATTTAAGGGACAAGTTTGAAGTAATGTATGTAAAGCATAAAAATCCACGTATCTTTTCGACAGCAGTGAAGTCAACACAAGCTATGCTAAAGTACCTGGAAGATTCTTGCAAGTGCACTATTGTCCATTGCTCCATTGCCCAACATGGAAGGATTATTTGAAGATAACGCAAGAAATACAATGTATAAGAAGAAGATATTACATTGGCAGCACTGACACCCTAAACTCTATACAAGTGTCCTGTAATCTTGACTCTTCGATTTTTATCCTGCTAGTGATATCAGTATTTAGTCTTTTCCCTGTTGAGACCTACAAGAATCCAAATAAAGGCATTTTGGAAGTTCCCGTAACCACACAACTCTGAAGTAACATATGTAAAGCCTTTGAACACACATATCTTATCGGTAGCAATGAAGACAATACAAGCTATGCGAGTGTACCTGGACGATACTTGCAAGTACACCATTGCCTATTGCTCCATTTGCCAACATGTAGGGTGCATTTGAAGTTAACTCAAGAGATACAATGTATATTAAGAAGATATTACATTGCCAGCACTGACACCCTAACCTCTCTACAAGTATCCTATCAAACTGACTCTTTGATTTTTATCCTGCTTGTGATATCAGTATTAACCATATCCCTGTTCAGGACGATGGGAATCTAAATAAAAGCATTTTCACAGTTCCTATTTAAGGGACAAGAAGGAAGTAACGCATGTAAGGGTAAAAATCCACATATCTTTTCGAGAGCAGTGAACTCAATACAAGCTAGGCTAGTGTACCTGGAAGACACTTACAAGTACACCATTGTCACTTGCTTCGTTGGCCTACTTGGAGGTGGAATTGAAGACGTCTCAAGGCATACAAAGTATACTAAGAAGATATTACATTGCCAGCACTGACACCCTAACCCTTCTACAAGTATCCTATCAAATTGACTCTTCGGTATTTATCCTGCTCGTGATATTAGTATTTAGCCATATCCCTATACAGGCCTATGGGAAGCTAAATAAAGGCATTTTGACAGTTCCTTTTTAAGGGTCAAGATTGAAGTAATGTATGTAAAGGGTAAAAATCCACATATCTTTTCGACAGCAGTGAAGTCAATACAAGCTATGCTAGTGTACCTCGAAGACACTTGCAAGTAAACCTTTGTCACTTGCTCCATTGGCCAACTTGGAGGTGTATTTGAAGACAACTCAAGAGATACAATGTATACTAGGAAGATAATACATTGTCTGCACTGGCACCCTAACCTCTCTACAAGTATCCTATCAAATTGACTCTTTGATTTTTATTCTGCTTGTTATATCAGTATTTAGCCATATCCCTGTTCAGGACGATGGGAATCTAAATAAAAGCATTTTCACAGTTCCTCTTTAAGGGACAACATTGAAGTAATGTATGTTTAGGGTAAAAATCCACATATCTTTTCGACCGCAGTGAAGGCAATACAAGCTATGCTAGTGTAACTGGAAGATACTTGCAAGGATACTTTTGTCACTTCCTCCATTGGCCTAGTTGGAGGTGTATTTGAAGAGAACTGAAGAGATGCAATGTATACCAAGAAGGTAATACATTGTCTGCCCTGACACCCTAACCTCTCAACAAGTACCCTATGAAATTGACTCTTTGATTTTTATCCTGCTTGTGATATCAGTATTTAGCCATACCCCTGTTCAGGCCGATGGGAATCTAAATAAAAGCATTTTCACAGTTCCTATTTAAGGGACAACATTGAAGTAATGTATGTAAAGGGTAAAAATCCACATATCTTTTCGACAGCAGTGAAGGCAATACAAGCTATGCTAGTGTAACTGGAAGACACTTGCAAGGATACTTTTGTCACTTCCTCAATTGTCCTTGTTGATGATGTATTTGAAGACAACTGAAGAGATACAATGTATACTAAGAAGGTATTACATTGTCACCACTGACACCCTAACCTCTCTACAAGTATCCTATCCAATTGATTCTTCATTATTTATCCTGATTGTGATATCAGTATTTATCCATATCCCTGTACAAGCCTATGGAAACCTAAATAAAGGCCTTTTGAAAGTTCCTATTTAATGACCAAGATTGAGGTAATTAATGTAAAGCGTAAAAATCCACATATCTTTTTGACAGCAGTGAAGTCAATACAAGCTATGCTAGTGTACCTGGAAGACACTTGCAAGTACACTTTTGTCACTTGCTCCATTGGCCTACTTGGAGGTGTATTTGAAGACAACTCAAGAGATACAATGTATACTAAGGAGGTATTACATTGTCAGCACTGAAACCCTAACCTCTCTACAAGTATCCTACCAATCTGACTCTTCTATCTTTATCCTGCTTGTGATATCAGTATTTAGCCATATCCCTGTACAGGTCTATGGAAATCTAAATATAGGCGTTTTGACAGTTCCTATTTAAGGGGCAAGTTTGAAGTAATGTATGTAAAGGGTAAAAATCCACATATCTTTTCGACAGCAGTGAAGTCAATACGAGCTATGCTAGTGTACCTCGAAGACATTTGCACGTATGCCTCTGTCATTTCCTCTATGGGCCTACTTTTAAGGTGTATTTGAAGACAACTCAAGAGACACAATGCATACTAAGAAGATATTACATTGTCAGCACTGACACCTAAACTCTGTTCAAGTGTTCTGTAATCTTGACTCTTCAATTTTTATCGGGCTTGTAATATCAGTATTTAGCCTTTTCCCTGTTGAGACCTATAAGAATCCAAATAAATGGATTTTGGAAGTTCCCCCAACCAGACAACTCTGAAGTAATATATGTAAAGGCTTTGAACACACATATCTTATCGGTAGCAATGAAGACAATACAAGCTATGCGAGTGTACCTGGAAGATACTTGCAAGTACACCATTGTCTATTGCTCCATTGGCCAACATGTAGGGTGTATTTGAAGATAACTCAAGAGATACAATGTATACTAAGGAGATATTACATTGTCAGCACTGACACCCTAACCTCTCTACAAGTATCCTACCAATCTGACTCTTCTATCTTTATCCTGCTTGTGATATCAGTATTTAGCCATATCCCTGTACAGGCCTATGGGAACCTAAATAAAGGCATTTTGACAGTTCCTATTTAAGGGACAAGTTTGAAGTAATGTATGTAAAGCGTAAAAATGCACATATCTTTTCGACAGCAGTGAAGTCAATACAAGCTATGCTAAAGTACCTGGAAGATTCTTGCAAGTGCACTATTGTCCATTGCTCCATTGCCCAACATGGAAGGATTATTTGAAGATAACACAAGAAATACAATGTATAAGAAGAAGATATTACATTGGCAGCACTGACACCCTAAACTCTATACAAGTGTCCTGTAATCTTGACTCTTCGATTTTTATCCTGCTAGTGATATCAGTATTTAGTCTTTTCCCTGTTGAGACCTACAAGAATCCAAATAAAGGCATTTTGGAAGTTCCCGTAACCACACAACTCTGAAGTAACATATGTAAAGCCTTTGAACACACATATCTTATCGGTAGCAATGAAGACAATACAAGCTATGCGAGTGTACCTGGACGATACTTGCAAGTACACCATTGCCTATTGCTCCATTTGCCAACATGTAGGGTGCATTTGAAGTTAACTCAAGAGATACAATGTATATTAAGAAGATATTACATTGCCAGCACTGACACCCTAACCTCTCTACAAGTATCCTATCAAACTGACTCTTTGATTTTTATCCTGCTTGTGATATCAGTATTAACCATATCCCTGTTCAGGACGATGGGAATCTAAATAAAAGCATTTTCACAGTTCCTATTTAAGGGACAAGAAGGAAGTAACGCATGTAAGGGTAAAAATCCACATATCTTTTCGAGAGCAGTGAACTCAATACAAGCTAGGCTAGTGTACCTGGAAGACACTTACAAGTACACCATTGTCACTTGCTTCGATGGCCTACTTGGAGGTGGAATTGAAGACGTCTCAAGGCATACAAACTATACTAAGAAGATATTACATTGCCAGCACTGACACCCTAACCCTTCTACAAGTATCCTATCAAATTGACTCTTCGGTATTTATCCTGCTCGTGATATTAGTATTTAGCCATATCCCTATACAGGCCTATGGGAACCTAAATAAAGGCATTTTGACAGTTCCTTTTTAAGGGTCAAGATTGAAGTAATGTATGTAAAGGGTAAAAATCCACATATCTTTTCGACAGCAGTGAAGTCAATACAAGCTATGCTAGTGTACCTCGAAGACACTTGCAAGTAAACCTTTGTCACTTGCTCCATTGGCCAACTTGGAGGTGTATTTGAAGACAACTCAAGAGATACAATGTATACTAGGAAGATAATACATTGTCTGCACTGGCACCCTAACCTCTCTACAAGTATCCTATCAAATTGACTCTTTGATTTTTATTCTGCTTGTTATATCAGTATTTAGCCATATCCCTGTTCAGGACGATGGGAATCTAAATAAAAGCATTTTCACAGTTCCTCTTTAAGGGACAACATTGAAGTAATGTATGTAAAGGGTAAAAATCCACATATCTTTTCGACAGCAGTGAAGGCAATACAAGCTATGCTAGTGTAACTGGAAGATACTTGCAAGAATACTTTTGTCACTTCCTCCATTGGCCTAGTTGGAGGTGTATTTGAAGAGAACTGAAGAGATGCAATGTATACCAAGAAGGTAATACATTGTCTGCCCTGACACCCTAACCTCTCAACAAGTACCCTATCAAATTGACTCTTTGATTTTTATCCTGCTTGTGATATCAGTATTTATCCATTTCCCTGTACAAGCCTATGGAACCCTAAAGGCCTTTTGAAATTTCCTATTTAATGACCAAGATTGAGGTAATTAATGTAAAGCGTAAAAATCCACATATCTTTTTGACAGCAGTGAAGACAATACAAGCTATGCTAGTGTACCTGGAAGACACTTGCAAGTACACTTTTGTCACTTGCTCCATTGGCCTACTTGGAGGTGTATTTGAAGACAACTCAAGAGATACAATGTATACTAAGGAGGTATTACATTGTCAGCACTGAAACCCTAACCTCTCTACAAGTATCCTACCAATCTGACTCTTCTATCTTTATCCTGCTTGTGATATCAGTATTTAGCCATATCCCTGTACAGGTCTATGGAAATCTAAATATAGGCGTTTTGACAGTTCCTATTTAAGGGGCAAGTTTGAAGTAATGTATGTAAAGGGTAAAAATCCACATATCTTTTCGACAGCAGTGAAGTCAATACGAGCTATGCTAATGTCCCTGGAAGACATTTGCACGTATGCCTCTGTCATTTCCTCTATGGGCCTACTTTTAAGGTGTATTTGAAGACAACTCAAGAGACACAATGCATACTAAGAAGATATTACATGGTCAGCACTGACACCTAAACTCTATTCAAGTGTTCTGTAATCTTGACTCTTCAATTTTTATCGGGCTTGTAATATCAGTATTTAGCCTTTTCCCTGTTGAGACCTATAAGAATCCAAATAAAGGCATTTTGGAAGTTCCCCCAACCAGACAACTCTGAAGTAATATATGTAAAGGCTTTGAACACACATATCTTATCGGTAGCAATGAAGACAATACAAGCTATGCAAGTGTACCTGGAAGATACTTGCAAGTACACCATTGTCTATTGCTCCATTGGCCAACATGTAGGGTGTATTTGAAGATAACTCAAGAGATACAATGTATACTAAGGAGATATTACATTGTCAGCACTGACACCCTAACCTCTCTACAAGTATCCTATCAAACTGACTCTTTGATTTTTATCCTGCTTGTGATATCAGTATTTAGCCATATCCCTGTACAAGCCTATGGGAACCTAAATAAAGGCATTTTGACAGTTCCTATTTAAGGGACAAGATTGAAGTAATGTATGTAAAGCGTAAAAATCCACATATCTTTTCGACAGCAGTGAAGTCAATACAAGCTATGCTAAAGTACCTGGAAGATTCTTGCAAGTGCACTATTGTCCATTGCTCCATTGCCCAACATGGAAGGATTATTTGAAGATAACACAAGAAATACAATGTATAATAAGAAGATATTACATTGGCAGCACTGACACCCTAAACTCTATTCAAGTGTTCTGTAATCTTGACTCTTAGATTTTTATCCTGCTAGTAACATCAGCATTTAGCCTTTTCCCTGTTGAGACCTATAAGAATCCAAATAAATGGATTTTGGAAGTTCCCCCAACCAGACAACTCTGAAGTAATATATGTAAAGGCTTTGAACACACATATCTTATCGGTAGCAATGAAGACAATACAAGCTATGCGAGTGTACCTGGAAGATACTTGCAAGTACACCATTGTCTATTGCTCCATTGGCCAACATGTAGGGTGTATTTGAAGATAACTCAAGAGATACAATGTATACTAAGGAGATATTACATTGTCAGCACTGACACCCTAACCTCTCTACAAGTATCCTACCAATCTGACTCTTCTATCTTTATCCTGCTTGTGATATCAGTATTTAGCCATATCCCTGTACAGGCCTATGGGAACCTAAATAAAGGCATTTTGACAGTTCCTATTTAAGGGACAAGTTTGAAGTAATGTATGTAAAGCGTAAAAATCCACATATCTTTTCGACAGCAGTGAAGTCAATACAAGCTATGCTAAAGTACCTGGAAGATTCTTGCAAGTGCACTATTGTCCATTGCTCCATTGCCCAACATGGAAGGATTATTTGAAGATAACACAAGAAATACAATGTATAATAAGAAGATATTACATTGGCAGCACTGACACCCTAAACTCTATACAAGTGTCCTGTAATCTTGACTCCTCGATTTTTATACTGCTAGTGATATCAGTATTTAGTCTTTTCCCTGTTGAGACCTACAAGAATCCAAATAAAGGCATTTTGGAAGTTCCCGTAACCACACAACTCTGAAGTAACATATGTAAAGCCTTTGAACACACATATCTTATCGGTAGCAATGAAGACAATACAAGCTATGCGAGTGTACCTGGACGATACTTGCAAGTACACCATTGCCTATTCCTCCCTTTGCCAACATGTAGGGTGCATTTGAAGTTAACTCAAGAGATACAATGTATATTAAGAAGATATTACATTGCCAGCACTGACACCCTAACCTCTCTACAAGTATCCTATCAAACTGACTCTTTGATTTTTATCCTGCTTGTGATATCAGTATTAACCATATCCCTGTTCAGGACGATGGGAATCTAAATAAAAGCATTTTCACAGTTCCTATTTAAGGGACAAGAAGGAAGTAACGCATGTAAGGGTAAAAATCCACATATCTTTTCGAGAGCAGTGAACTCAATACAAGCTAGGCTAGTGTACCTGGAAGACACTTAAAAGTACACCATTGTCACTTGCTTCATTGACCTACTTGGAGGTGGAATTGAAGACGTCTCAAGGCATACAAAGTATACTAAGAAGATATTACATTGCCAGCACTGACACCCTAACCCTTCTACAAGTATCCTATCAAATTGACTCTTCGGTATTTATCCTGCTCGTGATATTAGTATTTAGCCATATCCCTATACAGGCCTATGGGAAGCTAAATAAAGGCATTTTGACAGTTCCTTTTTAAGGGTCAAGATTGAAGTAATGTATGTAAAGGGTAAAAATCCACATATCTTTTCGACAGCAGTGAAGTCAATACAAGCTATGCTAGTGTACCTCGAAGACACTTGCAAGTAAACCTTTGTCACTTGCTCCATTGGCCAACTTGGAGGTGTATTTGAAGACACTCAAGAGATACAATGTATACTAGGAAGATAATACATTGTCTGCACTGGCACCCTAACCTCTCTACAAGTATCCTATCAAATTGACTCTTTGATTTTTATTCTGCTTGTTATATCAGTATTTAGCCATATCCCTGTTCAGGACGATGGGAATCTAAATAAAAGCATTTTCACAGTTCCTCTTTAAGGGACAACATTGAAGTAATGTATGTTTAGGGTAAAAATCCACATATCTTTTCGACCGCAGTGAAGGCAATACAAGCTATGCTAGTGTAACTGGAAGACACTTGCAAGAATACTTTTGTCACTTCCTCCATTGGCCTAGTTGGAGGTGTATTTGAAGACAACTCAAGAGATACAATGTATACCAAGAAGGTAATACATTGTCTGCCCTGACACCCTAACCTCTCAACAAGTACCCTATGAAATTGACTCTTTGATTTTTATCCTGCTTGTGATATCAGTATTTAGCCATATCCCTGTTCAGGACGATGGGAATCTAAATAAAAGCATTTTCACAGTTCCTATTTAAGGGACAACATTGAAGTAATGTATGTAAAGGGTAAAAATCCACATATCTTTTCGACAGCAGTGAAGGCAATACAAGCTATTCTAGTGTAACTGGAAGATACTTGCAAGGATACTTCTGTCACTTCCTCAATTGTCCTTGTTGATGGTGTATTTGAAGACAACTGAAGAGATACAATGTATACTAAGAAGGTATTACATTGTCACCCCTGACACCCTAACCTCTCTACAAGTATCCTATCCAATTTATTCTTCATTATTTATCCTGCTTATGATATCAGTATTTATCCATATCCCTGTACAAGCCTATGGAAACCTAAAGGCCTTTTGAAATTTCCTATTTAATGAGCAAGATTGAGGTAATTAATGTAAAGGGTAAAAATCCACATATCTTTTTGACAGCAGTGAAGCCAATACAATCTATGCTACTGTACCTGGAAGACACTTGCAAGTACACCTTTTTCACTTGCTCCATTGGCCTACTTGGAGGTGTATTTGAAGACAACTCAAGAGATACATTGTATGCTAAGGAGGTATTACATTGTCAGCACTGAAACCCTAACCTCTCTACAAGTATCCTATCAAACTGACTCTTTGATTTTTATTCTGCTTGTGATATCAGTATTTACCCATATGCCTGTACAGGTCTATGGAAATCTAAATATAGGCATTTTGACAGTTCCTATTTAAGGGACCACTTTGAAGTAATGAATGTAAAGGGTAAAAATCCACATATCTTTTCGACAGCAGTGAAGTCAATACGAGCTATGCTATTTTACCTGGAAGACACTTGCATGTATGCCTTTGTCACTTCCTTTATTGGGCTACTTTTAAGGTGTATTTGAAGACAACTCAAGAGACACAATGCATACTAAGAAGACATTACTTTGTCAGCACTGACACCATAACCTCTCCTCAAGTATCCTATCAAACTGACTCTTGGATTTTTATCCTGCTTGTGGTATCAGTATTTAGCCATATACCTGTTCAGGCCTATAGAAATCTAAATAAAGGCATTTTGACAGTTGCTATTTAGGGGCGAAGGATGAATTAATGTATTTAAAGGGTAAAAATCCACATATCTTTTCGACAGTAGGGAAGTCATTACAAGCTATGCTAGTGTAACTGGAAGACACGTGCAAGTACACTTTTGTCACTTGCTCCATTGGCCTGCTTGGAGGTGTATTTGAAGACAACTCAAGAGATACAACGTATATTAAGAAAATATTACATTGTCAGCACTGACGCCCTAACCTCTCTACAAGTATCCTATCAAACTGACTCTTTGATTTTTATTCTGCTTGTGATATCAGTATTTAGCCATATCCCTGTTCAGGACGATGGGAATCTAAATAAAAGCATTTTCACAGTTCCTATTTAAGGGACAACATTGAAGTAATGTATGTAAAGGGTCAAAATCCACATATCTTTTCGACAGCTGTGAAAGCAATACAAGCTATGCTAGCGTAACTGGAAGATACTTGCAAGAATACTTTTGTCATTTCCTCTATTGCCCTTTTTGGAGCAGTATTTGAAGACATCTGAAGAGATACAATGTATACTAACAAGGTATTACATTGTCACCACTGACACCCTAATCTCTCTACAAGTATACTATAAAACTGACTCTATGATTTTTATCGAGCTTCTGTTACAAGTATTTACCCATATCCCTGTACAGGTCTATGGGAATCAAATATAGGCATTTTGATAGTTCCTATTTAAGGAACAAGTTTGAAGTAATGTATGTAAAGGGTAAAAATCCACATATCTTTTCGACAGCAGTTATATCAATAGAAGCCCTGCTACTGTACCCGGAAGGCACTTGCAAGTACACCTTTGTCACTTGCACCATTGGCATACTTGGAAGGTGTACTTGAAGACAACTCAAGAGATACAATGTATACTATGAAGATATTTCATTGTCAGCACTGGCACCCTAACCTCTCTAGTAGTGTCCTATCAAATTGACTCTACGATTTTTATCCTACTTTTGATATCAGTATTGAGCCATATCCGTGTACAGGTCTAAGGGATTCTAAATATAGGCATTTTTTCAGTTCCTATTTAAGGGACAAGTTTGAATTAATGTATGTAAAGGGTAAAAATGCACATATCTTTTCGACAGCAGTGAAGTCAACACAAGCTATGCTATTGTACCCGGAAGACACTTGGAAGTACACCTTTTTCACTTCCTCCTCTGGCCTGTTTGGAAGGTGTATTTGAAGACAACTCAAGAGATACAATGTATACTAACAAGATATTACGTTGTCAGCACTGACACCCTAACCTCTGTAGAAGTATCCTATCAAAATGACTCTTCGATTTTTATCCTGCTTGTGATATTAGTATTTAGCCATATCCCTTTTCAGGCCTATGGGAATCAAAATAAAGGCATTTTGACAGTTCCTATTTAAGGGAAAAGATTGACGTCATGTATGAAAAGGGTAAAAATCCACATATATTTTCTGCAGCAGTGAAGTCAGTACAAGATATGCTAGTGTCCTGGAATACACTTGGAAGAACACCTTTGTTCATTGATTCATTGGCCAACATGGAAAGTGTATTTGAAGATAACTCAAGATATAAAATATATACTAAGAAGATGTGTCATTGTCAATACGGAGTCCCTAAACTGTCCCCAAGTATCATATCAACATGACTCTTATGTTTTTTTCTTGCTTGTGATATCTGTGTTTAGCCCTTACCCCGTCGAGACCTCTAGGAATCCAAATACATGCATTTTGGCAGTTCTCCTTACCAGACAACTCTGAAGTAATATATGAAATGGGTAACAACCCACATATCTTATCGATAGCAGTGAAGACAATAAAAGCAATGCGAGTGTAAATGGAAGATACTTGCAAGTACAGCATTGTCCATTGCTAAATTGGCCAACATGGGAGGTGTATTTGAAGATAACTCAAGAGATACAATGTATACTAGGAAGATATTATTTTGGAAACACTGTCTCCCTAAGCTGTCTGTAAGTCTCATTTCAACTTGACTCTTCTATCTTTTTCCTGCTTGTGATATCAGTATTTAGGCTTTTCCCCGTTGAGGCCTATAGAAATCGAAAGAAATGAATTTGGTCTCTTTCCCTAAAAAGACAAGTGTGAAATAATATATCTAAAGAGTGAAAATCCACATATATTATCTACAGCAGTGAAGTCAGTACAAGCTGAGCTAGAGGACCTGGAAGATACTTGCAAGTACTCAACTGTCCCTTGCTCCCTTGGCCAACATGGAAGGGGTATATGAAGATGACTTAAGAAATACATTGAATACTAAGAAGATATTACATTGTCAGTACTGAATCCCTAGATTCTCTACAAGTGTCCTATCAACGTGACTCTTCTATATTTATGCGGCTTCTGATATCAGTATTTAGTTTTTGCCCTGTTCAAAGCATATAACAATCTAAAGAAATGCCTTTTGGCAGTTCCTCCTTACGAGGCAACATTGAAGTAATGTATGTAAAGGGCAAAAATCCACATATCTTTTCGACAGCAGTGAAGTCAATACAAGCTATTCTAGAGTACCTGGAAGATACCTGCAAGTGCACTATTTTCCATTATTCCATTGCCCAACATGGAAGGTGTATTTGAAGATAACTCAAGAAATACAATGTATAATAAGAAGATATTACATTGTAAGCACTGACACACTAAACCCTCTACAAGTGTCCTATAATCTTCACTCTTCAATTTTTACCTACTTTTAATATCAGTATTTAGCCTTTTCCCTGTTGAGACCTATAAGAATCCAAATAAATGCATTTTGGAAGTTCCCCTAACCAGACAACTCTAAAGTAATATATGTAAAGGCTTTGAACACACATATCTTATCGGTAGCAATGAAGACAATAAAAGCTATGCGAGTGTACCTGGAAGATCTTTGCAAGTACACCATTGTCTATTGCTCCATTGGCCAACATGAAGGGTGTATTTGAAGATAACTCAAGAGATACAATGTATACTAAGAAGATATTACATTCACAGCACTGACACCCTAACCTCACTACAAGTATCCTATCAAACTGACTGTTTGATTTTTATCCTGCTTGTGATATCAGTATTTAGCCATATCCCTGTACAGGCCTATGGGAACCTAAATAAAGACATTTTGACAGTTCCTATTTAAGGGACAAGAGTGAAGCAATGTATGCAAAGGGTAAAAATCCACATATTTTTTCAACAGCAGTGAAGTCAATACAAGCTATGCTAATGTACTTGGAAGACACTGGGAAGTACACCTTTGTCACTTGCACCATTGGCATACTTGGAAAGTGTACTTGAAGACAACTCAAGAGATACAATGTATACTATGAAGATATTTCATTGTCAGCACTGGTACCCTAACCTCTCTAGAAGTGTCCTATCAAATTGACTCTACGATTTTTATCCTACTTTTCATATCAGTATTGAGCCATATCCGTGTACAGGTCTAAGGGAATCTAAATATAGGCATTTTGTCAGTTCCTATTTAAGGGACAAGTTTGAAGTAATGTATGTAAAGGGTAAAAATGCACATATCTTTTCGACAGCAGTGAAGTCAACACAAGCTATGCTAGTGTACCCGGAAGACACTGGCAAGTCCACCTTTTTCACTTGCTCCACTGGCCTGTTTGGAAGGTGTATTTAAAGACAACTCAAGAGATACAATGTATACTAACAAGATATTACGTTGTCAGCACTGACTCCCTAACCTCTCTACAAGTCTCTTATCAAATTGACTCTTCGGTATTTATCCAGCTTGTAATATCAGTATTTAGCCATTTCCCTATACAGGCCTATGGCAACGGAAATAAAGGCATTTTGACATTTCCTGTTAAGGGACAAGATTGAAAAATGTATGCAGAGGGTGAAAATCCACATATCTTTTCGACAGCAGTGAAGGCAATACAAGCTATGTTAGTGTACCTGGAAGACACTTGCAAGTACACCATTGGAACTGGCTCCATTGGCCAACTTTGAGTTGTCTTTGAAGACAACTCAAGAGATACAATGTATACTAAGAATACATGACATCGTCTGCACTGACATCGAAACCTTTCTACAAGTATCCTATCAAAATGGTTCTTTGATTTTTATCCTGCATGTGCTATCAGTATTTAGGCATAAACCTGTTCAGGACTATGGGAATCTAAATAAAGGCATTTTGACAGTAACCATTTAAGGGACAACTTTGAAGTAATGTATATAAAGGGTAAAAATCCACATATCTTTTCGACAGCAATGAAGTCAGTACAAGCTATGCTAATGTACCCGGAAGATACTTGCAAGTACACCTTTGTCACTTACTCCATTGGCCTACTTGGAAGATGTATTTGATGACACCTCAAGAGACACAATGTATACAAAGAAGATATTACATTGTCAGCACTGAAACCCTAACCTCTCTACAAGTATCGTATCGAACTGACTCTTTAATTTTTATCCTGCTTCTGATATCAGTATTTAACCATATCCCTGTACAGGTCTATGGGAATCTAAATACAGGCATTTTGAGAGTTCCTATTTAAGGTACAACTTTGAAGTAATGTATGTAAAGGGTAAAAATCCACATATCTTTTCGATAGCAATGAAGTCAATACAAGCTATGCTAGAGTACCCGGAAGACACTTGCAAGTACACCTTTGTCACTTGCACCTTTGGCCTACTTGGAGGTGTATTTGAAGACAACTCAACAGATAAAATGTATACTAAGAAGATTTTACATTTTCAGCTCTCACACCCTAACCTCTCTACAATTATCCTATCAAATTGACTCTTCGGTATTTATCCTGCTTGTGATATCAGTATTTAGCCATATCCCAATACAGGCCTATGGGAAACTAAATAAAGGCATTTTGCCATGTCCTATTTAAGGGTCAAGATTGAAGCAATGTATGTAAAGCATAAAAATCCACATGTCTTTTCGACAGCAGTGAAGTCAATACAATCTATGCTAGTGTACTTGGACGACACTGGGAAGAACACCTTTATCACTTACTCCATTGGCCTACTTGGAGGTGTATTTGAAGACAACTCAAGAGATACAATGTATACTAAGAAGATATTACATTGTCAGCACTGAAACCCTAAGCTCTCTACAAGTATCCTATCAAACGGACTCTTTGATTTTTATCCTGCTTCTGATATCAGTAGTTAGCCATATCCCTGTACTGGACTATGGGAATCTAAATATAGGCATTTTGACAGTTCCTATTTAAGGGATAAGTTTGGAGTATTGTATGTAAAGGATAAATATCCACAAATCTTTTCGACAGCAGTGAAGTCAATACAAGCTATGAGAGTGTACCCGGAAGCCACTTGGAAGTACACCTTTGTCACTTGCTGCTTTGGCTTACTTGGAAGATGTATTTGAAGACAACTCAAGAGACACAATGTTTACTAAGAAGATATTACATGGTCAGCACTGAAACCCTAACCTCTCTTCAAGTATCCTATCAAACGGACTCTTTGATTTTTATCCTGCTTGTGATATCAGTATTTAGCCATATCCCTGTACAGGTCTATGGGAATCTAAATATAGGCATTTTAACAGTTCCTATTTAAGGGTCAAGATTGAAGTAATGTATGTAAAGGGTAAAAATCCACATACCTTTTCGACAGCAGTGAAGTCAACACAAGCTATGCTAGAGTACCTGGAAGATACCTGCAAGTGCACTATTTTCCATTGCTCCATTGCCACACATGGAAGGTGTATTAGAAGATAACTCAAGAAATATAATGTATTATAAAAAGATATTACATTGTCTGCACTGACAACCTAAACTCTATACAAGTGTACTGTAATCTTGACTCTTTGATTTTTTCCTGCTTGTGATATTAGTATTTTGCCATATACCTGTTCAGGCCTATGGGAATCAAAATAAAGTCATTTTGCCAATTCCTATTTAAGGGACAACATTGAAGTAATGTATGTAAAGGATAAAAATGCACATATCTTTTCGACAGCAGTGAAGTCAACACAAGCTACACTAGTGTACCCAGAAGACACTTGCAAGTACACCTTTGTCACTTGCTCCCTTGGCCTACTTGGAGGTATATTTGAAGACAACTCAAGGGATACAATGTATACTTAAGAAGATATTACTTTGTCAGCACTCTAACCCTAAATTCCGTACAAGTATACTATCAAACGAACTCTTTGATTTTTATCCTGCTTCTGATATCAGTATTTAGCCATATCTCTGTACAGGTCTATGGGAATCTAAATATAGGCATTTGGACAGTTCCTATTTAAGGGACAAGTTTGAAGTAATGTATGTAAAGGGTAAAAATCCACATACCTTTTCCACAGCAGTGAAGTCTACACAAGCTATGCTAGTGTACCCGGAAGACAGTAGGAAGTACACCATTGTCACTTGCTCCATTGGCCTACTTGGAGGTGTATTTGAAGACAACTCAAGAGCTACAGTATATACTAAGAAAATATCACATTGTTAGCACTGACACCCCAACCTATCTGCAATTACCCTATAAAATTGACTCTTCGGTATTTATCCTGCTTGTGATATCAGTCTTTAGCCATATCCCTATACAGGCCAATGGGAACCTAAATAAAGGCATTTTGACATTTCCTATTTAAGGGTCGAGATTGAAGCAATGTATGTAAAGCGTAAAAATCCACATATCTTTTCGAAAGCAGTGAAGTCAATACAATCTATGCTAGTGTACTTGGACGACACCGGCAAGTATACCTTGATCACTTACTCCATTGGCCTACTTAAATGTGTATTTGAAGACAACCCAAGAGATACAATGTATACTAAGTAGATATCACATTTTCAGCACTGACACCCTAGATTCTCTACAAGTGTCCTATCAACTTGACTCTTATATCTTTATCCTGCTTGTGATACCAGTATTTAGCATTTTCCCTGTTCAGGCATATAAGAATCTAAATAAAAGCCTTTTGGCAGTTCCTCCTTAAGAGGCAACATTGAAGTAATGTATGTAAAAGGTAAAAATTCACATATCTTTTCGACAGCAGGGAAGTGAATAGAAGATATTCTAGAGTACCTCGAAGATACTTGCAAGTAAACTATTGCCCATTGCTCCATTTCCCAATATGGAATGAGTATTTGAAGATAACAGAAGAAATACAATGTATAATAAAAAGATATTACAATGTCAGCAATGACAACCTAAACTCTCTACAAGTGTCCTGTAATCTTGACTCTTTGATTTTTATCCTGTTTCTGATATCAGTATTAACCATATCACTGTACCGGTCTAGGGGATTCTAATATAGCCATTTTGACAGTTCCTATCTAAAGGATAAGTTTGAAGTATTGTAAAGGGTAAAATTCCACATATCTTTTCGACAGCAGTGAAGTGAATACAAGCTCTGCTAGTTTACCCGGAAGACACTTGCAAGTACACTTTTGTCACTTGCTGCTTTGGCCTACTTGGAAGATGTGTTTGAAGACAACTCAAGAGACACAATGTATACTAAGAAGAAATTACAATGTCAGCACTGAAACTCTAACCTCTCTACAAGTATCCTATCAAAGTGACTGTTTGATTTTTCTCCTGCGACTGATATCAGTATTTAACCATATCCCCGTACAGGTCTATGGCATTCTAAATATAGGCATTTTGACAGTTACTATTTAAGGGACAAGTTTGAAGTAATTTATGTAAAGGGCAAAAATCCACATATCTTTTCGACAGCAGTGAAGTCAACACAAGCTATGCTAGTGTACCCGGAAGACACTTGCAAGTACACCTTTGTCACTTGCTCCCTTGGCCTACTTGGAGGTGTATTTGAAGACAATTCATGGGATACAATGTATATTAAGAAGATTTTATATTTTCAGCACTGACACCCTAACCTCTCTACAAGTATCCCATCAAATTGACTCTGCGGTATTTATCCTGCTGTGATATCAGTACTTAGCCATATCCCTATACAGGCCGATGGGAACCTAAATAAAGGCATTTTGATAGTTTCTATTTAAGGGTGCAGATTGAAGTAATGTATGTAAAGGGTAAAAATCCACATATCTTTTCGACAGCAGTGAAGTCAATACAAGATTTGCTAGTGTACCCGTATGACACTTGCAACTACACCTTTGTCAAGTGCTCCATTGACCTACTTGGAAGTGTATTTGAAGACAACTCAAGAGATACAATGTATACTAAGAAGATATTACATTGTCAGCACTGAAACCCTAACCTCTCTACAAGTATCCTATCAAAAGGACTCTTTGATTTTTATCCTGCTTCTGAAATCAGTATTTAGCCATATCCCTGTACAGGTCTATGGGAATCTAAATATAGGCATTGTGACATTTCCTATTGAAGGGACAACTTTGAAGTAATGTATGTAAAGCGTAAAAATCCACATATCTTTTCGACAGCAATGAAGTCAATACAAGCTATGCTAGTGTACCCGGAAGACAATTGCAAGTACACCTTTGTCACTTGCTCCATTGGCCTACTTGGAGGTGTATTTGAAGACAACTCAAGAGATACAATGTATACTAAGAAGATATTACATTGTCAGCACTGACACCGTAACCACTCTACAAGTATCCTATCAAATTGACTCTTCGGTATTTACCCTGCTGTGATATCAGTATTGAGCCATATCCCTATACAGGCCTATGGGACCCTAAATAAAGGCATTGTGAAAGTTTCTATTTCAGGGTGAAGATTGAAGTAATGTACGGAAAGGGTAAATATCCACATATCTGTTCGACAGCAGTGAAGTCAATACAAGCTATGCTAGTGTACCCGGAAGACACTGGCAAGTACATCTTTGTCACTTGCTCCATTGGCCTACTTGGAGGTGTATTTGAAGGCAACTCAACAGATACCATGTATATTAAGAAGATATTACATTTTCAGCACTGAAACGCCAACCTATCTACAATTATCCTATCAAACTGTCTCTTCGGTATTTATCCTGCTTGTGATATCACTATTTAGCCATATTCCTATACAGGCCTATGGGAACCTAAATAAAGGCATTTTGACATTAGCTATTTAAGGGTCAAGATTGAAGCAATGTATGTAACGCATAAAAATCCACATATCTTTTCGACAGCAGTGAAGTCAATACAATCTATGCTAGTGTACTTGGACGACACTGGCAACTACACCTTTATCACTTACTCCATTGGCCTACTTGGAGGTGTATTTGAAGACAACTCAAGAGATACAATGTATACTACGAAGATATTACATTGTCAGCACTGAAACCCTAACCTCTCTACAAGTATCCTATCAAACGGACTCTTTGATTTTTATCCTGCTTCTAATATCAGTATTTAGCCATATCCCTGTACGGGTCTATGGGAATCTAAATATAGGCATTTTGACAGTTCCTATTTAAGGGATAAGTTTGGAGTATTGTATGTAAAGGGTAAAAATCCACATATCTTTTCGACAGCAGTGAAGTCAATACAAGCTATGATAGTGTACCCGGAAGACACTTGCAAGTACACCTTTGTCACTTGCTGCTTTGGCCTACTTGGAAGATGTCTTTGAAGACAACTCAAGAGACACAATGTTTACTAAGAAGATATTACATTCTCAGCACTGAAACCCTAACCTCTCTACAACTATCCTATCAAACGGACTCTTTGATTGTCATACTGCTTGTGATATCAGTATTTAGCCATATCCCTGTGCAGGTCTATGGAAATCTAAATATAGGCATTTTGACAGTTTCTATTTAAGGGTGAAGATTGAAGTAATGTATGTAAAGGGTAAAAATCCACATACCTTTTCGACAGCAGTGAAGTCAATACAAGCTATATTAGAGTACCTGGAAGATACCTGCAAGGGCACTATTTTCCATTGCTCCATTGCCAAAAATGGAAGGTGTATTTGAAGATAACTCAAGAAATACAATATATAATACAAAGATATTACATTGTCAACACTGAATCCCTAGATTCTCTACAAGTGTCCTATGAACTTGACTCTTCTATCTTTATCCTGCTTGGGATACCAGTATTTAGCATTTTCCCTGTTCAGGCATATAAGAATTTAATAAAGGCCTTTTTGCAGTTCCTCCATAAGAGGCAACATTGAAGTAATGTATGTACATGGTAAAAATTCACATATCTTTTCGACAGCAGTGAAGTCAATAGAAGTTATTCTGGAGTACCTGGAAGATACTTGCAAGTACACTATTGTCCATTGCTCCATTGCCAAACATGGAAGGAGTATTTGAAGATAACAGAAAAAATACAATGTATAATAAAAAGATATTTCATTGTCAGCACTGACAACTTAAGCTATCTACAAGTGTCCTGTAATCTTGACTCTTTGATTTTTATCTTGCTTGTGATATTAGTATTTTGCCATAAGCCTGTTCAGGCCCATGGGAATCAAAATAAAGTCATTTTGCCAGTTCCAATTTAAGGGACAACATGGAAGTAATGTGTGTAAAGGGTAAAAATCCACATATCTTTTCGACAGCAGTGAAGTCAACACAAGCTATACTAGTGTACCTGGAAGACACTTGCAAGCATACCTTTGTCACTTGCTCCCTTGGCCTACTTGGAGGTGTATTTGAAGACAACACAAGAGATAGAATGTATACTAAGAAGATATTACATTTTCAGCACTGACACCATAACTTCTCTACAAGTATCCTATCAAATTGACTCTTCGGTATTTATCCTGCTGTGATATCAGTATTGAGCCATATCCCTATACAGGCCTATGGGACCCTAAATAAAGACATTTTGAAAGTTTCTATTTCAGGGTGAAGATTGAAGTAATGTATGGAAAGGGTTAAAATCCACATATCTCTTCGAGAGCAGTGAAGTCAATACAAGCTATGCTAGTGTACCCGGAAGACACTGGCAAGTACATCTTTGTCACTTGCTCCATTGGCCTAATTGGAGGTGTATTTGAAGACAACTCAACAGATACCATGTATATTAAGAACATATTACATTTTCAGCACTGAAACCCCAACCTATCTCCAATTATCCTATCAAACTGTCTCTTCGGTATTTATCCTGCTTGTGATGTCAGTATTTAGCCATATCCCTGTACGGGTCTATGGGAATCTAAATATAGGCATTTTGACAGTTCCTATTTAAGGGATAAGTTTGGAGTATTGTATGTAAAGGGTAAAAATCCACATATCTTTTCGACAGCAGTGAAGTCATTACAAGCTAGGATAGTGTACCCGGCAGACACTTGCAAGTACACTTTTGTCCCTTGCTGCTTTGGCTCCTTGGAAGATGTTCTTGAAGACAATTCAAGAGACACAATGTTTACTAAGAAGATATTACATTGTCAGCACTGAAACCCTAACCTCTCTACAAGTATCCTATCAAACGGACTCTTTGATGTTTATCCTGCTTATGATATCAGTATTTAGCCATATCCCTGTGCAGGTCAATGGGAATCTAAATATAGGCATTTTAACAGTTCCTATTTAAGGGTCAAGATTGAAGTAATGTATGTAAAGGGTAAAAATCCACATACCTTTTCGACAGCAGTGAAGTCAACACAAGCAATACTAGTGTACCCGGAAGACATTTGCAAGTACACCTTTGTCACTTGCTCCATTGGCCTACTTGGAGGTGTATTTGAAGACAATTCAAGAGATACAATGTATACTAAGAAGATATTACATTGTCAGCACTGACACCAAAACCTCTCTGCAAGTATCCTATCAAAATGGCTGTTTGATTTTTATCCTGCTTGTGATATCAGTATTTAGCCATATCCCTGTAGAGGTCTACGGGAATCTAAATATAGGCATTTTGACAGTTTCTATTTAAGGGTCAAGATTGAAGTAATGTATGTAAAATGTATAAATCCACATACTTTTTCCACAGCAGTGAAGTCAATACAAGCTATGTTAGAGTACCTGGAAGATACCTGCAAGTGCACTATTTTCCATTGCTCCCTTGCCAAACATGGAAGGTGTATTTGAAGATAACTCAAGAGATACAATGTATAATAAGAAGATATTACATTGTCAGCACTGAATCCCTAGATTCTCTACAAGTGTCCTATCAACTTGACTCTTCTATCTTTATCCTGCTTGGGATACCAGTATTTAGCAATTTCCCTGTTCAGGCATATAAGAATCTAATTAAAGGCCTTTTGGCAGTTCCTCCTTAAGAGGCAACATTAAAGTAATGTATGTACAGGGTAAAAATCCACATATCTTTTCGACAGCAGTGAAGTGAATAGAAGATATTCTAGAGTACCTCGAAGATACTTGCAAGTACACTATTGTCCATTGCTCCATTCCCCAATATGGAAGGAGTATTTGAAGATAACAGAAGAAATACAAGGTATAATAAAAAGATATTACAATGTCAGCACTGACACCCTAAGCTCTCTACAAGTGTCCTGTAATCTTGACTCTTTGATTTTTATCCTGCTTCTGATATCAGTATTAACCATATCACTGTACCGGACTATGGGATTCTAATATAGGCATTTTGACAGTTCCTATCTAAGGGATAAGTTTGGAGTATTGTAAAGGGTAAAAATCCACATATCTTTTCGACAGCAGTGAAGTCAATACAAGCTATGCTAGTGTACCCGGAAGACAATTGCAAGTACACCTTTGTCACTTGCTCCATTGGCCTACTTGGAGGTGTATTTGAAGACAATTCAAGAGATACAATGTATACTAAGAAGATATTACATTGTCAGCACTGACACCAAAACCTCTCTGCAAGTATCCTATCAAAATGGCTGTTTGATTTTTATCCTGCTTGTGATATCAGTATTTAGCCATATCCCTGTAGAGGTCTACGGGAATCTAAATATAGGCATTTTGACAGTTTCTATTTAAGGGTCAAGATTGAAGTAATGTATGTAAAATGTATAAATCCACATACTTTTTCCACAGCAGTGAAGTCAATACAAGCTATGTTAGAGTACCTGGAAGATACCTGCAAGTGCACTATTTTCCATTGCTCCCTTGCCAAACATGGAAGGTGTATTTGAAGATAACTCAAGAGATACAATGTATAATAAGAAGATATTACATTGTCAGCACTGAATCCCTAGATTCTCTACAAGTGTCCTATCAACTTGACTCTTCTATCTTTATCCTGCTTGGGATACCAGTATTTAGCAATTTCCCTGTTCAGGCATATAAGAATCTAATTAAAGGCCTTTTGGCAGTTCCTCCTTAAGAGGCAACATTAAAGTAATGTATGTACAGGGTAAAAATCCACATATCTTTTCGACAGCAGTGAAGTGAATAGAAGATATTCTAGAGTACCTCGAAGATACTTGCAAGTACACTATTGTCCATTGCTCCATTCCCCAATATGGAAGGAGTATTTGAAGATAACAGAAGAAATACAAGGTATAATAAAAAGATATTACAATGTCAGCACTGACACCCTAAGCTCTCTACAAGTGTCCTGTAATCTTGACTCTTTGATTTTTATCCTGCTTCTGATATCAGTATTAACCATATCACTGTACCGGACTATGGGATTCTAATATAGGCATTTTGACAGTTCCTATCTAAGGGATAAGTTTGGAGTATTGTAAAGGGTAAAAATCCACATATCTTTTCGACAGCAGTGAAGTCAATACAAGCTATGCTATTTTACCCGGAAGACACTTGCAAGTACACTTTTGTCACTTGCTTCTTTGGCCTACTTGGAAGATGTGTTTGAAGACAACTCAAGAGACACAATGTATACGAAGAAGATATTACATTGTCAGCACTGAAACCCTAACCTCTCTACAAGTATCCTATGAAACTGACTCTTCGGTATTTATCCTGCTGTGATATCAGTATTTATCCATATCCCTATACAGGCCTATGGGAACCTAAATAAAGGCATTTTAACAGTTTCTATTTAAGGGTGAAGATTGAAGTAATGTATGGAAAGGGTGAAAATCCACATATCTTTTCGACAGCAGTGAAATCAATATAAGCTATGCTAGTGTACCCGTAAGACACTTGCAAGTACACCTTTTTCAATTGCTCAATTGGCCTACTTGGAGGTGTATTTGAAGGCAACTCAAGAGATACAATGTATACTAAGAAGATATTACAATGTCAGCACTGAAACCCTAAACTCTCTACAAGTATCCTATCAAAGGGACTCTTTGATTTTTATCCTACTTCTGAAATCTGTATTTAGCCATATCCCTGTACAGCTCTATGGGAATCTATAGGCATTGTGACATTTCCTATTTAAGGGACAACTTTGAAGTAATGTATGTAACGGGAAAAAATCCACATATCCTTTCGACAGCAATGAAGTCAATACAAGCTATGCTAGAGTACCCGGAAGACACTTGCAAGTACACATTTGTCACTTGCTCCATTGGCCTACTTGGAGGTGTATTTCAAGACAACTCAAGAGATACAATGTATACTAAGAAGATATTACATTGTAAGCACTGACACCGAAACCTCTCTACAAGTATCCTATCAAAATGGCTGTTTGATTTCTATCCTGCTTGTGATATCAGTATTTAGCCATATCCCTGTAGAGGTCTACGGGAATCTAAATATAGGCATTTTGACAGTTTCTATTTAAGGGTCAAGATTGAAGTAATGTATGTAAAGGGTAAAAATCCACATACCTTTTCGACAGCAGTGAAGTCAACACAAGCAATACTAGTGTACCCGGAAGACATTTGCAAGTACACCTTTGTCACTTGCTCCCTTGGCCTACTTGGAGGTTTATTTGAAGACAACTCAACAGATACCATGTATACTAAGAAGATATTACATTTTCAGCACTGACACCCCAACCTATCTACAATTATCCTATCAAATTGACTCTTCGGTATTTATCCTGCTGTGATATCAGTATTGAGCCATATCCCTATACAGGCCTATGGGACCCTAAATAAAGGCATTTTGAAAATTTCTATTTCAGGGTGAAGATTGAAGTAATGTATGGAAAGGGTAAATATCCACATATCTGTTCGACAGCAGTGAAGTCAATACAAGCTATGCTAGTGTACTTGGACGACACTGACAAGTACACCCTTATCACTTACTCCATTGGCCTACTTGGAGGTGTATTTGAAGACAACTCAAGAGATACAATGTATACTAAGAAACTATTACATTGTCAGCACTGAAACACTAACCTCTCTACAAGTATCCTATCAAACGGACTCTTTGATTTTTATACTGCTTCTGATATCAGTATTTAGCCATAGCCCTGTACGGGTCTATGGGAATCTAAATATAGGCATTGTGACATTTCCTATTGAAGGGACAACTTTGAAGTAATGTATGTAAAAGGAAAAAATCCACATATCTTTTCGACAGCAATGAAGTCAATACAAGCTATGCTAGTGTACCCGGAAGACAATTGCAAGTACACCTTTGTCACTTGCTCCATTGGCCTACTTGGAGGTGTATTTGAAGACAATTCAAGAGATACAATGTATACTAAGAAGATATTACATTGTCAGCACTGACACCAAAACCTCTCTGCAAGTATCCTATCAAAATGGCTGTTTGATTTTTATCCTGCTTGTGATATCAGTATTTAGCCATATCCCTGTAGAGGTCTACGGGAATCTAAATATAGGCATTTTGACAGTTTCTATTTAAGGGTCAAGATTGAAGTAATGTATGTAAAATGTATAAATCCACATACTTTTTCCACAGCAGTGAAGTCAATACAAGCTATGTTAGAGTACCTGGAAGATACCTGCAAGTGCACTATTTTCCATTGCTCCCTTGCCAAACATGGAAGGTGTATTTGAAGATAACTCAAGAGATACAATGTATAATAAGAAGATATTACATTGTCAGCACTGAATCCCTAGATTCTCTACAAGTGTCCTATCAACTTGACTCTTCTATCTTTATCCTGCTTGGGATACCAGTATTTAGCAATTTCCCTGTTCAGGCATATAAGAATCTAATTAAAGGCCTTTTGGCAGTTCCTCCTTAAGAGGCAACATTAAAGTAATGTATGTACAGGGTAAAAATCCACATATCTTTTCGACAGCAGTGAAGTGAATAGAAGATATTCTAGAGTACCTCGAAGATACTTGCAAGTACACTATTGTCCATTGCTCCATTCCCCAATATGGAAGGAGTATTTGAAGATAACAGAAGAAATACAAGGTATAATAAAAAGATATTACAATGTCAGCACTGACACCCTAAGCTCTCTACAAGTGTCCTGTAATCTTGACTCTTTGATTTTTATCCTGCTTCTGATATCAGTATTAACCATATCACTGTACCGGACTATGGGATTCTAATATAGGCATTTTGACAGTTCCTATCTAAGGGATAAGTTTGGAGTATTGTAAAGGGTAAAAATCCACATATCTTTTCGACAGCAGTGAAGTCAATACAAGCTATGCTATTTTACCCGGAAGACACTTGCAAGTACACTTTTGTCACTTGCTTCTTTGGCCTACTTGGAAGATGTGTTTGAAGTCAACTCAAGAGACACAATGTATACGAAGAAGATATTACATTGTCAGCACTGAAACCCTAACCTCTCTACAAGTATCCTATGAAACTGACTCTTCGGTATTTATCCTGCTGTGATATCAGTATTTATCCATATCCCTATACAGGCCTATGGGAACCTAAATAAAGGCATTTTAACAGTTTCTATTTAAGGGTGAAGATTGAAGTAATGTATGGAAAGGGTGAAAATCCACATATCTTTTCGACAGCAGTGAAATCAATATAAGCTATGCTAGTGTACCCGTAAGACACTTGCAAGTACACCTTTTTCAATTGCTCAATTGGCCTACTTGGAGGTGTATTTGAAGGCAACTCAAGAGATACAATGTATACTAAGAAGATATTACAATGTCAGCACTGAAACCCTAAACTCTCTACAAGTATCCTATCAAAGGGACTCTTTGATTTTTATCCTACTTCTGAAATCTGTATTTAGCCATATCCCTGTACAGCTCTATGGGAATCTATAGGCATTTTGACAGTTCCTATTTAAGGGACAACTTTGAAGTAATGTATGTAAAGGGTAAAAATCCACATATCCTTTCGACAGCAATGAAGTCAATACAAGCTATGCTAGTGTACCCGGAAGACAATTGCAAGTACACATTTGTCACTTGCTCCATTGGCCTACTTGGAGGTGTATTTCAAGACAACTCAAGAGATAAAATGTATACTAAGAAGATATTACATTGTGAGCACTGACACCAAAACCTCTCTGCAAGTATCCTATCAAAATGGCTGTTTGATTTCTATCCTGCTTGTGATATCAGTATTTAGCCATATCCCTGTAGAGGTCTACGGGAATCTAAATATAGGCATTTTGACAGTTTCTATTTAAGGGTCAAGATTGAAGTAATGTATGTACAATGTATAAATCCACATACTTTTTCGACAGCAGTGAAGTCAATACAAGCTATGTTAGAGTACCTGGAAGATACCTGCAAGTGCACTATTTTCCATTGCTCCATTGCCAAACATGGAAGGTGTATTTGAAGATAACTCAAGAAATACAATGTATAATAAAAAGATATTACACTGTCAGCACTGAATCCCTAGATTCTCTACAAGTGTCCAATCAACTTGACTCTTCTATCTTTATCCTGCTTGTGATACCAGTATTTAGCATTTTCCCTGTTCAGGCATATAAGAATCTAAATAAAGGCCTTTTTGTAGTTCCTCCATAAGAGGCAACATTGAAGTTATGTATGTACATGGTAAAAATCCACATATCTTCTCGAGAGCAGTGATGTCAATAGAAGATATTCTAGAGTACCTGGAAGATATTTCAAGTACACTATTGTCCATTGTCCCTTGGCGCAACATGGAAGGAGTATTTGAAGATAACAGAAGAAATGCAATGTATAATAAAAAGATATTACATTGTCAGCACTGAAACCCTAAACTCTCTACAAGTGTCCTGTAATCTTGACTCTTTGATTTTTATCCTGCATGTGATATTAGTATTTTGCCATATGCCTGTTCAGGCCTATGGGAATCAAAATGAAGTCATTTTGCCAGTTCCTATTTAAGGGACAACATTGAAGTAATGTATGTAAAGGGTAAAAATTCACATATCTTTTCGACAGCAGTGAAGTCAACACAAGCTATACTAGTGTACCCGGAAGACACTTGCAAGTACACCTTTGTCACTTGCTCCCTTGGCCTACTTGGAGGTTTATTTGAAGACAACAGAAGGGATACAATATATACTAAGAAGATATTACATTTTCAGCACTGACACCATAACCTCTCTACAAGTATCCTATCAAATTGACTCTTCGGTATTTATCCTGCTGTGATATCAGTATTTAGCCATATCCCTATACAGGCCTATGGGACCCTAAATAAAGGCATTTTGAAAGTTTCTATGTCAGGGTGAAGATTGAAGTAATGTATGGAAAGGGTAAAAATCCACATATCTTTTCGACAGCAGTGAAGTCAATACAAGCTATGATAGTGTACCTGGAAGACACTTGCAAGTACACCTTTGTCACTTGCTGCTTTGGCCTACTTGGAAGATGTGTTTGAAGACAACTCAAGAGACACAATGTTTACTAAGAAGATATTACATTGTCAGCACTGAAACCCAAATCTCTCTGAAAGCATCCTATCAAACGGACTCTTTGATTTTTATCCTGCTTGTGATATCAGTATTTAGCCATATCCCTGTACAGGTCTATGGGAATCTAAGTATAGGCAATTTAACAGTTCCTATTTAAGGGTCAAGATTGATGTAATGTATGTAAAGGGTAAAAATCCACATACCTGTTCGACAGCAGTGAAGCCAACACAAGCTATGCTAGAGTACCTGGAAGATACCTGCAAGTGCACTATTTTCCATTGCTCCATTGCCAAACATGAAAGGTGTATCTGACGATAACTCAAGAAATACAATGTATAATAAGAAGATATTACATTGTCAGCACTGAATCCCTAGATTCTCTACAAGTGTCCTATCAACTTGACTCTTCTATCTTTATCCTGCTTGTGATACCAGTATTTAGCATTTTCCCTGTTCAGGCATATAAGAATCTAAATAAATTCCTTTTTACAGTTCCTCCATAAGAGGCAACATTGAAGTAATGTATGTTCATGGTGAAAATCCACATATCTTCTCGACAGCAGTGAAGTCAATAGAAGATATTCTAGAATACCTGGAAGATACTTGCAAGTACACTATTGTCCATTGAACCATTGCGCAACATGGAAGGAGTATTTGAAGATAAGACAAGAAATACAATGTATAATAAAAAGATATTACATTGTCAGCACTGACACCCTAAACTCTCTACAAGTGTCCTGTAATCTTGACTCTTCGATTTTTATCCTGCTTGTGATATTAGTAATTTCAATATGCCTGTTCAGGCCTATGGGAATCAAAATAAAGTCATTTTGCCAGTTCCTATTTAAGGGACAACATTGAAGTAATGTATGTAAAGGGTAAAAATCCACATATCTTTTCGACGCAGTGAAGTCAACACAAGCTACACTAGTGTGCCCGGAAGACACTTGCAGGTACACATTTGTCACTTGCACCATTGGCATACTTGGAAGGTGTATTTGAAGACAACTCAAGAGATACAATGTATACTATGAAGATATTTCATTGTCAGCACTGGCACCCTAACCTCTCTAGAAGTATCCTATCAAATTGACTCTACGATTTTTATCCTACTTTTGATATCAGTATTGAGCCATATCGGTGTACAGGTCTAAGGGAATCTAAATATAGGCATTTTGACAGTTCCTATTGAGGGACAAATTTGAAGAAATGTATGTAATGTGTAAAAATCCACATATTTGTTCGACAGCAGTGAAGTCAATACAATCTATGCTAGTGTACTTGGACGACACTGGCAAGTACACCTTTATCACTTACTCCATTCGCCTACTTGGAGTTGTATTTGAAGACAACTGAGGAGATACAATGTACACTAAGAAGATATTACATTGTCAGCACTGAAACCCTAACCTCTCTACAAGTATCCTATCAAACGGACTCTTTGATTTTTATCCTGCTTCTGATATCAGTATTTAGCCATATCTCTATACGGGTCTATGGGAATCTAAATATAGGGATTTTGACAGTACCTATTTAAGGGATAAGTTTGGAGCATTGCATGTAAAGGCTATAAATCCACATATCTTTTCGACAGCAGTGAAGTCAATACAAGCTATGATAGTGTACCCGGAGGACACTTGCAAGTACACCTTTGTCACTTGCTGCTTTGGCCTACATGGAAGATGTGATTGAAGATAACTCAAGAGACACAATGTTTACTAAGAAGATATTACATTGTCAGCACTGAAACCCTAAACTCTCTACAAGTATCCTATGAAACGGACTCTTTGATTTTTATCCTGCTTGTGATATCTGTATTTAGCCATATCCCTGTACAGGTCTATGGGAATCTAAATACAGGCATTTTAACAGTTCCTATTTAAGGACCAAGTTTGTAATAATGTATGTAAAGGGTAAAAATCCACATATCTTATCGACAGCAATGAAGTCAATACAAGCTATGCTAGAGAACCTGGAAGATACCTGCAAGTGCACTATTTTCCATTGCTCCATTGCCAAACATGGAAGGGGTATTTGAAGATAACTCAAGAAATACAATGTATAATAAGAAGAAATTACATTGTCAGCATTCAATCCCTAGATTCTCTACAAGTGTCCTATCAACCTGACTCTTCTATCTTTATCCTGCTTGGGATACCAGTATTTAGCATTTTCCCTGTGCAGGCATATAAGAATTTAAATAAAGGCCTTATTGCTGTTCCTCCTTAAGAGGCAACATTGAAGCAACATGTACAGGGTAAAAATCCACATATCTTTTCGACAGCAGTGAAGTGAATAGAAGATATTCTAGAGTACCTGGAAGATACTTGCAAATACACTATTGTCCATTGCTCCATTGCGCAACATGGAAGGAGTATTTGAAGATAACAGAAGAAATACAATGTATAATAACAAGATATTACATTTCCAGCACTGACACCCTAAACTCTCTACAAGTGTCCTGTAATCTTGACTCTTTGATTTTTATCCTGCTTGTGAAATTAGTATTTTGCCATATGCCTGTTCAGGCCTATGGGAATCAAAATAAAGTCATTTTGCCAGTTCCTATTTAAGGGACAACATTGAAGTAATGTATGTAAAGGGTAAAAATCCACATATCTTTTGGACAGCAGTGAAGTCAACACAAGTTATACTAGTGTACCCGGAAGACACTTGCCAGTACACCTTTGTCACTTGCTCCCTTGGCCTACTTGGAGGTATATTTGAAGACAACACAAGGGATACAATGTATACTAAGAAGATATTACATTTTCAGCACGGACACCATAACCTCTCTACAAGTATCCTATCAAATTGACTCTTCCGTATTTATCCTGCTGTGATATCAGTATTTAGCCATATCCCTATACAGGCCTATGGGACCCTAAATAAAGGCATTGTGAAAGTTTCTATTTCAGGGTGAAGATTGAAGTAATGTATGGAAAGGGTAAAAATCCACATATCTGTTCGACAGCAGTGAAGTCAATACAAGCTATGCTAGTGTACCCGGAAGACCCTGGCAAGTACACCTTTGTCACTTGCTCCATTGGCCTACTTGGAGGTGTATTTGAAGACAACTCAACAGATACCATGTATACTAAGAAGATATTACATTTTCAGCACTGACACCCCAACCTATCTACAATTATCCTATCATATTGACTCTTCGGTATTTATCCTGCTTGTGATATCAGTATTTAGCCATATCCCTATACAGGCCTATGGGAACCTAAATAAAGGCATTTTGACATTTCCTATTTAATGGTCAAGATTGAACCAATGTATGTAAAGCGTAAACATCCACATATCTTTTCGACAGCAGTGATGTCAATACAATCTATGCTAGTGCACTTGGACGACACTGGCAAGTACACCTTTATCACTTACTCCATTGGCCTACTTGGAGGTGTATTTGAAGACAACTCAAGAGATACAATGTATACTAAGAAGTTATTACATTGTCAGCACTGAAACCCTAACCTCTCTACAAGTATCCTATCAAACTGACTCTTTGATTTTTATCCTGCTTCTGATATCAGTATTTAGCCATATCCCTTTACGGGTCTATGGGAATCTAAATATAGGCATTTTGACAGTTCCTATTTAAGGGATAAGTTTGGAGTATTGTATGTAAAGGGTAAAAATCCACATATCTTTTCGACAGCAGTGAAGTCAATACAAGCTATGATAGTGTACCCGGAAGACACTTGCAAGTACACCTTTGTCACTTGCTGCTTTGGCCTACTTGGAAGATGTGTTTGAAGACAACTCAAGAGACACAATGTTTACTAAGAAGATATTACACTGTCAGCACTGAAACCCTAACCTCTCTACAAGTATCCTATCAAACGGACTCTTTGATTTTTATCCTGCTTCTGATATCAGTATTTATCCATATCCCTAACGGGTCTATGGGTATCTAAATATAGGCATTTTGACAGTTCCTATTTAAGGGATCAGTTTGGAGTATTGTATGTAAAGGGTAAAAATCCACATATCTTTTCGACAGCAGTGAAGTCAATACAAGCTATGATAATGTACCCGGAAGACACTTGCAAGTACACCTTTGTCACTTGCTGCTTTGGCCTACTTGGAAGATGTGTTTTAAGACAACTCAAGAGACACAATGTTTACTAAGAAGATATTACATTGTCAGCACTGCAACCCTAACCTCTCTACAAGTATCCTATCAAACGGACTCTTTGATTTTTATCCTGCTTGAGATATCAGTATTTAGCCATATCCCTGTACAGGTCTGTGGGAATCTAAATATAGATATTTTAACAGTTCCTATTTAAGGGTCAAGATTGAAGTAATGTATGTAAAGGGTAAAAATCCACATACCTTTTCGACAGCAGTGAAGTCAACACAAGCTTTGCTACAGTACCTGGAAGATACCTGCAAGGGCACTATTTTCCATTGCTCCATTGCCAAACATGGAAGGTGTATTTGAAGATAACTCAAGAAATACAATGTATAATAAGAAGATATTACATTGTCAGCACTGAATCCCTAGATTCTCTACAAGTGTCCTGTAATCTTGACTCTTTGATTTTTATCCTGCTTCTGATATCCGTATTAACCATATCACTGTACCGGTCTATGGGATTCTAATATAAGCATTTTGACAGATCCTATCTAAGGGATAAGTTTGGAGTATTGTAAAGGGTAAAAATCCACATATCTTTTCGACAGCAGTGAAGTCAATACAAGCTATGATAGTGTACCCGGAAGACACTTGCAAGTACACCTTTGTCACTTGCTGCTTTGGCCTACTTGGAAGATGTGTTTGAAGACAACTCAAGAGACACAATGTATACTAAGAAGATATTACATTGTCAGTACAGAAACCCTAACTTCTTTACAAGTATCCTATCAAAGTGACTGTTTGATTTTTATCCTGCTTGTGAAATCAGTATTTATCCATATGCCTGTTCAGGCCTGAGGGAATCTAAATTAAGGCATTTTGACAGTTCCTATTTAAGGGTCAACACTGAAGTCATGTACTTAAAGGGTATACATGTATAGTAAGCAGATATGTCATTGTCAACACAGACTACCTAAACTGTCGGCAAGTATCATATCAACTTGTCTCTTCTGTTTTTTTTCCTGCTTGTGATATCAGTATTTAGCCTTTACCCTGTCGAGACCTCTAGGACTCCAAATAAATGAATTGGGACAGTTCTTCTTACCAGACAACTGTGAAGTAATATATGTAATGGGGAACAACCCACATTTTTTGTCGATAGCAGTGAAGACAATTCAAGCTATGGCAGTGTAACTGGAAGATAGTTGCAAGTATACCATTGTCCATTGCTCAAATGAACAACATGGAAGGTGTATTTGAATATAACTCAAGAGATACAATGTATACTTAGAAGATATGTCATTGTCAACACGGACTCCCTAAACTGTTAGCAAGTATCATATCAAATTGACTCTTCTGTTTTTTTCCTGCTTGTGATATCAGTATTTAGCCTTTACCCTGTCGAGACCTCTAGGAATCCAAATAAATGCATTTTGGCAGTTCTCCTTACCAGACAACACTGAAGTAATATATGTAATGGGGAACAACCCACATATCTTATCGATAGCAGTGAAGACAATAAAAGCTATGCGAGGGTACCTGGAAGATACTTGCAAGTACACCATTATCTATTCCTCAATTGGCCAAGATGGCAGGTGTCTTTGAAGATAACTCAAGAGATACAATGTATACTAGGAAGATATTAGATTGGGCACTCTATCTCCCTAAGCTGTCTGCAAGACTCATTTCAACTTGACTCTTCTATCTTTTTCCTGCTTGTGATATCAGTATTTAGGCTTTTCCACGTTGAAGCCTATAGAAATCCAAAGAAATGAATTTGGTCACTTCCCCTAAAGAGACAACTGTGAAACAATATATCTAAAGAGTGAAAATCCACGTATATTATAGACAGCAGTGAAGTCAGTACAAGCTAAACTAGAGTACCTGGAGGATACCTGTAGGTACTCAACTGTCCCTTGTTCCCTTGGCCAACATTGAAGGGGTATAAGAAGATGACTTAAGAAATACCTTGAATACTAAGAAGATATTACATTGTCAGCACTGAATCCCTAGATTCTCTACAAGTGTCCTATCAACTTGACTCTTCTCTCTTTATCCTGCTTGTAATATCAGTATTCAGCATTTTCCCTGTTCAGGCATATAAGAATCTAAATAAAGGCCTTTTGGCAGTTCCTCCTTAAGAGGCAACATTGAAGTAATGTACGTAAAGGGTAAAACTCCACATATATTTTCGACAGCAGTGAAGTCAATACAGGCTATGCTAGAGTAACTAGAAGATATTTGCAAGTGCACTATTGTCCATTGCTGCGTTGCCCAACATGGAAGGTGTATTTGAAGATAAATCGAGATATACAATGTACCCTAAGAAGACATGTCATTGTCAACACGGACTCCCTTAACTGTCGGCAAGTATCATATCAACTTGACTCTTCTGTTTTTTTTCCTGCTTGTGATAACACTGTTTAGCATTTACCCTGTCGAGACCTCTAGGAATCCAAATAAATGCATTTTGGGAGTTCTCCAACTCTGAAGTTATATATGTAATGGGGAACAACCCACATATCTTATCGATAGCAATGAAGACAATAAAAGGTATGCGAGTGTACCTGGACGACACTTGCAAATACACCTTTGTCACTTGCTCCATTGGCCTACTTGGAGGTGTAATTGAAGACAACTCGAGATACAATGTATACTAAGAAGATACTGCATTGTCAGCACTGACACCCTAACCTCTCTTCAAGTATCCTATCAAACTGACTCTTTGATTTTTATCCTGCTTATGATATCAGTATTTAGCCGTATCCTTCTACCGGCCTATGGGAACCTAAATAAAGGCATTTTCACAGTTCCTATTTAAGGAACAAGATTGAAGTAATGTATGTAAAGGGTAAAAATCCACATATCTTTTCCACAGCAATGAAGTCAATACAAGCTATGCTAGTGTACCCGGAAGATACATGCAAGTACACCTTTGTCCATTGCTCCATTGCCAAACATGGAATGTGTATATGAAGATAACTCAAGAAATACAATGTATAATAAGAATATATTACATTGTCAGCACAGACACCCTAAACTCTCTACAAGTGTCCTATATATTTGACTTTTCGATGTTTATCCTGCTTCAGATATCAGTATTTAGCCTTTTCCCTGTTGAGACCTATAAGAATCCAAACAAATGCATTTTGGCAGTTCCCCTAACCAGACAACTCTGAAGTAATATATGTAAAGGCTTAAAACACACATATCTTATCGGTAGCAATGAAGACAATACAAGCTATGCAAGTGTACCTGGAAGACACTTGCAAGTACACCTTTGTCACTTGCTCCCTTGGCCCACGTGGAGGTGTAATTGAAGACAGCTCAAGAGATACAATATATACTAAGAAGATATTACATTGTCAGCACTGACACCCTAACCCCTCTACAAGTATCCTAACAAATTGACTCTTCGATTTTTATCCTGCTTGTGATAACAGTATTTAGCCACATCCTTGTTCAGTTCTATGGGAATATAAATAAAGGACTTTTGACAGTTCCTATTTAAGGGTCAACATTGCAGTAATGTATGTAAAGGGTAAAAATCCACATATATTTTCTGCAGCAGTAAAGTCAATACAAGATATGCTAGTGTGCCTGGAATACACTTGCAAGTACACCATTTTCCATTGATTCATTGGCCAACAGGGAAAGTGTATTTGAAGATAAATCAAGATATACAATGTATACTAAGAAGATATGTCATTGTCAACACGGACTCCCTAAACTGTCGGCAAGTATCATATCAACTTGACTCTTCTGTTTTTTTCCTGCTTGTGATATCCGTATTTAGCCTTTACTATTTCGAAACCTCTAGGAATCCAAAGAAATGCATTTTGGCAGTTCTCCTTACCATACAACACTGAAGTAATATATGTAATGGGGAACAATCCACATATCTTATCGATAGCATTGAAGACAATAAAAGCTATGTGAGGGTAGCTGGAAGATACTTGCAAGTACACCATTGTCTATTCCTCAATTGGCCAAGATGGGAGGTGTCTTTGAAGATAACTCAAGAGATACAATGTATACTAGGAAGATATTACATTGGGAACTCTATCTCCCTAAGCTGTCTGCAAGACACATTTCAACTTGACTCTTCTATCTTTTTCCTGCTTGTGATATCAGTATTTAGGCTTTTCCCCGTTGAGGCCGGTAGAAATCCAAAGAAATGAATTTGGTGGCTTCCCCTAAAGAGACAAATGTGAAATAATATATTTAAAGAGTGAAAATCCGCGTATATTATCTACAGCAGTGAAGTCAGTACAAGCTATGCTAGAGTACCTGGAGGATACTTGCAAGTACTCAGCTGTCCCTTGCTCCCTTGGCCAACATGGAAGGGGTATATGAAGATGACTTAAGAAATACATTGAATACTAAGATGATATTACATTGTCAGCACTGAATAGCTAGATTCTATGCAAGGGTCCTGTAAACTTGACTCTCCCATCTTTATCCTGCTAGTGATACCAGTATTTAGCCTTTTCCCTGTTCAGGCATATAGGAATCTAAATAAAGCCATTTTAGCTGTTTCTCCTTAAGAGACAACACTGAAGTAATATATGTAAAGGGTAAAAATACACATATCTTATCGACAGGAGTGAAGTCAGTTCAAGCTATGTTAGTGTACATGGAGGACACTTGCAAGTACACCATTGTCAATTGCTCCTTTGGCCTACTTGGAAGGTATATGTGAGGATAACTGAAGAGAAACAATATATACTAAGAAGATATTACATTGTCAGCACTGACACCCTAAACTCTCTACAAGTGTCCTATAAATTGACTCTTCGATCTTTATTCTGCTTGTAATATCAGTATTTAGCCTTTTCCCTGTCGCCAGACAACTCTGAAGTAATATATGTAAAGGCTTAAAACGCACATATCTTATCTTTTAGCAATGAAGACAATACAAGCTATGCTAGTGTACCTGGAAGATACGTGCAAGTACACCATTGTCCATTGCTCCAGTGGCCATCATGCAAGGTGTATTTGAAGATAACTCAATAGATGCAATATATACTAAGAAGATATTACATTGTCAGCACCGATACCCAAACCTCTCTACAAGTAACCTCTCAAATTGACTCTTTGATTTTTATCCTGCTTGTGATACCAATATTTAGCCATATCCCTGTATAGGCATTTTGACAGTTCATATCTAAGGTACAAGATTGAAGTAATGTATGTAAAGGGTAAAAATCCACATATATTTTCTGCAGCCGTGAAATCAATAAAAGATATGCTAGGGTACCTGGAATACACTTGCAAGTACACCATTGTCCATTGCTCCATTGGCCAACATGCAAGGTGTATTTGAAAATAACTCAAGAGATCCAATGTATACTAAAAATATATTACTTGGTCAGCACTGACACACTAACCTCTCTACAAGTAACCTATCAAATTGACTCTTTGATTTTTATCCTGCTTGTGATATCAGTATTTATCCTTATATCTGTTCAGGCCTATGGGAATCTAAATAAAGGCATTTTGACAGTTCCTATTTAAGGGACAAGATTAAATAATGTCTGTTAAGGGTAAAAATCCACATATCTTTTCGACATCAGTGAAGTCAATACAAGCTATGCCAGTGTACCTGGAATACACTTGCAAATACACCATTGTCCATTGATTCATTGGCCAAAATCAAAGTGAATTTGAAAATAACTCAAGATATACAATGTATACTAAGAAGATATGTCATTTTCAACACGGACTCACTAAACTGTCGGCAACTGTCATATCAACTTGACTCTTCAGTTTTTTCCTGCTTGTGATATCAGTATTTAGTCATATCCCTCTACAGGCCTATGGGAATCTAAATAAAGGCATTTTGACAGTTCCTATTTAAGGGAAAAGATTGAAATAATGTATGCAAAGGGTAAAAATCCACATATCTTTTTTACAGCAGTGAAGTCAATACAAGCTATGCTAATGTACCTGGAAGACACTTGCAAGTACACATTTGTCACTTGCTCCATTGGCGTACATGGAAGGTGTATCTGAAGACAACTCAAGAGATCCAATGTATACTAAGAAGATATAACATTGTCAGCACTGACAAACTAACCTCTCTACAAGTAACCTGTCAAATTGGCTCTTTGATTTTTATCCTGCTTGTTATATCAGTATTTAGCCATATCGCTGTACAGGCTATGGGAATCTAAATAAAGGCATTTTGACAGTTCCTATTTAAGGGACAAGATTGAAGTAATGTATATAAAGGGTAAAAATCCACATATATTTTCTGCAGCAGTGAAGTCAATTCAAGATATGCTAGTGTACGTGGAATACACTTGCAAGTACACCATTGTTCATTGATTCATAGGCCAACATGGAAAGTGTACTTGAAGATAACTCAAGATATATAATATATACTAAGAAGATATGTCATTGTCAACACGGACTCCCTTAACTGTTGGCAAGCATCATATCAACTTGAATATTCTGTTTTTTTTCCTGCTTGTGATATTAGTATTTATCATTTTCCCTCTGGAGATCTCTAGGAATGCAAATAAATGCATTTTGGCAGTTCTCCTTACCAGACAACTCTGAAGTAATATATGTAATGGGTAACAACCCACATATCTTATCGATAGCAGTGAAGACAATAAAAGCTATGCGAGTGTACCTGGAAGATACTTGCAAGTACACCATTGTCCATTGCTCAACTGGCCAACATGGGATGTGTCTTTGAAGATAACTCAAGAGATACAATGTATACTCGGAAGATATTACATTGGAAACACTGCCTCCCTAAGCTTTCTGCAAGTCTCATTTCAACTTGACTCTTCCATCTTTTTCCTGCTTGTGATATCAGTATTTAGGCTTTTCCCCGTTGAGGCCTATAGAAATCCAAAGAAATGAATTTGGTGGCTTCCCCTAAAGAGACAACTGTGAAACAATATATCTAAAGAGTGAAAATCCACATATGTTATCTACAGCAGTGAAGTCAGTACAAGCTATGCTAGAGTACCTGGAAGATACTTGCAAGTACTCAACTGTCCCTTGCTCCCTTAGCCAACATGGAAGTTGTATATGAAGATGACTTAAGAAATACATTGAATACTAAGAAGATATTACATTGTCAGTATTGAATACCTAGATTCTATGCATGTGTCCTGTAAACTTGACTCTTCCATCATTATCCTGCTAGTGATACAAGTATTTCGCCTTTTCCCTCTTCAGGCAAATAGGAATCTAAATAAAGCCATTTCAGCTGTTTCTCCTTAAGAGACAACACTGAACTAATATATGTAAAGGGTAAAAATACACATATCTTATTGACAGGAGTGAAGTCAGTTCAAGCTATGTTAGTGTACATGGAGGATACTTGCAAGTACACCATTGTCAATTGCTCCTTTGGCCTACTGGGAAGGTATATGTGAAGATAACTCAAGAGAAACAATATATACTAAGACGATATTACATTGTCAGCACTGACACCCGAAACTCGCTACAAGTATTCAATCAACTTGACTCTGCTATTTTCATCCTGCTTGTGATATCAGTATTAAGGCATATCCCTTTATAGGCCTATGGGAATCTAAATAAAGGCCCTTTATTATACCCCTTTTTCACTTGGTCAATTGGCCTTCAAAGAAGGTGTATTTGAAGACAATTCAAGAGATACAATGTATACTAAGAAGATATTACATTGTCAGCACTAACACGCTAACCTCTCTAGAAGCACCCTATCAAATTGACTCTTCGATTTTAATCCTGCTTGTGAAATCAGTATTTATCCATATCCCTGTTCAGGCCTGAGGGAATCTAAATAAAGGCATTTTGACAGTTCCTATTTAAGGGTCAACACTGAAGTCATGTATGTAAAGGGTAAAAATCCACATATATTTTCTGCAGCAGTGAAGTCAATACAAGATATGCTAGTGTGCCTGGAATACACTTACAAGTACACCATTGTCCATTGATTCTTTGGCCAACATGGAATGTGTATTTGAAGATAAATCAAGACATACGATGTATAGTAAGCAGATATGTCATTGTCAACACGGACTACCCAAACTGTCGTCAAGTATCATATCAACTTGGCTCTTCTGTTTTTTTCCTCCTTGTGATATCAGTATTTAGCCTTTACCCTGTCGAGACCTCTAGGAATCCAAATAAATGAATTGGGGCAGTTCTTCTTACCAGACAACTGTGAAGTAATATATGTAATGGGTAATAACCCATATATCTTATCGATAGCTGTGAAAACAATAAAAGCTATGCCAGTGTACCTGGAAGATACTTGCAAGTACACCATTGTCCATTGCTCAATGGACGACGATGGGAAGTGTAATTGAAGATGAATCAAGAGACACAACGTATACTAGGAAGACATTACATTGGCAACCCTGTCTCCCGAAGCTGTCTGCAAGTCTGATTTGACCTTGACTCTTCTACCTTTTTCCTGCTTGTGATATCAGTATTTAGGTTTTTCCCCGTTGAGGCCTATAGAAATCCAAATAAATGAATTTGGTCACTTCCCCTAAAGAGACAACTGTGAAATAATATATCTAAAGAGTGAAAATCCACATATATTATCTACAGCAGCGAGGTCAGTACAAGGTATGCTAGAGTACCTGGAGGATACTTGCAACTACTCAACTGTCACTTGCTCCCTTGGCCAACATGGAAGGTGTATATGAAGATGTCTTAAGAAATACATTGAATACTAAGAAGATATTACATTGTCAGCACTGACACCCTAACCTCTCTACAAGTATCCTAACAAATTTACTCTTTGATTTTTATCCTGCTTGTGATATCAGTATTCATTCATATCCCTGTACAGGCGTATGGGAATCTAAATAAAGGCATTTTGACAGTTCCTATTTAAGGGAAAAGATTGAAATAATGTATGCAAAGGGTATAAATCCACATATCTTTTTGACAGCAGTGAAGTCAATACAAGCTATGCTAGTGTACCTGGAAGACACTTGCAAGTACACATTTGTCACTTGCTCCATTGGCGTACTTGGAAGGTGTATTTGAAGACAACTCAAGAGACACAATGCATACTAAGAATATATTACATTGTCAGCACTGACACTCTAACCTCTCTAGAAATATCCTATCAAATTGACTCTTCGATTTTTATCCTGCTTGTGATATCAGTATTTTGCCATATCCGTTTTCAGGCCTATGGGAATCAAAATAAAGGCCTTTTGACAGTTCCTCTTTAAGGGACAAGATAGAAGTAATGCATGTAAAGAGTAAAAATCCACATATCTTTTCGACAGCAGTGAAGTCAATACAAGCTATGCTAGTGTACCTGGAAAACACTTGCAAGTACACCTTTGTCACATTCTCCATTGGCCTACTTCGAAGGTGTATTTGAAGACAACTCATGATATACAACGTATAGTAAGAAGATATGTCATTCTCAACAAGGACTCCCTAAAGTGTCGGCAAGTATCATATTAACTTGACTCTTCTGTTTTTTCCTGCTTGTGATATCAGTATTTAGGCATTTCACTGTCGAGACCACTAGGAATCCAATTAAATGCATTTTGGCAGTTCTCCTTACCAGACAGCTCTGAAGTAATATATGTAATGGGTAACAACCCACATATCTTATCGATAGCAGTGAAGACAATAAAAGCTATGCGAGTGTACCTGGAAGATACTTGCAAGTACACAATTGTCCTTTGCTCAATTGGCCAACATGGAAGTTGTATTTGACGATAACTCAAGAGACACAATGTATACTACGAAGATATCACATTAGAAACACTGTCTCCCTAAGCTGTTTGCAAGTCTCATTTCAACTTGACTCTTCTGTCTTTTTCCTGCTTGTGATAACAGTATTTAAGCTTTTCCCCGTGAGGCCTATAGAAATGCAACGAAATGAATTTTATCACTTCCCCTAAAGAGACAACTGCGAAATAATATATCGGAAGTATGAAAATCCACATATATTATCTACAGCAGTGAAGTCAGTACAAGGTATGCTAGAGTTCCTGGAAGATACTTGCAAGTACTCACCTGTCCCTTGCTCCCTTGGCCAACATGGAAGGTGTACATGAAGAGGACTTAAGAAATACATTGAATACTCAGGAGATATTACACTGTCAGCACTGAAACCTAGATTCTCTACAAGTGTCCTATCAACTTGACTCTACTAACTTTATCCTGTAGTGATATCAGTATTTAGCCTTTTTCCATTTCAGGCATATAGGAATCTAAATAAAGGCATTTTAGCTGTTCCTCCTTGGGAGACAACACTGAAGCAGTATATGTAAAGGGTAAAAATCCACATATCTTATTGACAGGAGTGAAGACAATAGCAGATATACTAGTGTACCTGGAGGATACTTGCAAGTACACCATTGTCAATTGCTCCATTGGCCTACTTGGAAGGTATATGTGAACATAACGCAAGAGAAACAACGTATACTAAGAAGATGTTACATTGTCAGCACTGACACCCGAAACTCTCTACAAGTATCCTATCAACTTGACTCTTCTATCTTTATCCTGCTTGTGATGTCAGTATTAGCATTTTCCCTGTTCAGGCATATAAGAATCTAAAGAAAGACCTTTTGGCAGTTCCTGCTTAAGAGTCAACGTTGAAGTAATGTGTGTAAAGGGTAAAAACCCACATATCTTTTCGACAGCAGTGAAGTCAATACAAGCTATGCTAGAGTACCTGGAAGATACTTGCAAGTGCACTATTGTCCATTGTTCCATTGTCCAACATAGAAGGAGTATTTTTAGATAACTAAAGAAATACAATATATAATAAGAAGATATTACATTCTCAGCACTGACACCCTAAACTCTCTACACGTGTCCTATAAATTGACTCTTCGATCTTTATTCTGCATGTAATATCAGTATTTAGCCTTTTCCCTGTTGAGACCTATATGAATCCCAATAAATGCATTTTGGCAGTTCCCGTAGCCAGACATATCTGAAGTAATATATGTAAAGGCTTAAAACACACATATCTTATCGGTAGCAATGAATACAATACAAGCTATGCGATTGTACCTGGAAGATACGTGCAAGTACAGCATTGTCCATTGCTCCATTGGCCAAAAGCAAGGTGTATTTGAAGATAACTCAAGAGATACAATATATACTAAGAAGATATTACATTGTCAGCACTGACACCCTAACCTCTCTACAAGTAAACTGTCAAATTGACTCTTTGATTTTTATCCTGCTTGTGATATCAATACTTAGCCATATCCCTTTACAGGCCTATGGGAATCTAAATAAAGGCTTTTTGACAGTTCCTATTTAAGGTACAAGATTGAAGTAATGTATGTAAAGGATAAAAATCCACATATCTTTTCGACAGCAGTGAAGTCAATACAAGCTACGCTATTGTACCTGGAAGACACTTGCAAGTACACCTTTGTCACTTTCGCCATTGGCCTACTTGGAAGGTGTATTTGAAGACAACTCAAGAGATACAATGTATACTAAGAAGATATTACATTGACAGTACGGACAGCCTAACCTCTCTACAAGTGTCCTATCAAATTGACTCTTTGATTTTTATGATGGTTGTGATAACAGTATTTAACCATATCCCTGTTCAGGCCTAAGAGAATCAATATAAAGGCATTTTGACAGTTCCTATTTAAGGGACAAGATTGAAGTAATGTATGTAAACGGTAAAAATCCACATATATTTTCGACAGCAGTGAAGTCAATACAAGCTATCCTAGTGTACCTGGAAAACACTTGCAAGTACACCTTTGTCACTTGCTCCATTGGCCTACTTGGAAGGTGTATTTGAAGACAACTCAGGATATACAATGTATACTAAGAAGATATGTCTTTGTCAGCAAGGACTCCCTAAAGTGTCGGCAAGTATCATATTAACTTGACTCTTCTGTTTTTTCCTGCTTGTGATATCAGAATTTAGGCATTTCACTGCCGAGACCTCTATAAATCCAAATAAATGCATTTTGGCAGTTCTCCTTACTAGACAGCTCTGAAGTAATATATGTAATGGGTAACAACCCACGTATCTTTTCGATAGCAGTGAAGACAATAAAAGCTATGCGAGTGTACCTGGAAGATACTTGCAAGTACACAATTATCCTTTGCTCAACTGGCCAACATGGAAGGTGTATTTGAAGATAACTCAAGAGACACAATGTATACTACTACGATATCACATTAGAAACACTGTCTCCCTATGCTGTCTGCAAGTCTCGTTTCAACTTGACTCTTCGTGATATCAGTATTCAAGCTTTTCCCCGTGAGGCCTATAGAAATCCAAAGAAATAAATTTTTTCACTTCCCCTAAAGAGACAACTGTGAAATAATATATCTGAAGAGTGAAAATCCACATATATTATCTACAGCAGTGAAGTCAGTACAGGCTATGCTAGAGTACCTGTAAGATACTTGCAAGTACTCAACTGTCCCTTGCTCCCTTGGCCAACAAGGAAGGTGTACTTGAAGATGACTTAAGAAATACATTGAATACTCAGACGATATTACACTGTCAGCACTGAATACCTAGATTCTCTGCAAGTGTCCTATCAACTTGACTCTACTATCTTTATCCTGTAGTGATATCAGTACTTAGCCTTTTCCCATTTCAGGCATATAGGAATCTAAATAAAGGCATTTTAGCTGTTCGTCGTTAGGAGACAACACTGAAGTAATATATGTAAAAGGTGAAAATCCACATATCTAATCGACATGACTGAAGATAATAGCAGCTATACTAGTGTACCTGGAGGATACTTGGAAGTACACAATTGTCAATTGCTCCATTGCCCTACTTGGAAGGTATATGTGAAGGTAACTCAAGAGAAACAATGTATACTAAGAAGATGTTACACTGTCAGTACTGATAACCGAAACTCTCTACAAGTATCCTAACAACTTGACTGTTCTATCTTTATCCTGCTTGTGATATCAGTATTTAGCATTTTCCCTGTTCAGGCATATAAGAATCTAAACAAAGGCCTTTTCGCAGTTCCTGCTTAAGAGGCAACACTGAAGTAATGTATGTAAAGGGTAAAAACACCCATATCTTTTCGACAGCAGTGAAGACAATACAAGCTATGCTAGAGTACCTGAAAGATACTTGCAAGTGCACTATTGGCCATTGCTCCATTGCGCAACATGGAAGGAGTATTTGAAGATAACTCAAGAAATACAATGTATAATAAGAAGATATTACATTGTTAGCACTGACACCCTAAACTCTCTACAAGTGTCCTATAAATTGACTCTTCGATCTGTATCCTGCTTGTAATATCAGTATTTAGCTTTTTCCATGTTCAGACCTATAGGAATGCAAATAAATGCATTTTGGCAGTTCGACTAACCAGACAACTCTGAAATAATATATGTAAAGGTTTAGAACCCACATATCTTATCGGTAGCAGTGAACACAATACAAGCTATGCGAGTGTACCTGGAAGATACTTGAAAGTACACCATTGTCCATTGCTCCATTGGCCAACATGCAAGGTGTATTTGAAGATAACTCAAGAGATACAGTGTATACTCAGAAGATATTATATTGTCAGCACTGACTCCCTAACCTCTCTACAAGTAACCTGTCAAATTGACTCGTTGATTTTTATCCTGCTTGTGATATCAGTATTTAGGCATTTCACTGTCGAGACCTCCAGGAATCCAAATAAATGCATTTTGGCAGTTCTCCTTACCATACAGCTCTGAAGTAATATATGTAATGGGTAACAACCTACATATCTTATCGATAGCAGTGAAGACAAGAAAAGCTACGAGAGTGTACCTGGAAGATATTTGCAAGTACACCATTGTCCGTTGCTCAACTGGCCAACATGGAAGGTGTATTTGAAGATAACTCAAGAGATACAATGTATACTAGGAAGATATTACATTGGAAACACTATCTCCCTAAACTGTCTGCGAGTCTCATTCCAACTTGACTCTTCTATCTTTTTCCTGCTTGTGATTTCAGTATTTAGTCTTTTCCCCGTTGAGGCCTATAGAAATCCAAAGAAATGAATTTAGTCACTTCCCCTAAAGAGACAACTGTGAAATAATATATCTAAAGAGTGAAAATCCACATATATTATCTACAGCAGTGAAGTCAGTACAAGCTAAGCTAGAGTACCTGGAAGATACTTGCAAGAACTCAACTGTCCCTTGATCCCTTAGTCAACATGGAAGGTGTATATGAAGGTGACTTAAGAAATACATTGAACACTAAGAAGATATTACATTGTCAGCACTGACACCCTAAACTCTCTACAAGTGTGCTATAAACTTGACTCTTCGATCTCTTTCTGCTTGTAATATCAGTATGTAGCCTTTTCCCTGTTCAAACCTATATGAATCCAAATAAAGGCATTTTGGCAGTTCCCGTAGCCAGACAACTCTGAAGTAATATATGTGAAAGTTGAAAACACACATATCTTTTCGGTACCAATGAAGACAATACAAGCTATGCGACTGTACCTGGAAGATACTTGCAAGTACACCATTGTCTATTGCTCCTTTGGCCAAAATGTAAGTTGCATTTGAAGATAACTCAAGAGATGCAATGTATACTAAGAAGATATTATATTTTCAGCCCTGACACCCTAACCTCTCTACAAGTAACCTATCATATTGACTCTGATTTTTATCCAGCTTGTGATATCAGTATTTAGCCATATCCCTGTTCAGGCCTATGGGAATCTAAATAATGGCATTTTGACAGTTCCTATTTAAGGGAAAGATTGATGTAATGTATGTAAAGGGTAAAAATCCACATATCTTTTCGACAGCAGTGAAGTCAATACAAGGTATGCTAGTGTACCTGGAACACACTTGCAAGAAAACCTTTGTGACTTGCTGCACTGGTCTACTTGGAAGGTGTATTTGAAGACAACTCAAGAGAAACAATGTATACTAAGAATAAGTTACATTGTCAGCATTGACACCCCAAATTCTCTACAAGTATCCTATCAACTTGACTCTTCTATCTTTATCCTGCTTGTGATATCAGTATTTAGCATTTTCCCTGTTCAGGCATATAAGAATCTAAACAAAGGCCTTTTGGCAGTTCCTGCTTAAGAGGCAACATTGAAGTAATGTATGTAAAGGGTAAAAACCCCCATATCTTTTCGACAACAGGGAAGTCATTACAAGTTATGCTAGAGTACCTGAAAGATACTTACAAGTGCACTATTGTCCATTGCTACATTGCCCAACATGGAAGGAGTATTTGAAGATAACTCAAGAAATACAATGTATTATAAGAACATATTACATTGTTAACACTGACACCCTAAACTCTCTACAAGTGTCCCATAAATTGACTCTTCGATCTTTATCCTGCTTGCAATATCAGTATTTAGCCTTTTCCCTGTTGAGACCTATAGGAATCCAAATAAATGCATTTTGGTAGTTCCCCTAGCCAGACAACTCTGAAGTAATATATGTAAGGGTTTAGAACCCACATATCTTATCGGTAGCAGTGAAGACAATACAAGCTATGCGAGTGTACCTGGTAGATACTTGCAAGTACACCATTGTCCATTGCTCCATTGGTCAACATGCAAGGTGTATTTGAAGATAACTCAAGACATACATTGTATACTCAGAAGATATTTTGTTGTCAGCACTGACACCCTTACCTCTCTACAATAACCTGTCAAATTGACTCTTTGATTTTTGTCCTGCTTGTGATATCAGTGTTTAGGCATTTCACAGTCGAGACCTCTAGGAATTCAAATAAATGCCTTTTGGCAGTTCTCCTTACCATACAGCTCTGAAGTAATATATCTAATGGGTAACAACCTACATATCTTATCGATAGCAGTGAAGACAATAAAAGCTATGAGAGTGTACCTGGAAGATATTTGCAAGTACACCATTGTCCGTTGCTCAACTGGTCAACATGGAAGGTGTATTTGAAGATAACTCAAGAGATGCAATGTATACTAGGAAGATATTACATTGGAAACACTATCACCCTAAGCTGTCTGCGAGTCTCATTCCAACTTGTCTCTTCTATCTTTTTCCTGCTTGTGATTTCAGTATTTAGGCTTTTCCCCGTTGAGGCCTATAGAAATCCAAAGAAATGAATTTAGTCTCTTCCCCTAAAGAGAAAACTGTGAAATAATATATCTAAAGAGTGAAAATCCACATATATTATCTACAGCAGTGAAGTCAGTACAAGCTATGCTAGAGTACCTGGAAGATACTTGCAAGTACTCAACTGTCCCTTGCTCCCTTAGTCAACATGGAAGGTGTATATGAAGATGACTTAAGAAATACATTGAATACTATGAAGATATTACATTGTCAGCACTGAATACCTAGATTCTATGCAAGTGTCTTTTCAACTTGTCTCTTCTATCTTTATCCTGCTAGTGATACCAGTATTTAGCCTTTTCCCTGTTCAGGCATATAGGAATCTAAATAAAGCCATTTTAGCTGTTTATCCTAAAGAGACAACACTGAAGTAATATATGTAAAGGGTAAAAAAACACATATCTTATCGACAGGAGTGAAGACAATAGCAGCTATGCTAGTGTACCTGGAGGATAATTGCAAGTACACAATTGTCAATTGCTCCTTTGACCTACTTGGAAGGTATATGTGAAGATAACTCAAGAGAAACAATGTGTAATAAGAAGATATTACATTGTCAGCACTGACACCCGAAACTCTCTACAAGTATCCAATCAACTTGACTGTTCTATTTTTATCCTGCTTGTGATATCAGTATTTACCATTTTCCCTGTTCAGGCATATAAGAATCTAAATAAAGGCCTTTTGGCAGTTCCTCCTTAGGAGGCAACATTGAAGGAATATATGTAAAGCCTTAAAATCCACATATCTTTTCGACAGCAGTAAAGTCAATACAAGCTATGCTACAGTACCTGGAAGATACGAGCAAGTGTACTATTGTCCATTGCTCCATTGCCCAACATGGAAGGAGTTTTTGAAGATAACTCAAGAAATACAATGTATCATAAGAAGATGTTACATTGTCAGCACTGACACCCTAAACTCTCTACAAGTGTCCTACAAATTGACTCTTCGATCTTTATTCCGCTTGTTATATCAGTATTTAGCCTTTTCTCTGTTGATACCTATATGAATCCAAAGAAATGCATTTTGGCAGTTCCCGTAGCCAGACAACTCTGAAATAATATATGTAAAAGCTTAGAACCCACATATCTTATCGGTAGCAGTGAAGACAATACAAGCTATGCGAGTGTACCTGGAAGATACTTGCAAGTACACCATTGTCCATTGCTGCATTGGCCAACATGCAAGGTGTACTTGAAGATAACTCAAGAGACACAATGTACACTAACCAGATATTACATTGTCAGCACTGACACAGTAACCTCTCTACAAGTAACCTATCAAATTGACGCTTTCATTTTTATCCTGCTTGTGATATCAGTATTTAGCCATATCCCTGTTCAGGCCTATGGGAATCTAAATAAAGGCATTTTGACAGTTCCTATTTAAGGGACAAGATTGAAGTTATGTATGTAAATGATAAAAATCCACATATCACTTCGACAGCAGTGAAGTCAATACAAGCTATGCTAGGGTACCTGGAAGACACCTGTATGTACACCTTTGTCACTTGCTCAATTGGCCTAATTGGAAGGTGTATTTGAAGACAGATCAAGAGATCCTATGTACACAAAGGAGATACTACATTGTCAGCACTGACACCCTAACCTCTCGCCAAGTAACCTGTCAAATTGACTCTTTGATTTTTATCCTGCTTGTAATATCAGTATTTAGCCATATCGCTGTAGAGGCGTATGGGAATCTAAATAAAGGCATTTTGACAGTTCCTATATAATGGACAAGATTGAAGTAATGTATGTAAAAGGTAAAATCCACATATATTTTCTGCAGCAGTGAAGTCAATACAAGATATGCTAGTGTACGTGGAATACACTTGCAAGTACACCATTGTCCGTTGATTCATTGGCCAACTTGGAAAGTGTACTTGAAGACAACTCAAGATATACAATGTATACTAAGAAGATATGTCATTGTCAACACGGACTCCCTTATCTGTCGGCAAGTATCATATCAACTTGCCTCTTCTGTATTTTTCCTGCTTGTGATATTAGCATTTAGCATTTTCCCTGTGGAGACTTCTAGGAATCGAAATAAATGCATTTTGGCAGTTCTCCTTACCAGACAACTCTGAGGTAATATATGTAAAGGCTTAGAACGTACATATCTTAACGGTAGCAGTGAAGACACTAGAACATATGCGAGTGTACCTAAAATATACTTGCAAGTACACCATTATCCATTGCTCCATTGATCAACATGCAAGGTGTATTTGAAAATAACTCAAGAGATCCAATGTATACTAAAATGATATTACTTTGTCAGCACTGACACCCTAACATCTCTACATTTAACCTATCAAATTGATTCTTTGATTGTTATCCTGCTTGGGATATCAGTATTTATCCTTATATCTGTTCAAGCCTATGGGAATCTAAATAAAGGCATTTTGACAGTTCCTATTTAAGGGACAAGATTGAAGTAATGAATGTAAAAGGTAAAAATTCACATATCTTTTCGACAGCAGTGAAGTCAATACAAGCTATGCCAGTGTTCCTGGAAGACTCTTGCATGTACACCTTTGCCACTGGCTCCATTGGCCTACTTGGAGGTGTGTTTGAAGACAACTAAAGAGATACACTGTATACTAAGAAGATATTGAATTGTCAGCACTGACACCCTAACCTGTCTACAATTAACCTGTCAAATTGACTTTTTGATTTTCATCCTGCTTGTGATATCAGTATATAGCCATATCGCTATACAGGCGTATGGGAATCAAAATAAAGGCATTTTGACAGTTCCTATTTAAGGGACAACATTGAAGTAATGTATGTAAGGGGTAAAAATCCACATAAATTTTCTGCTGCAGTGAAGTCAATACAATATATGCTAGTGTACGTGGAATACACTTGCAAGTATACCATTGTCCATTGATTCATTGGCCAACATGGAATGTGTACTTGAAGATAAATCAAGATATACAATATATACTAAGAATATATGTCATTGTCAACACGGACTCCCTAAACTGTCCCCAAGTATCATAACAACTTGACTCTTCTCTTTTTTTTCCTGCTTGTGATATTCGTATTTAACATTTTCCCTGTGGAGACCTCTAGGAATCGAAATAAATGTATTTTGGCAGTTCTCCTTACCAGACAACTCTGACGTAATATATGTAATGGGTAACAACTCACGTACCTGATCGATAGCAGTGAAGACAATACAAGATAACTCAAGAGATACAATGTATACTAGGAAGATATCACATTGGAAACACTGTCTCCCTAAACTGTCTGCAAGTCTCATTTCAACTTCACACTTCTACGTTTTTCCTGTTTGTGATATCAGTATTTAGGCTTTTCCACGTTGAGGAGTATAGAAATCCAAAGAAATGAATTTTTTCACTTGCCCTAAAGAGACAACTGTGAAATAATATATCTGAAGCATGAAAATCCACATATATTATCTACAGCAGTGAAGTTACTACAAGCCATGTTGGAGTACCTGAAAGATACTTGCAAGTACTCAACTATCCCTTGCTCCCTTGGCCAACATGGAAGGTGTATATGAAGATGACTTAAGAAATACATTGAATACTAAGAAAATATTACATTGTCAGCACTGAATCCCTAGATTCTCAACAAGTGTCCTATCAACTTGACTCTGCTGTCTTTATCCTGCTTGTGATATCAGCATTTAGCATTTTCCCTGTTCAGGCATATAAGAATCTAAATAAAGGCCTTTTGGCAGTTCCTGCTTAAGAAGGATCATTGAAGTAATGTATGTAAAGGGTAAAAATCCACATATCTTTTCGACAGCAGTGAAGTCAGTTCAAGCTGTGCTGGAGTACCTGGAAGATAGTTGCAAGTCCACTATTGTCCATTGCTGCAATGCCCAAAATTGAAAGTGTATTTGAAGATAACTCAAGAAATACAATATATCAGGAGATATTACATTGTTAGCACTGACACCCTAAACTCTCTATAAGTGTCCTGTAAATTTGACTCTTCGTTCTTTATCCTGCTTGTAATATCAGTATTTAGCCTTTCCCCTGTTGAGACCTATATGAATCCAAATAAATGCATTTTGGCAGTTCCCCTAACCAGACATCTCTGAAGTAATATGTGTAAAGGGTTACAAGCCACATATCTTATCGGTAGAAGTGAAGAAAATACAAGCTATGCGAGTGTACCTTGAAGATACTTACAAGTACAACATTGTCCATTGCTCCATTGGCCAAAATGTAAGGGGTATTTGAAGACAACTCAAAAGATACAATGTATACTAAGAAGACATTACATTGTCAGCACTGACACCCTAATCTCTCTAGAAGTATCCTATCAAAGTGACTCTTCGATTTTTATCCTGCTTGTGATATGAGTATTTTGCCATATCCCTGTTCGTGCCTAAGTGAATCTAAATAAAGGCATTTTGACAGTTACTATTTCAGGGTCAACATTGAAGTAATGTATGTAAAGGGTAAAAATCCCGATATGTTTCCTGCAGCAGTGAATTCAATACAAGATATGCTAGTGTACCTGGAATACACTTGCAAGTACACCATTGTCCTTTGATTCATTGGCCAACATGTAAGGTGTATTTGAAGACAACTCAAGAGATACAATGTATAGTAAGAAGATATTACATTGTCAGCACTGACACCCTAACCTCTCTACAAGTATCCTATCAATTGACTCTGATATCAGAACGCACATGTCTTATCGGTAGCAGTGAAGACAATACAAGCTATGCGAGTGTACCTGGATGATACTTTCAAGTACACCATTGTCCATTGCTTCATTGGCCATCATGCAAGGTGTATTTGAAGATAACTCAAGAGATACAATGTACGCTAAGCAGATATTACATTGTCAGCACTGACAACCTAAACTCTCTACAAGTAACCTATCAAATTGACGCTTTGATTTTTATCCTGCTTGTGATATCAGTATTTAGCCATATCCCTGTTCAGGCCTGTGGGAATCTAAATAAAGGCATTTTGACAGTTCCTATTTAAGGGACAAGATTGAAGTTATGTATGTAAAAGATAAAATTCCACATATCTCTTCGACAGCAGTGACGTCAATACAAGCTATGGTAGGGTACCTGGAAGACACCTGCAAGTACACCTTTGTCACTTGCTCCATTGGCCTACTTGGAAGGTGTACTTGAAGACAACTCAAGAGATCCAACGTATACAAAGAAGATATTACATTGTCCGCACTGACAACCTAACCTCTGTACAAGTAACCTGTCAAATTGACTCTTTGATTTTTATCCTACTTGTTATATCAGTATTTAGCCATATTGATTTACAGGCGTATGGGAATCTAAATAAAGCTATTTTGAAAGTTCCTATTTAATGGGCAAGATTGAAGTAATGTATGTAAAAGGTAAAAAATCCACATATATTTTCTGCAGCAGTGAAGTCAATACAAGATATGCTAGGGTACGTGGAATGCACTTGCAAGTACACCATTGTCCATTGATTCATTAGCCAACATGGAAAGTGTACTTGAAGATAATTCAAGATATACAATGTATACTAAGAAGATATGTCATTGTCAACACGGACTCCCTTAACTGTCGGAAAGTATCATATCAACTTGACTCTTCTGTCTTTTTCCTGCTTGTGATATTAGCATTTAGCATTTTCCCTGTGGAGACCTCTAGGAATCGAAATAAATGCATTTTGGCAGTTCTCCTTAGCAGACCACTCTTAAGTAGTATATGTTAAAGCTTAGAACCCACGTATCATATCGGTAGCTGTGAAGACAATACAAGCTATGCTAGTGAACCTGGAAGACACATGCAAGTACACCTTTGTCACTTACTCCATTGGTCTACTTGGAAGGTGTATTTGAAGACAACTCAAGAGAAACAATGTATACTAAGAAGATGTTACATTGTCAGCACTGACACCCGATACTCTCTACAAGTATCCTATCAACTTGACTCTTCTATCTTTATCCTGCTTGTGATATCAGTATTAGCATTTTCCCTGTTCAGGCATATAAGAATCTAAATAAAGGCCTTTTGGCAGTTCCTGCTTAAGAAGCATCATTGAAGTAATGTATGTAAAGGGTAAAAATTCACATATCTTTTCGACAGCAGTGAAGTCAATACAAGCTATGCTAGAGTACCTGGAAGATACTGGCAAGTGCACTATTGTCCATTGCTCCATTCCCCACATGGAAGAAGTATTTGAAGATAACTCAAGAAATGCAGTGTATAATAAGAAGATATTACACTGTCAGCACTAACACCCCAAACTCTCTACAAGTGTCCTATAAATTGACTCTTCGATCTTTATTCTGCTTGTTATATCAGTATTTAGCCTTTTCCCTGTTGAGACCTATATGAATCCAAAGAAATGCATTTTGGCAGTTCCCGTAGCCAGACAACTCTGAAGTAATATATGTAAATGCTTAAAACACACATATCTTATCGGTAGCAATGAAGACAATACAAGCTTTGCGAGTGTACCTGGAAGATACGTGCAATTATCCATTGTCCATTATCCATTGCTCCACTGGCCAACATGCAAGGTGTATTTGAAGATAACACAACAGATACAATATATACTAAGAAGATATTACATTGGCAGCACTGACACCATAACCTCTCTACAAGTAAACAATCAAATTGACTCTTTGATTTTTATCCTGCTTGTGATATCAATACTTAGTCATATCCCTTTACAGACCTAAGGGAATCTAAATAAAGGCTTTTTGACAGTTCCTATTTAAGGTACAAGATTGAAGTAAGGTATGTAAAGGGTAAAAATTCACATATCTTTTTGACAGCAGGTGTATTTGAAGACACCTTAAGAGTAACAATGAATACTAAGAAGATGTTACATTGTGAGCACGGACACCCGAAACTCTCTACAAGTATCCTATCAACTTGACCCTTCTATCCTTACCCTGCTTGTGATCTCAGTATTAGCATTTTCCCTGTTCAGGCATATAAGAATCTAAACAAAGGCCTTTTGGCACTTCCTGCTTAAGAGGCAAAATTGAAGTAAAGTATGTAAAGGGTAAAAACCCACATATCTTTTCGACAGCAGTGAAGTCAATACAAGCTATGCTAGAGTACCTGAAAGATACTTGCAAGTGCACTATTGTCCATTGCTCCATTGCCCAACAAGGAAGGAGTATTTGAAGATAACTCAAGAAATACAATGTATAATAAGAAGATATTACATTGTCAGCACTGACACCCTAAACTCTCTACAAGTGTCCTATAAATTGACTCTTCGATCTTTATTCTGCTTGTAATATCAGTATTTAGACTTTTCCCTGTTGGGACCTATATGAATCCAAATAAATGCATTTTGGCAGTTCCCGTAGCCAGACAACTCGGATGTAATATATGTAAAGGCTTAAAACACACATCTTCTCCATAGCAATGAAGACAATACATGCTATGCGAGTGTACCTGGAAGATACGTGCACGTACACCATTGTCCATTGCTCCATTGCCCAACATGCAAGGTGTATTTGAAGATAACCCAAGAGATACAATATATACTAAGAAGATATTACATTGTCAGCACTGACACCCTAACCTCTCTACAAGTAAACTGTTAAATTGACTCTTTGATTTTTATCCTGCTTGTGATATCAATACTTAGCCTTATCCCTTTACAAGCCTAAGGGAATCTAAATAAAGGCTTTTTCACAGTTCCTCTTTAAGGTACAAGATTGAAGTAATGTATGTAAAGGGTAAAAATCCACACATCTTTTCGACAGCAGTGAAGTCAATACAAGGTACGCTATTGTACCTGGAAGACACGTGCAATTACACCTTTGTCACTTTCGCCATTGGCCTACTTAGAAGGTGTATTTGAGGACAACTCAAGAGATACAATATATACTAAGAAGATATTACATTGTCAGCACTGACAGCCTAACCTCTCTACAAGTCTCCTATCAAATTGACTCTTTGATTTTTATCCTGCTTGTAATATCAGTATTTAGCGTTTTCCCTGTTGAGACCTATAGGAATACAAATAAATGCATTTTGGCAGTTCGCCTGACCAGACAACTCTGAAGTAATATATGTAAAGGGTCAGAACCCACATATCTTATCGGTAGCAGTGAAGACAATACAAGATATGCGAGTGTACCTGGAAGATACTTGCAAGTACACCATTGTCCATTGCTCCATTGGCCAACATGCAAGGTGTATTTGAAGATAACTCAAGAGATACAGTGTATACTCAGAAGGCATTATATTGTCAGCACTGACACCCTAACCTCTCTACAAGTAACCTGTCAAATTGACTCTTTGATTTTTATCCTGCTTGTGATATCAGTATTAACCATATCCCTATACAGGCCTATGGGAATCTAAATAAAGGCATTTTGACAGTTCCTATTTAAGGTACAAGATTGAAGTAATGTATGTAAAGGGTAAAAATCCACATATCTTTTCGACAGCAGGGAAGTCAATACAAGCTATGCTATTGTACCTGGAAGACACTTGCAAGTACACCTTTGTCACTTTCGCCATTTGCCTACTTGGAAGTTTCATTTGAAGACAACTCAAGAGATACAATGTATACTAAGAAGATATTACATTGACAGCACTGACAGCCTAACCTCTCTACAAGTCTCCTATTAAATTGACTCTTTGATTTTTATGCTGGTTGTCATAACAGTATTTAGCAATATCCCTGTTCAGGCCTACGAGAATCAAAATAAAGGCATTTTGACAGTTCCTATTTAAGGGACAAGATTGAAGTAATGTATGGAAAGGGTAAAAATCCACATATCTTTTCGACAGCAGTGAAGTCAATACAAACTATGCTAGTGTACCTGGAACACACTTGCAAGTACACCTTTGTCACTTGCTCCATTGGCCTACTTGGAAGGTGTATTTGAAGACAACTCAACAGATACAAGGTATACTAAGAAGATATTACACTGTCAGCACTTACACCCGAACCTCTCTAGAAATATCCTATCAAATTGACTCTTCGAATTTTATCCTGCTTGTGATATCAGTATTTTGCCATATCCCTTTTCAGGCCTTTGGGAATCAAAATAAAGGCCTTTTGACAGTTCCTATTTAAGGGACAAGATAGAAGTAATGCATGTAAAGGGTAAAAATTCACATATCTTTTCGACACCAGTGAAGTTAATACAAGCTATGCTAGTGTACCTGGAAGACACTTGCAAGTACACCTTTGTCACATGCTCCATTGGCCTACTTGGAAGGTGTATTTGAAGACAACTCATGATATAAAACGTATACTAAGAAGATATGTCATTGTCAACAAGGACTCCTTAAAGTGTCGGCAAGTATCCTATTAACTTGACTCTTCTGTTTTTTCCTTCTTGTGATATCAGTATTTAGGCATTTCACTGTCGAGACCACTAGGAATCCAATTAAATTCATTTTAGCAGTTCTCCTTACCAGACAACACTGAAGTAATATATGTAATGGGTAACAACCCACATATCTTATTGATAGCAGTGAAGACAATAAAAGCTATGCGAGTGTACCTCGAAGATACTTGCAAGTACACAATTGTCCTTTGCTCAATTGGCCAACATGGAAGTTGTATTTGACGATAACTCAAGAGACACAATGAATACTGCGAAGATATCACATTAGAAACACTGTCTCCCTAAGGTGTCTGCAAGTCTCATTTCAACTTGACTCTTCTATCTTTTTCCTGCTTGTGATAACAGTATTTAAGCTTTTCCCCGTGAGACCTATAGAAATCCAACGCAATGAATTTTTTCACTTCACCTAAAGAGACAACTGTGAAATAATATATCTGAAGAGTGAAAATCCACATATATTATCTATAGCAGTGAAGTCAGTACAAGGTATGCTAGAGTTCCTGGAAGATACTTGCAAGTACTCAGCTGTCCCTTGCTCCCTTGGCCAACATGGAAGGTGTACATGAAGATGACTTAAGAAATACATTGAATACTCAGGAGATATTACAGTGTCAGCACTGAAAACCTAGATTCTCTACAAGTGTCCTATCAACTTGACTCTACTAACTTTATCCTGTAGTGATATCAGTATTTAGCCTTTTCCCATTTCAGACATATAGGAATCTAAATAAAGGCATTTTAGCTGTTCCTCCTTAGGAGACAACACTGAAGTAGTATATGTAAAGGGTAAAAATCCACATATCTTATCGACAGGAGTGAAGACAATAGCAGATATACTAGTGTACCTGGAGGACACTTGCAAGTACACCATTGTCAATTGCTCCATTGGCCTACTTGGAAGGTATATGTGAAGATAACTCAAGAGAAACAACGTATACTAAGAAGACGTTACACTGTCAGCACGGACACCCGAAACTCTCTACAAGTATCCTATCAACTTGACTCTTCTATCTTTATCTTGCTTGTGATATCAGTATTAGCATTTTCCCTGTTCAGGCATATAAGAACCTAAACAAAGGCCTTTTGGCAGTTCCTGCTTAAGAGACAACATTGAAGTAATGTGTGTAAAGGGTAAAAAGCCACATATCTTTTCGACAGCAGTGAAGTCATTACAAGCTATGCTAGAGTACCTGGAAGATACTTGCAAGTGCACTATTGTCCATTGCTCCATTGCCCACCATAGAAAGAGTATTTTTAGATAACTGAAGAAATACAATATATAAAAAGAAGATATTACATTCTCAGCACTGACACCCTAAACTCTCTACACGTGTCCAATAAATTGACTCTTCGATCTTTATTCTGCTTGTAATATCAGTATTTAGCCTTTTCTCTGTTGAGACCTATATGAATCCCAATAAATGCATTTTGGCAGTTCCTGTAGCCAGACAACTCTGAAGTAATATATGGAAAGGCTTAAAACACACATATCTTATCGGTAGCAATGAATACAATACAAGCTATGCGATTATACCTGGAAGATACGTGCAAGTACACCATTGTCCATTGCTCCATTGGCCAACATGAAATGTGTATTTGAAGACAACTCAAGAGATACAGTGTAATCACAGAAGGTATTATATTGTCAACACTGACACCCTAACCTCTCTACAAGTAACCTGTCAAATTGACTCTTTGATTTTTATCCTGCTTGTGATATCAGTATTAACCATATCCCTTTATAGGCCTATGGAAATCTAAATAAAGGCATTTTGACAGTTCCTATTTAAGGTACAAGATTGAAGGAATGTATGTAAAGGGTAAAAATCCACATATCTTTTCGACAGCAGTGAAGTCAATACAAGCTGTCCTAGTGTACCTGGAAGACACTTAAAAATACCCCTTTGTCACTTGCTCAGTTGGCCTACTTAGAAGGTGTATTTGAAGACAATTCAAAAGATACCATGTATACTAAGAAGATATTACATTGTCAGCACTGACACCCTAACCTCTCTAGAAATATCCTATCAAATTGACTCTTCATTTTTTATCTTGCTTGTGATATCAGTATTTTGCCATATCCCTGTTCAGGCCTTTGGGAATCAAAATAAAGGCTTTTTGACAGTTCCTATTTAAGGGACAAGATAGAAGTAATGCATGTAAAGGGTGAAAATCCACGTATCTTTTCGACAGCAGTGAAGTCAATACAAGCTATGCTAGTGTACCTGGAAGACACTTGCAAGTACACCTTTGTCACATGCTCCATTGGCCTACTTGGAAGGTGTATTTGAAGACAACTCATGATATACAACGTATACTAAGAAGATATGTCATTGTCAACAACGACTCCCTAAAGTGTCGACAAGTATCATATTAACTTGACTCTTCTGTTTTTTGCTGCTTGTAATATCAGTGTTTAGGCATTTCACTGTCGAGACCGTTAGGAATCCAATTAAACGCATTTTAGCAGTTCTCCTTACCAGACAACTCTGAAGTAATATATGTAATGGGTAACAACCCACATATCTTATCGATAGCAGTGAAGAAAATAAAAGTTATGCGAGTGTACCTGGAAGATACTTGCAAGTACACCATTGTCCTTTGCTCAATTGGTCAACATGGAAGGTGTATTTGAAGATAAGTCAAGAGACAAAATGTATACTACGAAGATATCACATTAGAAACACTGTCTCCCTAAGCTGTCTGCAAGTCTCATTTCAACTTGACTCTTCTATCTTTTTCCTGCTTGTGATATCAGTATTTAAGCTTTTCCCCGTGAGGCCTATAGAAATCCAACGAAATGAATTTTGTCACTTCCCCTAAAGAGACAACTGCGAAATAATATATCTGAAGAGTGAAAATCCACATATATTATCTGCAGCAGTGAAGTCAGTACAAGCTATGCTAGAGTACCTGGAAGATACTTGCAAGTACTCAACTGTCCCTTGCTCCCTTGGCCAACATGGAAGGTGTACATGAAGATGACTTAAGAAATACATTGAATACTCAGAAGATATTACATTGTCAGCAATGAATACCTAGATTCTCTACAAGTGTCTTATCAACTTGACTCTACTACCTTTATCCTGTTCGGATATCAGTATTTAGCCTTTTCCCTTTTCAGGCATATAGGAATGTAAATAAAGGCATTTTAGCTGTTCTTCCTTAGGAGACAACATTGAAGAAATATATGTACAGGGTAAAAATCCACATATCTTATCGACAGTGGTGAAGACAATAGCAGCTATACTAGTGTACCAGGAGTATACTTGCAAGTACACAATTGTCAATTGCTCCTTTGGCCTACTTGGAAGGTAAATGTGAAGATAACTCAAGAGAAACAACGTATACTAAGAAGATGTTTCATTGTCAGCACTGACACCCGAAACTCTCTACAAGTATCCTATCCACTTGACTCTACTATCTTTATCCTATAGTGATATCCGTATTTAGCCTTTTCCCATTTCAGGCATATAGGAATCTAAATAAAGGCATTTTAGCTGTTCCTCCTTAGGAGACAACACTGAAGTAGTATATGTAAAGGGTAAAAATTCACATATCTTATCGACAGGAGTGAAGACAATAGCAGATATACTAGTGTACCTGGAGGATACTTGCAAGTACACCATTGTTAATTGCTCCATTGGCCTACTTGGAAGGTATATGTGAAGATAACTCAAGAGAAACAACGTACACTAAGAGGATGTTACATTGTCAGCACTGACACCGAAACTCTCTACAAGTATCCTATCAACTTGACTCTTCTATCTATATCCTGCTTGTGATATCAGTATTAGCATTTTCCCTGTTCAGGCATATAAGAACCTAAACAAAGGCCTTTTCGCAGTTCCTGCTTAAGAGGCAACACTGAAGTAATGTATGTAAAGGGTAAAAACCCACATATCTTTTCGACAGCAGTGAAGTCAATACAAGCTCTGCTAGAGTACCTGGAAGATACTTGCAAGTGCACTATTGTCCATTGCTCCATTGCCCAACATGGAAGGAGTATTTGAAGATAACTCAAGAAATACAATGTATAACAAGAAGGTATTACATTGTCAGTACTGACACCCTAACCTCTCTAGAAGCATCCTATCAAATTGACTCTTCGATTTTAATCCTGCTTGTGACATCGGTATTTAGCCATATCCCTGTTCACGCCTATGCTAATCTAAGTAAAGGCATTGTGACAGTTCCTATTTAAATGTCAACATTGAAGTCATGTATGTAATGGGTAAAAATCCACATATATTTTCTGCAGCAGTGAAGTCAATACAAGATATGCTAGGGTGCCTGGAATACACTTGCAAGTACACCATTGTCCATTGATTCTTTGGCCAACATGGAAAGTGTATTTGAAGATAAATCAAGATATACAATGTATACTAAGAAGATATGTCATTGTCAACACGGACTACCTAACTGTCGGCAAGTATCATATCAACTTGACTCTTCTGTTTTTTTCCTGCTTGTGATATCAGTATATAACTCTTACCCCATCGAGACTTCCAGGAATCCAAATAAATGCATTGTGGAAGTTATTCTTGCCAGACAACTGTGAAGTATTATATGTAATGGGTAATAACCCACATATCTTTTCGATAGCACTGAAAACAAGAAACGCTATGGCAGTGTACCCGGAAGATACTTGCAAGTACACCATTGTCCATTGCTCAATTGACCACCATGGGAGGTGTATTTGAAGATAACTCAAGAGATACAATGTATACTAGGAAGATATTACATTGGCAACCCTGTCTCCCGAAGCTGTCTGCAAGTCTGATTTGGCCTTGACTCTTCTCCTTTTTCCTGCTTGTGATACCAGTATTTAGGATTTTCCCCGTGGAGGGCTATAGAAATCCAAATAAATCAATTTGGACACTTCCCCTAAGGAGACAACTGTGAAATAATATATATAAAGAGTGAAAATCCACATATATTATCTACCCCAACGAAGTCAGTACAAGCTATGCTAGGGTACCTGGAGGATACTTGCAAGTACTCAACTGTCCCTTGCTCCCTTGGTCAACATGGAAGGTGTATATGAAGATGACTTAAGAAATATATTGAATACTAAGAAGATATTACGTTGTCAGCACTCACCACATAACCCCTCTACAAGTAACCTATCAAATTGACTCTTTGATTTTTATCCTTTTTGTGATACAAATATTTATTCATATCCCTGTACAGGCCTATGGGAATCTAAATAAAGGCATTTTGACAGTTCCCATTTAAGGGAAATGACTGAAATAATGTATGTAAAGGGTAAAAATCCACATATCTTTTTGACAGCAGTAAAGTCAATACCATCTATGCTAGTGTAGATGGAAGACACTTGCAAGTACACATTTTTCAATTGCTCCATTGACCTACTTGGAGGTGTATGTCAAGACAACTCAAGAGATACAATGTATACTAAGAAAATATTACATTCTCAGCACTGATACCCTAACCTCCCTACAAGTAACCTGTCAAATTGACTCTTTGATTTTTATCCTGCTTGTGATATTAATATTTAGCCATATCCCTGTACAGGCCTATGTGAATCAAAGTAAAGGCATTTTGACAGTTCCTATTTAAGGGACAAGATTGAAGTTATGTATGCAAATGATAAAAATCCACATATCTCTTCGACAGCAGTGAAGTCAATACAAGCTATGCTAGCGTACCTGGAAAACACCTGCAAGTACACCATTGTCCATTGATTTATTGGCAAACATGGAAAGTGTACATGAAGATAACTCAAGATATACAATGTATACTAAGAACATATGACATTGTCAACACGGACTCCCTTAACTGTCGGCAAGTATCATATCAACTGGACTCTTCTGCTTTTTTCCTGCTTGTGATATTAGTATTTATCATTTTCCCTGTGGAGAACTCTGGGAATCCAAAGAAATGCATTTTGGGAGTTCTCCTTACCAGACAACTCTTAAGTAATATATGTAAAAGCTTGGAACCCACATATCTTATCGGTAGCAGTGAAGACAATACAAGGTATGCGAGTGTACCTGACTGATACTTGCAAGTACACCCTTGTCACTTGCTCCATTTGCCAACGTGCAAGGTGTATTTGAAGATAACTCAAGAGATACAATGTATACTAAACAGATATTACATTGCCAGCACTGACACCCTAACCTCTCTACAAGGAACCTATCAAATTTACGCTTTGATTTTTATCCTCCTTGTGATATCAGTATTTATCCTTAAACCTGTTCAGGCCTATGGGAAACTAAATAAAGGCATTTTGACACTTCCTATTTAAGGGACAAGGTTGAAGTAATGTATGTAAAAGATAACAATCCACGTATCTTTTCCACAGCAGTGAAGTCAATAGAAGCTATGCTAGGGTACCTGGAAGACACCTGCAAGTACACCTTTGTCACTTCCTCCATTGGCCTACTTGGAAGGTGTATTTGAAGACAACTCAAGAGATCCAATGTATACAAAGATGATATTACATTGTCAGCACTGACATCCTAATCTCTCTCAAAGTAACATGTCAGGGCGGAGCCAAGATGGCGGAGTAGAAGGACGCACATTCACGAGCTCCGAGCCCACAACCCATGGAATTGAGGTAAAAGGAGAGCCCCATAAATTCTGAATCTCTGCAGGGGGTGCACAAACATAGGGGAAGAGATTTCCGTTCCACTGAACCCTGGAGAGCCGTCCCCGGGGTCCATCGCAGCCAGGAAAGCGGACCCCACCCCCACCCCTGGCCGCGACCCAGAGAAGCTGACCTGAGCAGACTTCAGAGAGGAAAGCTCCGGGAGTATCTCCGGCAGCCGGGAAAGTCCCTCTGCCCACAGAAGCTAAAGGTCAGTTAAAAAGAAGCCTGCGCTAGGGGAGGAAGCGGCGGCGGCAGAGACGGGGGCAGGAAGGGGCGGAGGCAGAGGCGTGGGCGGGCGGCTGAGGCGGCAACGGCCCGGGACTCAGGAATCCCCCAGCAGCAGGTAGGATCTTCAATACTGAAGGTCTTTCCAACCTGAGGGAGCCGAGCAGGGGAGACGGCCCTGCCCCCACCCTGCTCTACTGCTGAACGCCTCTGAATAAAACCCCCAAGGGAGCTGAGCACAGCAGGCGGGGTCCCCCACCCCGCCCCCATCGGCTCTGTTCCTGAAAGTCTCTTCAGAAAGCCCCTGAGGGCCCAAGCTAGGAAGCGGCCCTGCCCCCACCCTGCGCCAGAACTAAAGCTTGCCGCGGGAAAGCGCATTTGAATCTCAGAGGTCAAGTACTAGCTGGGCGGATCCAGGTGGAGGTGGAAAGGAATCTCAGAAGTCAAGTAACTGGCTGGGAAAATGCCTAGAAAGGGAAAGAAAAATAAGACTTTAGAGAGTTTTTTCCAACAAATGCAAATGATCCCGACCTTCAGATCTGATGGGGAGGACGAGGACGTATTTTTCCCATCAGGGAAAGATGTGGAGGGCGGGGCCTCAGTACCCCAGACACCCCAGGGGGGTGTTGGGTGGGCTCAGGCCTTGGAAGAGCTTAAAAAGGATTTTGAAAAGCAAGTTAGACAGGTGGAGGAAAGACTGGGAAGAGAAATGACAAAGATGCAAGAAGAGTATGAAAAAAAGGTCAATATCTTGGTAAAGGAGTCCCAAAAAAATGCTGAGGAAATTAACACCCTGAAAAATAGGCTCACTCAATTGGCAAAAGAGGTTCAAAAAGCCAATGAGGAGAAGAATGCATTCAAAAGCAGAATGATCCAAATGGAAAAAGAGGCTCAAAAGCTCACTGAATTTAATAGTTCTCTCAAAATTAGAATGGAACAGATGGAGTCTAATGACTTTATGAGAAACCAAGAAATCACCAAACAAAACCAAAAGAACGATAAAATGGAAGAGAATGTGAAATATCTCATGGGAAAAACAACTGACCTGGAAAATAGATCAAGGAGAGACAACTTAAAAATTATGGGACTACCTGAAAGCCATGATCAAAAAAAGAGCCTAGACATCGTCTTGCATGAAATTATCAAGGAAAGCTGCCCTGACATTCTAGGACCAGAGGGCAAAATAAGTATTGAAAGAATCCATCGATCACCACCTGAAAGAGATCCAAAAAGAGAAACTCCTAGGAACATTGTGGCCAAATTCCAGAACTCGCAGCTCAAGGAAAAAATCTTGCAAGCAGCCAGAAACAAACAATTCCAGTACTGTGGAAATACAATCAGGATAACCCAAGATCTAGCAGCTTCTACATTAAGGGATCGAAGGGCGTGGAATAGGATATTCCAGAAGGCAACGGAACTAGGACTCAAACCAAGAATCACCTACCCAGCTAAACTGAGTATAATACTGCAAGGGAAAATATGGTCTTTCAATGAAACAGAGGACTTTCAATCATTCTTAATGAAAAGACCAGAGCTGAAAAGAAAATTTGACTTTCAAACACAAGAATGAGAGGAAGCATGCAAAAGTAAGCAGCAAGGAGAAGTATTAAGGGACTTACCAGAAATGAACTGTTTGCATTCATACAGGGAAGGACAATATTTTTAACTCTTAAAACTTTTCAGTATCTGGGTGGTTGGTGGGATCACACATACCCATGTACACGCATGCACACACATACACACATGCATTCACATGCAGAGACAGAGAGCACAGATTGAACTGAATAGGATGGGACCATACCTTAAAAGAAATTAAGGTAAATGGTGAGAGAGAAATGTAGTGAGAGGAAAGAGGGGGAAATGGAAGGGGGTAACTATATGTCATTTAAGAGGAAAGTAGGAGATGTTTTTAGTGGAGGGAAAAAGAGGAGAGCTGAGGAAAAAAACAAACAAACAAACAAACAAACAAAAGTTTACCCTCATCACATTTGACTAAACGAAGGAGTGAAATGCACACTCATTTTGGTATGAAAACCTATCTTACAGTATAAGAAAGCGGGGGAGAAGGAGATATTGGGGGGGGGGATGATGGAAGGGAGGGCAAAGGGAGGAGGGAGTAATTGTAAGTCAACACTTGGGGAGGGACAGGATCAAAGGACAGAAGAGAAACAATGAGGGGCAGGTTAAGAGGGATGGCAATTCAGTTAGTCTTACACAACACGACTATCAGGAAGGTCACTTGCAAAGCTACACAGATATGGCCTATAATGAATTGCCTGCCGTACCAAAGGGAATGGATGGGGAGGGAGGGATGGGGAGAATTTGGAACTCAAAGTTTCAGGAACAATTGTTTAGTATTGTTGTTGCAACTAGGAAAGAAGACATACAGTTAATGAGGAATAGAAAGTCATCTGGCCCTACAGGAGAAAAGAGAAGATAGAGACAAGGGAAGGGAGGGATGACAGAAGAGAGGACAGATTGGAGACAGGGAAAATTAGATTGCTTGGGGTATTGGGGTGGGGGGAGGGGAGAAAAGGGGAGAAAATTTGGAACCCAAAAATTTGTGAAAATGAAAGTAAAAAGCTAAATAAATAAATTTAAAAAAAAAAAGTAACATGTCAAATTGGCTCTTTGATTTTTATCCAGCTTGTGATATCAGTATTTAGCCATATAGCTTTACAGGCGTATGGGAATCTAAATAAAGGCATTTTGACAGTTCCTATTTAATGGACAATATGGAAGTGATGTATGTAAAACTTCAAAATCCACATATATTTTCTGCAGCAGTGAAGTCAATACAAGATATGCTAGTGCAAGTGGGATACACGTGCAAGTACCCCATTGTCCATTGAATCATTGGCCAACATGGAAAGTGTACTTGAAGATAACTCAAGATATACAATGTATACTAAGAATATATGTCATTGTCAACACGGACTCCCTTAACTGTCGGCAAGTATCATATCAACTTGACTCTTCTGTTCTTTTCCTCCTTGTGATATTAGTATTTAGTATTTTCCTTGTGGAGACCTCACGGAATCCAAATAAATGCATTTTGGCAGTTCTCCTAACCAGACAATTCTTAAGTAAGATATGTAATATGTGAGAACCCACATATCTTGTCGGTAGCAGTGAAGACAATAGAAGCTATGCGAGTGTACCTGGATGATACTTGCAAGTACACCGTTGTCCATTGCTGCATTGGTCAACATGCAAGGTGTATTTGAAGATAACTCAAGAGATACAATGTACACTAAGCAGATATTAAATTGTCAGTACTGACACACTAAACTCTTTACAAGTAACCTATCAAAATGACGCTTTGATTTTTATCCTGCTTGTGATATCAGTATATAGCCATATCGCTATACAGGCGTACGGGAATCAAAATAAAGGCATTTTGACAGTTCCTATTTAAGGGACAAGATTGAAGTTATGTATGCAAATGATAAAAATCCACATATCTCTTCGACAGCAGTGAAGTCAATATAAGCTATGCGAGGGTACCTGGAAGACACCTTACCAGAAAACTCTTACGTAATATATGTAAAGGCTTAGAACCCACATATCTTATCGGTAGCAGTGAACACAATACAACCTATGCGAGTGTACCTAGAATATACTTGCAAGTACACCATTGTTCATTGCTCCATTGGCCAACATGCAAGGTGTATTAGAAAATAACTCAAGAGATCCAATGTATACTAAGAAGATATTACTTTGTCAGCACTGACACCCTAACCTCTCTACAAGTAACCTATGAAATTGACTCTGATTTTTATCCTGCTTGTGGTATCAGTATTTATCCTTATATCTCTTCATGCCTATGGGAATCTAAATAAAGGCATTTTGAGAGTCCCTATTTCAGGAACAAGATTGAAGTAATGTATGTAAACGGTAAAAATCCACATATCTTTTCGACAGCAGTGAAGTCAATACAAGCTATGCTAGGGTACCTGGAAGACTCTTGCAAGTACACCTTTGTCACTGGCTCCTTTTGCCTACTTTGAGGTGTATTTGAAGACAACTCAAGAGATACAATGTATACTAAGAAGATATTAAATTGTCAGCACTGACACCCTAACGTCTCTACAAGTAACCTGACAAATTGACTCTTTGATTTTTATCCTGCTTGTGATATCAGTATATAGCCATATCGCTATACAGGCCTATAGGAATCAAAATAAAGGCATTTTGACAGTTCCTATTTAAGGGACAAGTTTGACGTAATGTATGTAAGGGGTAAAAATCCACATATCTTTTTGACAGCAGTGAAGTCAATACAAGCGATGCTAGTGTATGTGGTAGACAACATTGAAGTAATATATGCAAAGGGTAAAAATCCACATAAATTTTCTGCAGCAGTGAAATCAATACAAGATATGCTAATGTACGTGGAATACACTTGCAAGTACACCATTGTCCATTGATTCATTGGCCAACATGGAAAGTGTACTTGAAGATAAATCAAGATATACAATGTATACTAAGGAAATATGTCATTGTCAACACAGACTCACTAAACTGTCGGCATGTATCCTAACAACTTGACTCTTCTCTTTTTTTTCATGCTTGTGATATTCGTATTTAGCATTTTCCCTGTGGAGATCTCTAGGAATCCAAATAAATGCATTTTGGCAGTTCTCCTTACCAGACAACTCTGAAGTAATATATGTAATGGGTAACAACCCACATAGCTTATCGATAGCAGTGAAGACAATACAAGTACACCATTGTCCATTTCTCATTGGCCAACATGGGAGGTGTCTTTGAAGACAACTGAAGAGATATAATGTATAATAGGTAGATATCACATTGGAAACACTGTCTCCCTAAACTGTCTGCAAGTCTCATTTTAACTTCACACTTCTACGTTTTTCTTGTTTGTGATATCAGTATTTAGGCTTTTCCACGTTGAGGCCTATAGAAATCCAAAGAAATGAATTTTGTCACTTCCCCTAAAGAGACAACAGTGAAATAATATATATAAAGTGTGAAAATCCACATATATTATCTACAGCAGTGAACTCAGTACAAGCTATGCTGAAGTACTTGAAAGATTCTTGCAAGTACTCAAATGTCCTTTGCTCCCTTGGCCAACATGGAAGGTGTATATGAAGATGACTTAAGAAATACATTGAATACTAAGAAGATATTACATTGTCAGCACTGAATCCCTAGATTCTCTACAAGTGTCCTATCAACTTGACTCTACTATCTTTATCCTGCTTGTGATATCAGCATTTAGCATTTTCCCTGATCAGGCATATAAGAATCTAAATAATGGCCTTTTGGCAGTTCCTGCATAAGAAACATCATTGAAGTAATGTATGTAAAGGGTAAAAATCCACATATCTTTTCGACAGCAGTGAAGTCAATTCAAGCTATACTAGAGTACTTGGAAGATAGTGGCAAGTGCACTATTGTCCATTGCTGCATTACCCAACATGGAAGGTGTATTTGAAGATAACAAAAGAAATTCAATATATAAGAAGCACTGACACCCTAAACTCTCTATAAGTGTCCTATAAATTTGACTCTTCGATCTTTATCCTGCTTGTAATATCAGTATTTAGCCTTCACCCTGTTGAGACCTATGTGAATCCGAATAAATGCATTTTGGCAGTTCCCCTAACCAGACATCTCTGAAGTAATATGTGTAAAGGGTTACAAGCCACATATCATCGGTAGAAGTGAAGAAAATACAAGCTATGCGAGTGTACCTGGAAGATACTTACAAGTACAACATTGTCCATTGATCCATTGGCCAACATGTAAGGTGTATTTGAAGACAACTCGATAGATACAATGTATACTAAGAAGACATTACATTGTCAGCACAAATACCCTAACCTCTCTAGAAGTATCCTATCAAATTGACCCTTCGGTATTCACCCTGCCTGTTCAGGCCAATCGGAATAAAAATAAAGGCATTTTGACAGTTCCTTTTTAAAAGACAAGATTGAAGTAATGTTTGTAAAGGATAAAAATCCCCATATTTTTTTGACAGCATTGAAGTCAATACAAGCTGTACTAGTGTACCCGGAAGACACTTGCAAGTACCCCTTTGTCACTTGCTCCATTTGAATACTTGGAACGTGTATTTGAAGACAACTCAAAAGATACAATGTATACTAAGAAGATATTACATTGTCAGCACAGACACCCTAACCTCTCTAGAAATATCCTATCAAATTGACTCTTCCATTTTTATCCTGCTTGTGATATCAGTATTTAGCCATATCCCTGTTCAGGCTTATGGTAATTAAATAAATACATTTTGACAGTTCCTATTTAAGGGTCAACATTGAAGTAGTGTATGTAAATGGGAAAAATCCACATAGATTTTCTGCAATAGTGAAGTCAATACAAGATATGCTAGTGTTCCTGGAATACACTTGCAAGTACACCATTGTGCATTGATTCATTGGCCAACATGGAAAGTGTATTTGAAGATAACTCAAGATGTACAATGTATACTAAGAAGATATGTCATTGTCAACACGGACTCTCTTAACTGTCGGCAAGTATCATATCAACTTGACTCTTCTGTTTTTTCCCGCCTTGTAATGTCAGTATTTAGCCTTTACCCTGTCGAGACCTCTAGGAATCGAAATAAATGCTTTTTGGTAGTTCTCCTTACCAGGCAACTCTGACGTAATATATGTAATGGGTAACAACCCACATATCTTATCGATAGCAGTGAAGACAATAAAAGCTAAGCGAGTGTACCTTGAAGATACTTGCAAGTACACCATTGTCCATTGCTCAGTTGGCCAACATGGGAGGTGTATTTGAAGAAAACTCAAGAGATACAATGCATACTAGGAAGATATTACATTGGAAACACTGTCTCCCTACGCTGACTGCAAGTCTCATTTCAACTTGACTCTTCTATCTTTTTCCTGCTTGTGATTTCAGTATTTAGACTTTTCCCCGTTGAGGCCTATAGAAATCGAAAGAAATGAATTTGGTCACCTCCCCTAAAGAGACAACTGTGAAATAATATATCTAAAGAGTGAAAATCCACATATATTATCTACAGCAGTGAAGTCAGTACAAGCTATGCTGGAGGACCTGGAAGATACTTGCAAGTACTCAACTGTCCCTTGCTTCCTTGACCAACATGGAAGGTGTATATGAAGATGACTTAAGAAATACATTGAATACTAAGAAGATATTACATTGTCAGCACTGAATACCTAGATTCTCTACAAGTGTCCTGTCAACTTCACTCTTCTCTATTTATCCTGCTTCTGATATCAGTATTTAGCATTTTTCCTGTTCAAGGCATATAAGAATCTAAATAAAGGCCTTTTGCCAGTTCCTCCTTAAGAGTCAACATTGAAGTAATGTATGTAAAGGCTAAAAATCCACATATCTTTTCGACAGCAGTGAAGTCAATACAAGCTATTCTACAGTACCTGGAAGATATTATTATCCATTGCTCCATTGCCCAACATGGAAGGTGTATTTGGAGATAACTCAAGAAATACAATGTATAATAAGGAGATATTATATTGACAACACTGTCACCCTAAACTCTCTACAAGTGACCTACAAACTTGACTCTTCTATCTTTATCCTGCTTGTAATATCATTATTTAGCATTTTCCCTGTTGAGACGTATAGGAATGCAAATAAATTCATTTAGGTAGTTCCCCTATCCAGACAACTCTGATGTCATATATGTAAAGGCTTAAACCCACATATCTTATCCGTAGCAATGAAGACAATACAAGCTATGCGAGTGTACCTGGACGACACTTGCAAGTATACCTTTGTCACTTGCTCCATTGGCCTACTTGAAAGTGTAAGTGAAGACAACTCAAGAGATGCAATGTATGCTAAGAAGATATTACATTGTCAGCACTGACACCCTAACCTCTCTACAAGTATCCTATCAAATTGCCTCTGATTTTTATCCTGCTTGTGATGTCAGTGTTTAGTCATATCCCTCTACAGGCCTATGGGAATCTAAATAAAGACATTTTGACAGTTCCCATTTAAGGGACAAGATTGAAGTAATGTATGTAAAGGGTATAAATCCACATATCTTTTGGACAGCAGTGAAGTGAGTACAAGCTACGCTATTGAACCTGAAAGACACTTACAAGTACACCTTTGTCAATTGCTCCATTGGACTACTTGGAATGTGTATTTGAAGACACCTCAAGAAATACAATGTATACTAAGAAGATATTACATTGTCAGCACTGACACCCGAACCTCTCTACAAGTAACCTATCAAATTGATTCTTCTATTTTTATCCTGCTTCTGATATCATTATTTTGCGATATCCCTGTTCAGGCCTATGGGAATCAAAATAAAGGCATTTTGACAGTTCCTATTAAAGGGACAAGATTGAAGTAATGTATGTAACGGGTAAAAATCCAAATATCTTTTACAGCAGTGAATTCAATACAAGCTATGCTAGTGTACCTGGAAGACACTTGCAAGTACCCCTTTGTCACTTGCTCCATTGGAATACATGGAAGGTGTACCTGAAGACAACTCAAAAGATACAATGTATACTAAGAAGATATTACATTGTCAGCAAAGACACCCTAACTTCTCTAGAAGTATCCTATCAAATTGACTCTTCCATTTTTATCCTGCTTGTGATATCAGTGCTTAGCCATATCCCTGTTCAGGTCTATGGGTATCTAAATAAAGGCATTTTGGCAATACCTCCTTAAGAGGTAACATTGAAGTAATGGATGTAAAGGGTAAAAATCCACATATCTTTCCGACAGCAGTGAAGTCAGCATAAGCTATGCCAGAGAAACTGGAAGATACTTGCAAGTACACTATTGGCCATTGCTCCTTTGCCCAACATGGAAGGTGTATTTGAATATAACTGAAGAAATACAAGGTAAAATAAGAAGATATTACTCTGTCAGCACCGACACCCTAAACTCTCTACAAGTGTCCTATAAACTTGACTCTTTGATCTTTTTCCTGCTTGTTATATCAGTATTTAGCCTTTTCCCTGTTGAGACCTACAGGAATCCAAATAAAGGCATTTTGGCAGTTCCACTAAACAGACAACTCTGAAGTAATATATGTAAAGGGTTAGAACCCACATATCTTATCGGTAGCAGTGATGACAATACAAGCTATGCGAGTGTACTTGGAAGAGACTTGCAAGTACACAATTGCCCATTGCTACATTGAGCAACATGGAAGGTGGATTTGAAGATAACTCAAGAGACACAAAGTAAACTAGGAAGATATTACATTGGAAACCCTGTCTCCCTAAGCTGTCTGCAAGTCTCATTTCAACTTGACTCTTCTGTCTTTTTTCTGCTTGTGATATCATTATGTAGGTTTTTCCACTTTGAGGATTATAGATATCCAAAGAAATGCATTTTGTCACTTCCCCTAAAGACACAACAGTGAAATAATATATCTAAATTGTGAAAATGCACATATAATATCTACAGCAGTGAAGTCAGTACAAGCTATGCTAGAGTACCTGGAAGATACTTGCAAGTACACAACTGTCCTTTGCTCCCTTGGCCAAAATGAAAGGTGTATATGAAGATGACTCAAGAAGTACAATGAATACTCTGAAGATATTACATTGTCAGCAGTGACTCCCTAACCTCTCTACAAGTATCCAATCAACTTGACTCTTCCATCTTTATCCTGCTTGTGATATCAGTATTTAACCATATCCCTGTTGAGGGCTATGGGTATATAAATAAAGGCATTTTGAGGGTTCCTATTTAAGGTACAACATTGAAGAAATGTATGTAAAGGGTAAAAACCCACCTATCTTGTTGACATCAGTGAAGACAATACAAGCTATGGTGTTTTACCTGGAAGATACTTGGAAATACACCATTGTCCATTGCTCCTTTGGCCAACATGGAAGGTGTATTTCAAGATAACTCAAGAAATACAATGTATACTTAGAAGATATTACACTGTCGAAACTGTCTCCCTAAGCTGTCTGCAAGTCTCATATCAACTTTACTCTTCTATATTTTTCCTGCTTGTGATATCAGTATTTAGCCGTTTCCCTGTTGAGGCCTATTGAAATCCAAATAAACGCATTTTGTCGCTTCCCCTAAAGAGACAACTCTGAAGTAATGTATGTTAAACGTAAAAATCCACATATCTTATCTACAGCAGTGAAGTCAGTACAAGCTATCCTAGAGTACCTGGAAGCTACTTGCAAGTACACAACTGTCCCTTGCTACCTTGGCCAAAATGGAAGGAGTATATGAAGATGACTCAAGAGATACAATGTATACTAGGAAGATATTACATTGTCAGCACTGACACCCTAAACTCTCTACAAGTATCCAATCAACTTGACTATTCTATCTATATCCTGCTTGTGATATCAGTATTTAGCATTTTCCCTGTTCAGGCATATAGGAATCCCAATAAAGGCATTTTGGCAATACCACCTTAAGAGGCAACATTGAAGTAATGGATGTAAAGGGTAAAAATCCACCTATCTTGTCGACATCAGTGAAGTCAGCACAAACTATGCCAGAGTACCTGGAAGATACTTACAAGTACACTCTTTTCAATTGCTCCATTGGCCAACATGGAAGGTGTCTTTGAAGATAACTCAAGAAATACAATGTATACTAAGAAGATATTACACTGTCAACACTGTCTCCCTAAGCTGTCGGCAAGTCTCATATCAACTTGACTCTTTTATCTTTTTCCTGCTTGTGATATCAGTATTTAGCCGTTTCCCTGTTGAGGCCTATGGAAATCCAAATAAACGCATTTTGTCGCTTCCCCTAAATAGAAAACTGTGTAATAATATATCCAAAGTGTGAAAATGCAAATATCATATCTACAGCAGTGAAGTCAATATAAGCTATGCTGGAGTACCTGGAAGATACTTGCAAGTACACAACTGTCCCTAGCTCCCTTGGCCAAAATGGAAGTTGTATATGAAGATGACTCAAGAAGTACATTGAATACTCAGAAGATATTACATTGGAAGCAGTGACTCCCTAAACTCTCTACAAGCATCCAATCAACTTGACTCTTCTATCTTTATCCTACTTGTGATATCAGTATTTAGACTTCTCCCTGTTGTGGCCTGTATGAATCTAAAAAATTACATTTTCGCAGTTACTCCTTAAGATGCAACACTGAACTAATGTATGCAAAAGGCAAAAATCCACCTATTTTGTCGACAGCAATGAAGACAATACAAGCTATGCTATTTTACATAGAAGATACTTGGAAATACACCATCGTCCATTGCTCCATGTCGCAACATGGAAGGTGTATTTGAAGATAGCTCAAGAAATACAATGTATTATAAGAAGATATTACCTTGTCAGTACTGACACCCTAAACTCTCTACAAGTGTCTTATGAACTTGACTGGTCGTTCTTTATCTTGCTTGTGATATCAGTATTTAGCCATGTCCCTGTTCAGGGCTAGGGGAATGTAAATAAAGGCATTTTGAGGGTTCCTATTTAAGGGACAACATTGAAGTAATATATGTAAAAGGTAAAAATCCACCTTTCTTGCCGACATCACTGAATACAATACAACTTATGCTATTTTACCTGGAAGATGCTTGGAAATACACCATTGTCCATTGCTGCATTGGCCAACATGGAAGGTGTATTTGAAGATAACTCAAAAATACAATGTATACTAAGAAGATATTACACTGTGAACACTGTCTCCCTAAGCTGTCGGCCAGTCTCATATCAACTGGATTCTTTTAACTTTTTCCTGCTTGTGATATCAGTATTTAGCCGTTTCCCTGTTGAGGCCTATGTAAATCCAAATAAACGCATTTTGTCGCTTCCCCTAAAGAGACACCTCTGAAGTAATGTATGTAAAACGTAAAAGTCCACATATCTTATCTACAGCCGTGAAGTCAGTACAAGCTCTCCTAGAGTACCTGGAAGCTACTTGCAAGTACCCAACTGTCTCTTGCTACCTTGGCCAAAATGGAAGGAGTTTATGAAGATGACTCAAGAGATACATTGTGTACTAAGAAGATATTACATTGTCAGCACTGACACCCTAAACTCTCTACAAGTATCCTATCAACTTGACTCTTCTATCTGTACCCTGCTTGTGATATCAGTAGTTAGCATTTTCTCTGTTCTAGTGTATAGGAAACTAAATAAAGGCATTTTGGCAATACCTACTTTAGAGGCAACATTGAAGTAATGTATGTAAAGGGTAAAAATCCACATATCTTTTCGACAGCAGTGAAGTCAGTACAAGCTATGGTGTTTTACCTGCAAGATACTTGCAAGTACACTATTGTCCATTGCTCCATTGCCCAACATGGAAGGTGCATTTGAAGATAACTCAAGAAATACAATGTAAAATAAGAAGATATTACACTGTCAGCACCGAAAACCTAAACTCCCTACAAGTGTCCTATAAACTTGGCTCTTCGATCTTTTTCCTGGTTGTTATATCAGTATTTAGCCTTTTCCCTGTTGGGACCTATAGGAATCCAAATAAATGCATTTTGGCAGTTCCCCTAACCAGACAACTCTGAAGTAATATATGTAAAGGGTTAGAACCCACATATCTTATCGGTAGCAGTGAAGACAATACAAGCTATGCGAGTGTACCTGGAAGATACTTGCAAGTACACTATTGTCCATTGCTCCACTGACCAACATGGAAGGTGGATTTGAAGATAACTCAAGAGATACAAAGTAAACTAGGAAGATATTACATTGGAAACCCTGTCTCCTTAAGCTGCCTGCAAGTCTCATTTCAACTTGACTCCTCTCTTTTTTCTGCTTTTGATATCAGTACGTAGGCTTTTCCCCTTTGAGGCTTATAGAAAACCAAAGAAATGCATTTTGTCACTTCCACTAAAGACACAACTGTGAAATAATATATCTAAAGTGTGAAAATGCACATATCATATCACAGTAGTGAAGTCAATATAAGCTATGCTAGAGTACCTGGAAGATACTTGCAAGTACACAACTGTCCCTTGCTCCCTTGGCCAAAATGAAAGGTGTATATGAAGATGACTCAAGAAGTACATTGAATACTCAGAAGACATTACATTGTCAGCAGTAACTCCCTAAACTCTCTGAAGTATCCAATCAACTTGACTCTTCTATCTTTATCCTACTTGTTATATCAGTATTTAGCCTTCTCCCTGTTGAGGCCTGTGGGAATCTAAATAATGGCATTTTCGCAGTTCCTCCTTAAGAGGCAACACTGAAGTAATGTATGGAAAAGGTAACAATCCACCTATCTTGTCGACAGCAGGGGAAGACAATACAAGCTATGCTATTTTACCAAGAAGATACTTGGAAATACACCATTGTCCGTTGCTCCTTGGCACAAAATGGAAGGTGTCTTTGAAGATAACTCAAGATACACAATGCATAATAAGAAGATATTACATTGTCAGTACTGACACCCTAAACTCTCTACAGGTGTCTCATAAACTTGACTGTTCGATCTTTATCCTGCTTGTGATATCAGTGTTTTGCCATATCCCTGTTCAGGTCTATGGGAATCTAAAAAAGGCATTTTGAGAGTTCCTATTTAAGGGACAACTTTGAAGTAATGTATGTAAAGGGTAAAAACCCACCTAACTTGTTGACATCGGTGAAGACAATACAAGCTATGGAGTTTTACCTGGAAGATACTTGGAAATACACCATTGTCCATTGCTCCATTGGCCAACATGGAAGGTGTATTTGAAGATAATGCAAGAAATACAATGTATACAAAGAAGATATTACACTGTCAACACTGTCTCCCTAAGCTGTCTGCAAGTCTCATATCAACTTGACTCTTCTATCTTTTTACTGCTTCTGGTATCAGTATTTAGCCGTTTCCCTATTAAGGCCTATGGAAATGAAAAGAAACGCATTTTGTCGCTTCCCCTAAAGTGACAACTGTGAAGTAATGTATGTAAAACGTAAAAATCCACATATCTTATCTACAGCAGTGAAATCAGTACAAGCAATCCTAGAATACCTGGAATCTACTGGCAAGTACACAACTGTCCCTTGCCACCTTGACCAAAATGGATGGAGTATATGAATATGACTCAAGAGATACAATGTATACTAAGAAGATATTACATTGCCAGCACTGACACCCTATACTCTCTACAAGTATCCTATCAGCTTGATTCTTCTATCTATATCCTGCTTGTGGTATCAGTATTTAGCATTTTCCCTGTTCAGACAGATAGGAATCTAAATAAAGGCATTTTGGCAATACCTCCTTAAGAGGCAACATTGAAGTAATGTATGTAAAGGGTAAAAATCTACATATCTTTTGGACAGTAGTGAAGTCAGTACAAGCTATGCCAGAGTACCTGGAAGACACTTGCAAGTACACTATTTTCCATTGCTCCATTACCCAACATGGAAGGTGTATTTGAAGATAACTCAAGAAACACAATGTAAAATAAGAAGATATTACACTGTCAGCACTGACACCCTAAACTCTCTACAAGTGTCCTATAAACTTGACTCATCGATCTTTATCCTGATTGCAATATCAGTATTTAGCCTTTTCTCTGCTGAGACCTATAGGAATCCAAATAAATGCTTTTTGTCAGTTCCCCTAACCAGAGAACTCTGAAGTAATATATGTAAAGGGTTAGAACTCACATATCTTATCGGTAGCAGTGAAGACAATACAAGCTATGCGAGTGTACCTGGAAGATACTTGGAAGTACACCTTTGTCCATTGCTCCATTGGTCTCCATGGAAGATGGATTTGAAGATAACTCAAGAGATACAAAGTAAACTAGGAAGGTATTACATTGGAATCCCTGTCTCCTTAAGCTATGTGCAAGTCTCATTTCAACTTGACTCTTCTATCTTTTTTGTGCTTGTGATATCAGTATGTAGGCTTTTCCCCTTTGAGGATTATAGAAATCCAAAGAAATCAATTTTGTCTCTTCCTCTAAAGAGACAACTGTGAAATAATATAGCTAAAGAGTGAAAATCCACATATCTTATCTACTGCAATGAAGTCAGTACATGCTCTGCTAGAGTACCTGGAAGATACTTGCAAGTACACAACTGTCCCTTTCTACCTTGGCCAAAATGGAAGGAGTATATGAAGAAGACTCAAGAGATACAATGTATACTAAGAAGATATTACATTGTCAGCACTGACACCCTAAACTCTCTACAAATATCCTATCAACTTGACGCTTCTATCTATATCCTGCTTGTGATATCAGTATTTAGCATTTTCCCTGTTCATACATATAGGAATCTAAATAAAGGCATTTGGCAATACCTCCTTAAGAGGCAACATTGAAATAATGGATGTAACAGGTAAAAATCCACATATCTTTTCGACAGCAATGAAGTGAGTACAAGCTATGCCAGAGTACCTGGAAGATACTTGCCAAGTACACTATTCTCCATTCCTCCATTGCCCAACATGGAAGGTTTATTTGAAGATGACTCAAGAAATACTATGTAAAATAAGAAGATATTACACTGTCAGCACCGACACTCTAAACTCTCTACAGGTGTCCTATAAACTTGGCTCTTCGATCTTTTTCCTGCTTGTAATATCAGTATTTAGCCTTTTCCCTGTTGAGACCTATAGGAATCCAAATAAATGCATTTTGGCAGTTCCCCTAACCAGACAACTCTGAAGTAATATATGTAAAGGGTTAGAACCCACATATCTTATCGGTAGCAGTGAAGACAATACAAGCTATGCGAGTGTACCTGGAAGATACTTGCAAGTACACTATTGTCCATTGCTCCACTGACCAACATGGAAGGTGGATTTGAAGATAACTCAAGAGATACAAAGTAAACTAGGAAGATATTACATTGGAAACCCTGTCTCCTTAAGCTGCCTGCAAGTCTCATTTCAACTTGACTCCTCTCTTTTTTCTGCTTTTGATATCAGTACGTAGGCTTTTCCCCTTTGAGGCTTATAGAAAACCAAAGAAATGCATTTTGTCACTTCCACTAAAGACACAACTGTGAAATAATATATCTAAAGTGTGAAAATGCACATATCATATCACAGTAGTGAAGTCAATATAAGCTATGCTAGAGTACCTGGAAGATACTTGCAAGTACACAACTGTCCCTTGCTCCCTTGGCCAAAATGAAAGGTGTATATGAAGATGACTCAAGAAGTACATTGAATACTCAGAAGACATTACATTGTCAGCAGTAACTCCCTAAACTCTCTGAAGTATCCAATCAACTTGACTCTTCTATCTTTATCCTACTTGTTATATCAGTATTTAGCCTTCTCCCTGTTTGAGGCCTGTGGGAATCTAAATAATGGCATTTTCGCAGTTCCTCCTTAAGAGGCAACACTGAAGTAATGTATGGAAAAGGTAACAATCCACCTATCTTGTCGACAGCAGGGAAGACAATACAAGCTATGCTATTTTACCAAGAAGATACTTGGAAATACACCATTGTCCGTTGCTCCTTGGCACAAAATGGAAGGTGTCTTTGAAGATAACTCAAGATACACAATGCATAATAAGAAGATATTACATTGTCAGTACTGACACCCTAAACTCTCTACAGGTGTCTCATAAACTTGACTGTTCGATCTTTATCCTGCTTGTGATATCAGTGTTTTGCCATATCCCTGTTCAGGTCTATGGGAATCTAAAAAAGGCATTTTGAGAGTTCCTATTTAAGGGACAACTTTGAAGTAATGTATGTAAAGGGTAAAAACCCACCTAACTTGTTGACATCGGTGAAGACAATACAAGCTATGGAGTTTTACCTGGAAGATACTTGGAAATACACCATTGTCCATTGCTCCATTGGCCAACATGGAAGGTGTATTTGAAGATAATGCAAGAAATACAATGTATACAAAGAAGATATTACACTGTCAACACTGTCTCCCTAAGCTGTCTGCAAGTCTCATATCAACTTGACTCTTCTATCTTTTTACTGCTTCTGGTATCAGTATTTAGCCGTTTCCCTATTAAGGCCTATGGAAATGAAAAGAAACGCATTTTTGTCGCTTCCCCTAAAGTGACAACTGTGAAGTAATGTATGTAAAACGTAAAAATCCACATATCTTATCTACAGCAGTGAAATCAGTACAAGCAATCCTAGAATACCTGGAATCTACTGGCAAGTACACAACTGTCCCTTGCCACCTTGACCAAAATGGATGGAGTATATGAATATGACTCAAGAGATACAATGTATACTAAGAAGATATTACATTGCCAGCACTGACACCCTATACTCTCTACAAGTATCCTATCAGCTTGATTCTTCTATCTATATCCTGCTTGTGGTATCAGTATTTAGCATTTTCCCTGTTCAGACAGATAGGAATCTAAATAAAGGCATTTTGGCAATACCTCCTTAAGAGGCAACATTGAAGTAATGTATGTAAAGGGTAAAAATCTACATATCTTTTGGACAGTAGTGAAGTCAGTACAAGCTATGCCAGAGTACCTGGAAGACACTTGCAAGTACACTATTTTCCATTGCTCCATTACCCAACATGGAAGGTGTATTTGAAGATAACTCAAGAAACACAATGTAAAATAAGAAGATATTACACTGTCAGCACTGACACCCTAAACTCTCTACAAGTGTCCTATAAACTTGACTCATCGATCTTTATCCTGATTGCAATATCAGTATTTAGCCTTTTCTCTGCTGAGACCTATAGGAATCCAAAGAAATGCATTTTGGCAGTTCTCCTTACCAGACAAATCTTAAGTAATATATGTAAAGGGCCTTAGAACTCACATATCTTATCGGTAGCAGTGAAGACAATACAAGCTATGGGAGTGTACCTGGAAGATACTTGGAAGTACACCTTTGTCCATTGCTCCATTGGTCTCCATGGAAGATGGATTTGAAGATAACTCAAGAGATACAAAGTAAACTAGGAAGGTATTACATTGGAATCCCTGTCTCCTTAAGCTATGTGCAAGTCTCATTTCAACTTGACTCTTCTATCTTTTTTGTGCTTGTGATATCAGTATGTAGGCTTTTCCCCTTTGAGGATTATAGAAATCCAAAGAAATCAATTTTGTCTCTTCCTCTAAAGAGACAACTGTGAAATAATATAGCTAAAGAGTGAAAATCCACATATCTTATCTACTGCAATGAAGTCAGTACATGCTCTGCTAGAGTACCTGGAAGATACTTGCAAGTACACAACTGTCCCTTTCTACCTTGGCCAAAATGGAAGGAGTATATGAAGAAGACTCAAGAGATACAATGTATACTAAGAAGATATTACATTGTCAGCACTGACACCCTAAACTCTCTACAAATATCCTATCAACTTGACGCTTCTATCTATATCCTGCTTGTGATATCAGTATTTAGCATTTTCCCTGTTCATACATATAGGAATCTAAATAAAGGCATTTGGCAATACCTCCTTAAGAGGCAACATTGAAATAATGGATGTAACAGGTAAAAATCCACATATCTTTTCGACAGCAATGAAGTGAGTACAAGCTATGCCAGAGTACCTGGAAGATACTTGCCAAGTACACTATTCTCCATTCCTCCATTGCCCAACATGGAAGGTTTATTTGAAGATGACTCAAGAAATACTATGTAAAATAAGAAGATATTACACTGTCAGCACCGACACTCTAAACTCTCTACAGGTGTCCTATAAACTTGGCTCTTCGATCTTTTTCCTGCTTGTAATATCAGTATTTAGCCTTTTCCCTGTTGAGACCTATAGGAATCCAAATAAATGCATTTTGGCAGTTCCCCTAACCAGACAACTCTGAAGTAATATATGTAAAGGGTTAGAACCCACATATCTTATCGGTAGCAGTGAAGACAATACAAGCTATGCGAGTGTACCTGGAAGATACTTGCAAGTACACTATTGTCCATTGCTCCACTGACCAACATGGAAGGTGGATTTGAAGATAACTCAAGAGATACAAAGTAAACTAGGAAGATATTACATTGGAAACCCTGTCTCCTTAAGCTGCCTGCAAGTCTCATTTCAACTTGACTCCTCTCTTTTTTCTGCTTTTGATATCAGTACGTAGGCTTTTCCCCTTTGAGGCTTATAGAAAACCAAAGAAATGCATTTTGTCACTTCCACTAAAGACACAACTGTGAAATAATATATCTAAAGTGTGAAAATGCACATATCATATCACAGTAGTGAAGTCAATATAAGCTATGCTAGAGTACCTGGAAGATACTTGCAAGTACACAACTGTCCCTTGCTCCCTTGGCCAAAATGAAAGGTGTATATGAAGATGACTCAAGAAGTACATTGAATACTCAGAAGACATTACATTGTCAGCAGTAACTCCCTAAACTCTCTGAAGTATCCAATCAACTTGACTCTTCTATCTTTATCCTACTTGTTATATCAGTATTTAGCCTTCTCCCTGTTGAGGCCTGTGGGAATCTAAATAATGGCATTTTCGCAGTTCCTCCTTAAGAGGCAACACTGAAGTAATGTATGGAAAAGGTAACAATCCACCTATCTTGTCGACAGCAGGGAAGACAATACAAGCTATGCTATTTTACCAAGAAGATACTTGGAAATACACCATTGTCCGTTGCTCCTTGGCGCAAAATGGAAGGTGTCTTTGAAGATAACTCAAGATACACAATGCATAATAAGAAGATATTACATTGTCAGTACTGACACCCTAAACTCTCTACAGGTGTCTCATAAACTTGACTGTTCGATCTTTATCCTGCTTGTGATATCAGTGTTTTGCCATATCCCTGTTCAGGTCTATGGGAATCTAAAAAAGGCATTTTGAGAGTTCCTTTTTAAGGGACAACTTTGAAGTAATGTATGTAAAGGGTAAAAACCCACCTAACTTGTTGACATCGGTGAAGACAATACAAGCTATGGAGTTTTACCTGGAAGATACTTGGAAATACACCATTGTCCATTGCTCCATTGGCCAACATGGAAGGTGTATTTGAAGATAATGCAAGAAATACAATGTATACAAAGAAGATATTACACTGTCAACACTGTCTCCCTAAGCTGTCTGCAAGTCTCATATCAACTTGACTCTTCTATCTTTTTACTGCTTCTGGTATCAGTATTTAGCCGTTTCCCTGTTAAGGCCTATGGAAATGAAAAGAAACGCATTTTGTCGCTTCCCCTAAAGTGACAACTGTGAAGTAATGTATGTAAAACGTAAAAATCCACATATCTTATCTACAGCAGTGAAATCAGTACAAGCAATCCTAGAATACCTGGAATCTACTGGCAAGTACACAACTGTCCCTTGCCACCTTGACCAAAATGGATGGAGTATATGAATATGACTCAAGAGATACAATGTATACTAAGAAGATATTACATTGCCAGCACTGACACCCTAAACTCTCTACAAGTATCCTATCAGCTTGATTCTTCTATCTATATCCTGCTTGTGGTATCAGTATTTAGCATTTTCCCTGTTCAGACAGATAGGAATCTAAATAAAGGCATTTTGGCAATACCTCCTTAAGAGGCAACATTGAAGTAATGTATGTAAAGGGTAAAAATCTACATATCTTTTGGACAGTAGTGAAGTCAGTACAAGCTATGCCAGAGTACCTGGAAGACACTTGCAAGTACACTATTTTCCATTGCTCCATTACCCAACATGGAAGGTGTATTTGAAGATAACTCAAGAAACACAATGTAAAATAAGAAGATATTACACTGTCAGCACTGACACCCTAAACTCTCTACAAGTGTCCTATAAACTTGACTCATCGATCTTTATCCTGATTGCAATATCAGTATTTAGCCTTTTCTCTGCTGAGACCTATAGGAATCCAAATAAATGCTTTTTGTCAGTTCCCCTAACCAGAGAACTCTGAAGTAATATATGTAAAAGGTTAGAACTCACATATCTTATCGGTAGCAGTGAAGACAATACAAGCTATGCGAGTGTACCTGGAAGATACTTGGAAGTACACCTTTGTCCATTGCTCCATTGGTCTCCATGGAAGATGGATTTGAAGATAACTCAAGAGATACAAAGTAAACTAGGAAGGTATTACATTGGAATCCCTGTCTCCTTAAGCTATGTGCAAGTCTCATTTCAACTTGACTCTTCTATCTTTTTTGTGCTTGTGATATCAGTATGTAGGCTTTTCCCCTTTGAGGATTATAGAAATCCAAAGAAATCAATTTTGTCTCTTCCTCTAAAGAGACAACTGTGAAATAATATAGCTAAAGAGTGAAAATCCACATATCTTATCTACTGCAATGAAGTCAGTACATGCTCTGCTAGAGTACCTGGAAGATACTTGCAAGTACACAACTGTCCCTTTCTACCTTGGCCAAAATGGAAGGAGTATATGAAGAAGACTCAAGAGATACAATGTATACTAAGAAGATATTACATTGTCAGCACTGACACCCTAAACTCTCTACAAATATCCTATCAACTTGACGCTTCTATCTATATCCTGCTTGTGATATCAGTATTTAGCATTTTCCCTGTTCATACATATAGGAATCTAAATAAAGGCATTTGGCAATACCTCCTTAAGAGGCAACATTGAAATAATGGATGTAACAGGTAAAAATCCACATATCTTTTCGACAGCAATGAAGTGAGTACAAGCTATGCCAGAGTACCTGGAAGATACTTGCAAGTACACTATTCTCCATTCCTCCATTGCCCAACATGGAAGGTTTATTTGAAGATGACTCAAGAAATACTATGTAAAATAAGAAGATATTACACTGTCAGCACCGACACTCTAAACTCTCTACAGGTGTCCTATAAACTTGACTCTTCGATATTTATCCTGGTTGTTATATCAGTATTTTGTCTTTTCCCTGTTGAGACCTGAAGGAATCCAAATAAATGCATTTTGGCAGTTCCCGTAACCAGACGACTCTGAAGTAATATATGTAAAGGGTGAGAACCCACATATCTTATCGGTAGCAGTGAAGACAATACAATCTATGCAAGTGTACCTGGAAGATACTTGTAAGTACACCATTGTCCATTGCTCCATGGGCCAACATTTAAGGTATATTTAAATATAAGTGAAGAGATACAATGTATATTAAGAAGATATATCATTGTCAGCACTGACACCCTAATCTCTCTACAACTAACCTATCAAATTGACTCTTTGATTTTTATCCTTCTTATGATATCAGTATTTAGCCATATCCCGGTTTAGGCCTATGGGAATCTAAATAAAGGCATTTTCACAGTTCCTATTTAAGGGACAAGATTGAAGTCATGTATGTAAAGGGTAACAATCCACATATCTTTTGGACAGCATTGAAGTCAGTACAAGATATGATAGTGTTCCGGGATCACATTGGCAAGTACACCTTTGTCTCTTCTTCCATTGGCCTACTTGGAAGCTCTATTTGAATACAACTCAAGAGATGCAATGTATACTAAGAAGATATTACAGTGCCGACACTGGCATCCTAACCTCTCTAGAAGTATCCTATCAAATTGACTCTTCGATCTTTATCCTGCTTGTGATATAAGTATTTAGCCATATCCCTGTACAGGCCTATGGGAATCTAAATAAAGGCATTTTGAGAGTTCCTATTTAAGAGTCAAGATTGAAGTAATGTACGTAAAAGGTAAAAATCGACATATCTTTTCGACAGCAGTGAAGTCAATACAAGCTATGCTAGTTTACCTGGAAGACACTTGCAAGTACACCATTGTCACTTACTCCATTGGCCTACTTGGAGGTGTATTTGAAGACAACTCAATAGATACAATGTATACTAAGAAAATATTACACTGTCAGTACTGACACCCTAACCTCTCTACAGGTATCCTGTCAGGTTGACTCTTTGATTTTTATCCTGCTTGTGATATCAGTATTTAGCAATATCCCTGTTCAGGCCTATGGGAATCTAAATAAAGGTATTTTGACAGTTCCTATTTAAGGGACAAGTTCGAAGTAATGTATGTAAGGGGTAAAAATCCACATATCTTTTCGACAGCAGTGAAGTCAATACAAGCGATGCTAGTGTATCTGGAAGACACTTCCTAGTACACCTTTGTCACTTGCTCCATTGGCCTACTTGGAAGGTGTATTTGAAGACAACTAAAGAGAAACAATGTATACTAAGGAGATATTACATTGTCAGCACTGACACCCTAACCTCGGTAGAAGTATCCTATGAAATTGACACTTCGATAGTTATCCTGCTTTTGATATCATTATTTAGCCATATCCCTGTTCAGGCCTATGGGAATCAAAACAAAGGCATGTTGACAGTTCCTATTTAAGGGACAAGATTGAAGTAATGTATGTAAAAGTTAAAAATCCACATATATTTCCTGCAGCAGTGAAGTCAGTACAAGACATGCTAGTGTACGTGGAATACACTTGCCAGTACACCATTGTCCATTGATTCATTGACCAACATGGAAAGTGTATTTGAAGATAACTCAAAATATACAATGTATGATAATAAGGTATGTCATTGTCAAAACTGACTCCCTAAACTGTCGGCAAGTATAATATCAACTTGACTCTTCTGTTTTTTTTCCTGCTTGTGATATCAGTATTTAGCCTTTACCCTGTCGAGACCTCTAGGAATCCAAATAAATGCTTTTTGGCAGTTCTCCTTACCAGACAACTCTGAATTAATATATGTAATGGGGAACAACCCACATATCTTTTCGATACCAGTGAAGACAATAAAAGCTATGCGAGTGTACCTGGAAGATACTTGAAAGTACACCATTGTCCATTGCTCAAATGGCCAACATGGGAGGTGTTTTTGAAGATAACTCAAGAGATACAATGTATGCTAGGAAGATATTACATTGGAAACACTGTCTCCCTAAGGTGACTGCAAGTCTCATTTCAACTTGACTCTTCTATCTTTTTTCTGCTTGTGATATCAGTATTAAGCTTTTCCCCGTTGAGGCCTACAGAAATCCAAGGAAATGAATTTTGTCACTTTCTCTAAAGAGACAACTGTGAAATAATATATCTAAAGAGAGAAAATCCACACATCGTATCTACAGCAGTGAAGTTAGTACAAGTTATGCTAGAGTACCTGGAAGATACTTGCAAGTACTCAACTGTCCCTTGCTTCATTGTCCAACATGGGAGGTGTATATGATGATGACTTAAGAAATACATTGAATACTAAGAAGATATTACACTGTCCGGATTGAATCCCTAGATTCTCTACAAGTGTCCTATCAACTTGACTCTTCTATATTTATCCTGCTTGTGATATATCTATTCAGCATTTTCCCTGTTCAGGCACATAAGTATCTAAATAAAGACGTTTTGGCAGTTCTTCCTTAAGAGGCAACATTGAAGTAATGTACGTAAAGGGTGAAAATCCACATATCTTTTCGACAGCAGTGAAGTCAATACAAGCTATGCTACAGTACCTGGAAGATACTTGCAAGTGCACTATTGTCCATTGCTCCATTGTCCAACATGGAAGGTGTATTTGAAGATAACTCAATAAATACAATGTATAATAAAAAGATATTACGTTGTCAGCACTGACACACTAACCTCTCTACAAGTATCCTATCAAGGTGACTCTGATTTTTATCCTGCTTGTGATATCAGTATTTAGCAATATCCCTGTTCAGGCCTATGGGAATCCAAATAAAGACATTTTGGCAGTTTCTACTTAAGGGACCATTTTGAAGTATCATATGTAAAAGGTAAAAATCCACATAACTTTCCGACAGCAGTGAAGTCAATACCAGCTATGCTACTGTACCTGGAAGACACTGGCAAGTACACTTTTGTCACTTGCTACATTGCCCTACTTGGAGGTGTATTTCAAGACAACTCAAGAGATACAATGTATACTAAGAAGATATTGCACTGTCAGCACTGAAACCCCAACCTCTCTAGAAGTATCCTATCAATCTGACTCTTTGATTTTTATCCTGCTTGTGATATCAGTATTTAGCCATATGCCTGTACAGGTCTATGGGAATCTAAATATAGGCATTTTGACAGTTCCTATTTAAGGGACAAGATGGAAGTAATGTTTGTAAAGAACAAAAATCCACATATCTTTTCGACAGCAATGAAGTCAATGCAATCTATGATAGTGTACCCGGAAGACAATTGCAAGGTCACCTTTGTCACTTGCTCCATTGGCCTACTTGGAGGTGTATTTGAAGACAACTAAAGAGATACAATGTCTACTAAGAAGATATTACATTGTCAGCCGTGACACCCTAAGCTCTGTAGAAGTATCCTATCAAATTGACTCATCGATTTTTATCGTGCTTGTGATATCAGTATTCATCCATATCCCTGTTCAGACCTATGGGAATCAAAATAAAGTCATTTTGACAGTTTCTATTCAAGGGACAAGACTGAAGTAATGTATGTAAAGGGAAAAAATCCACATATATTTCCGAAAGCAGTGAAGTCAATACAAGCTATGCTAGTGAACCTGAAGTCACTTGCAAGTACACCTATGTTACTAGTCCATTGGCCTACTTGGAAGATGTATTTGAAGACAACTACAGAAATACAATGTATACTAAGAAGATGTTACATTGTCAGCAGTGACACCCTAAGCTCTGTAGAAGTATCCTATCAAATTGACTCATCGATTTTTATCCTGCTTGTGACATCAGTATTTAGGCATATCCCTGTCCAGGAATATGGGAATCAAAATAAAGGCATTTTGACAGTTCCTATTCAAGGGACAAGATTGAAGTTATGTATGTAAAGGGTAAAAGTCCAAATATATTTCGGCATCATTGAAGTCAGTACAAGATATGCTAGTGTACCTGGAATACACTTGCAAGTACACCAGTGTCCATTGATTCATTGGCCAACACGAAAAGTGTATTTGAAGATCACTCAAGATATACAATGTATACTAAGAAGATATGTCATTGTCAACACGGACTACCTAAACTGTCGGCAACTATCATATCAATGTTACTCTTCTGTTTTTTTCCTGCTTGTGAGATCAGTATTTAGCCTTTACCCTGTCGAGACCTCGAGGAATCCAAATAAATGCATTTTGGCAGTTCTCCTTACCAGACAACTCGGAAGTAATATATGTAACAGGTAACAACCCACATATCTTATCGATAACAGTGAAGACAATAAAAGCTATGCGAGTGTACCTGGAAGATACTGGCAAGTACACCATTGTCCATTGCTCAGTTGCCCAACATGGGAGGTTTGTTTGAAGATAACTCAAGAGATACAAAGTATACTAGGAAGATATTACATTGGAAACACTGTATCCCTAAGGTTTCTGCTGGTATCATTTCAACTTCACTCTTTTATCTTTTTCCTGCTTGTGATATCAGTATTTAAGCATTTCCCCTTTGTGGCCTATAGAAATCCAAAGAAATGAATTTTGTCACTTCTCCTAAAGAGACAACTGTGAAATAATATATCTAAAGAGTGAAAATCCACATATCTTACCTACAGCAGTGAAGTTAGTACAAGCTATGCTAGAGGACCTGCAAGATACTTGCCAGTACTCAACTGTCCCTTGCTCCCTTGGCCAACATCGAAGGTGTATATGAAGGTGGCTTATGAAATACATTGAATACTAAGAAGATATTACACTGTAAGCACTGAATCCCCAGATTCTCTAAAAGTGTCCTATCAACTTGACTCTTCTGTATTTATCCTGCTTGTGATATCTGTATTTAGCATTTTCCCTCTTCAGGCATGTAAGATTCTAAATAATGGCCGTTTGGCAGTTCCTCCTTAACGGGCAACATTGAAGTAATATATGTAAAGGGTAAAAATCTACATATCTTTTCGACAGCACTGAAGTCAATACAAGCTATGCTAGAGTACCGGGAAGATACTTCCAAGTGCACTATTGTCCATTGCTCCATTGCCCAACATGGAAGCTGTATTTGAAGGTAACCCAAGAAAAACAATGTATAATAGGAAGATATTACATTGTCAGCATTGACACCCTAAAATCCCTACAAGTGTCCTATAAACTGGACTCTTCGATCTTTATCCTGCTTGTAATATCAGTATTTATCCGTTTCCCTGTTGAGAACTATAGGAATCCAAATAAATGCATTTTGACAGTTCCCCTAACCAGACAACTCTGAAGTAATATATGTAAAGGGTTAAAACCTACATATCTTATCCGTAGCAGTGAAGGCAATACAAGCTATGCAAGTGTACCTGGAAGATACTTGCAAGTACACCATTGTCCATAGCTCCATTGGCTAACATTTAAGGTATATTCGAAGATAACTCAAGAGATACATTGTATACTAAGAAGATACCAAATTGTCAGCACTCACACCCTAACCTCTCTACAAGTAACCTATCAAATTGACTCTTTGATTTTTATCTTGCTTGCGATATCATGATTTACCATATCCCTCTACAAGCCTATGGGAACCTAAATAAAGGCATTTTGACAGCTCCTATTTAAGGGACAAGATTGAAGTAATGTATGTAAAGGGCAAAAACCCACATACCTTTTCGACAGCAGTGAAGTCAGTACAAGCTATGCGAGTGTACCTGGAAGACACTTACAAGTACACCTCTGTCACTTGCTCCATTGGCCTACGTGAAAGCTGTATTTGAAGACAACTCAATAGATACAATGTATAATAAGAAGATATTACATTCTCAGCACTGACACCCTAACCTCTGTAGAAGTATTTTATCAAATTGACTCTTCGATTTTTATCCTGCTTTTGATATCATTATTTAGCCATATCCCTGTCCAGGAATATGGGAATCAAAAGAAAGGCATTTTGACAGGTCCTCTTTAAGGGACAAGATTGAAGTAATGTATGTAAAGCGAAAAATCCACATATATTTCCTGCAGCCGTGAAGTCAGTACAAGATATGCTAGTGTACCTGGAATACACTTCCAAGTACATCATTGTCCATTGATTCATTGGCCAACATGGAAAGTGTATTTGAAGATAACTCAAAATATACCATGTATAATATGAAGATATGTCACTGTCTACACGGACTCCCTAAACTTCCGGCAAGTATCATATCAATTGACTCTTCTGTTTTTTTCCTGCTTGTAATATAAGTATTTAGTCTTTACCCTGTCGAGACCTCTAGGATTCCAAATAAATGCATTTTGGCAGTTCTACTTAACAGACAACTCTGAAGTAATATATGTAATGGCTAACAACCCACATATCTTATCGATAACAGTGAAGACAAGAAAAGCTATGCGAGTGTACATGGAAGATACTGGCAAGTACACCATTGTCCATTGCTCAGTTGCCCAACATAGGAGGTGTATTTGAAAATCTCTTGGTATCAAGAGATACTAAGTATCCTAGGAAGATATAACATTGGAAACACGATCTCCCTAAGCTGTCTGCAAATCTCGTTTCAACTTGACTCTTCTATATTTTCCTGATTGTGATATCAGTATTTAAGCATTTCCCCGTTGTGGCCTATAGAAATCCAAAGAAATGAATTTTGTCACTTCCCCTAAAGAGACAACTGTGAAATAATATATCTAAAGGATGAAAATCCACATATCTTATCTACAGCAGTGGAGTCAGGACAAGCTATGCTAGAGGACCTGCAAGATACTTGCCAGTACTCAACTCTCCCTTGCTCCCTTAGCCAATACCGAAGGTGTATATGAAGATGACTTAAGAAATACATTGAATACTGAGAAGATATTACATTGTCAGCACTGAATCCCTACATTCTCTACAAGTGTCCTATCAACTTGACTCTTCTGTATTTATCCTGCTTGTGCTATCTGTATTTAGCATTTTCCCTGCTCAGGCACATAAGAATGTAAATAAATGCCATTTCGCAGTTCCATCTTAAGAGACAACATTGAATTAATGTATGTAGAGGGTAAAAATCCACATATCTTTTCGAGAGCAGTGAATTCAATACAAGTTATGCTAGACTACCTGGAAGATACTTGCAATTACACTATTGTCCATTGCTCCATTCCCCAACATGGAAGGTGTATTTAAAGACAACTAAAGAGATAAAATGCATGCTAAGAAGATATTACCTTGTCGGCACTGACACCCTAACCTCTGTAGAAGTATCCTATCAAATTGACTCTTCGATTTTTATCCTCCTTTAGTTATTAGTATTTTGCCATATCCCTGTTCAGGCCTATGGAAATCAAAATAAAGGCCTTTTGACAGTTCCTACTTAAGGGAGAATATGGAAGTAATGTATGTAAAGGGTAAAAATCCACACATCTTTTCGACAACAGTGAAGGCAATACAAGCTATGCTAGAGTACCTGGGAGATACTTGCAAGTGCACTATTGTCCATTGCTCCATTCCCCAACATGGAAGGTGTATTTGAAGATAACTCAAGAAATATAACGTGTAAAAAGAAGATATTACACTGTCAGCACTGACACCCTAAACTCTCTACACGTGTCCTATAAACTTGACTCTTCGATCTTTATCCGGCTAGTAATATCAGTATTTAGCCTTTTCCCTGTTGAGACCTATAGGAATCGAAATAAATGCATTTTGGCAGTTCCCCTTATCCGACAACTCTCAAGAAATATATATAAAGGCTTAGAACCCGCACATCTAATCGGTAGCAGTGAACACAATTCAAGCTATGCGAGTGTACCTGGAAGATACTTGCAAGTACACAATTGTCCATTGCTCCATTGGCCTACTAGGAAGATGTATTTGAAGACAACTCAAGAGATACAATGTATACTAAGAAGATATTACATTGTCAGCACTGACATCCTAACCTCTCTACAAGTATCCTATCATATTGCCTCTTTGATTTTTATCCAGCTTGTGATATCAGTATTTAGCCATATCCCTGTTCCGGCCTATGGGAATTTATTAAAGACATTTTGACAGTTCCTATTTAAGGGACAAGATGGAAGTAATGTTTGTAAAGGAGAAAAATCCACATATCTTTTCGACAGCAGTGAAGTCAATACAAAATATGCTAGTGTACCCGGAAGACACTTGCAAGTACACCTTTGTCACTTGCTCCATTGGCCTACATGGAAGGTGTATTTGAAGACAACTCAAGAGACACAATGTACACTAAAAAGATACTACATTGTCAGCATTGACATCCTAACCTCTCTGGAAGTATCCTATCAAATTGACTCTTCGATTTTTATCCTGCTTGTAATAACAGTATTTAGCCATATCCCTGTTCAAGCCTATGGGAATCTAAATTAAGTAATTTTGACAGTTCGTATGTAAGAGTCAAGATTGAAGTAATGTATGTAAACGGTAAAAATTCACATATCTTTTCGACAGCAGTGAAGTCAATACAAGCTATGCTAGTGTACCTGGAAGACGCTTGCAAGTACACCTTTGTCACTTGCTCCATTGGCCTACTTGGAGGTGTATTTGAAGACAACTCAAGAGATAAATGTATACTAAGAAGATATGACAGTGTCAGCACAGACACCCTAGCCCATCTAGAAGTATAATTTAAAATGGACTCTTCGATTTTTATCCTGCTTGTGATAACAGTATTTAGGCATATCCCTGTTCAGGCCTACGGGAATCGCATAAAGGCATTTTGACAGTTCATATTTAAGGGACAAGATTGAAGTACTGTATGTAAAGGATAAAAATCCACATATATTTTCTGCAGCAGTGAAGTCAGTACAAGATATGCTAGTGTACCTGGAATACACTTGCAAGTACACCATTGTCCATTGATTCATTTGGTCAACATGGAAAGTGTATTTGAAGATAACTCAAGATGTACAATGTATTCTAAGGAGATATGTCATTGTCAACACGGACTAACGAAACTGTCGGCAACTGTCATATCAACTTGACTCTTCTGTTTTTTTGCTGCTTGTGATATCAGTATTTAGCCTTTATTCTGTCGAGACCTCTGGGAATCCAAATAAATGCATGTGGGCAGTTCTCCTTAGTAGAAAACCCTGAGCTAATATATGTAATGGGTAACACCCCACATATCTTATCGATAGCAGTGAAAACAATAAAAGCTACGCGAGTGTACCTGGAAGATACTTGCAAGTACACCATTGTCCATTGCTCATTTGGCCAACATGGGAGGTGTATTTCAAGATAACTCAAGAGATACAATGTATACTCGGAAGATATTACATTGGAAAAGCTGTCTCCCTAAGTTGTCTGCAAGTCTTATTTCAACTTGACTCTTCTATCTTTTTCCTCCTTGTGATATCAATATTTAGGCTTTTCCCCATGGAGACCTATAGAAATGCAAAGAAGTGAACTTTGTCACTTGCAGTAAAGAGACAACTGTGAAATAATATATCTAAACAGTGAAATCCACATATCTTATCTACAGTACTTAAGTCAGTACAAGCTATGCTAGAGTACCTGGAAGATACTTGCAAGTACTCAACTATCCCTTGCTCCATTGTCCAACATGGAAGGTGTATATGAAGATGACTTAAGAAATACAGTGAATACTAAGAAGATATTACATTGTCAGCACTGAATCCCAAGATTCTCTACAAGTGTCCTATCAACTTGACTCTTCTATCTTTATCGTGCTTGTGATATCAGTATTTAGCATTTTCCCTGTTCAGGCATGCAAGAATCTAAATAAAGGCCTTTTGGTAGTTCCTCCTGAGGAGGCAACATTGAAGTAATGTATGTAAAGGGTAAAAATCCACATATCTTTTCGACAACAGTGAAGTCAATACAAGCCATGCTAGAGTACCTGGAAGATACTTCTAAGTGCACTATTGTCAGTTGCTCCATTGCCTAACATGGAAGGTGTATTTGAAGATAAGTCAAGAAATACAATGTATAATAAGAAGATATTACATTGTCAGCACTGACACCCTAACATCTGTAGAAGTATTTTATCAAATTGACTCTTCGATTTTTATCCTGCTTTTGTTATCATTATTTAGCCATATCCCGGTCCAGGCCTATGGGAATCAAAAGAAAGGCATTTTGACAGTTCCTCTTTAAGGGACAAGATTGAAGTAATGTATGTAAAGCGAAAAATCCACATATATTTCCTGCATCCGTGAAGTTAGTACAAGATATGCTAGTGTACCTGGAAGACACTTGCAAGTACACCTTTGTCATTTGCTCCACTGTCCAACATGAAGGTGTATTTGAAGATAACTCAAGAAATACCATGTATACTAAGAAGATACTACATTGTCAGCACCGACACCCTAAAATCTCTACAAGTGTCTGATAAACTTGACTCTTCGATCTTTATCCTCCTTGTAATATCAGTATTTAACCTTTTCCCTGTTGAGACCAATAGGAATCCAAATAAATGCATTTGGGTAGTTCCCCTAACCAGACATCTCTGAAGTAATATATGTAAAGGGTAAGAACTCACAAAGCTTATCGATGAGTGAACACAATACAAGCTATGTGAGTGTACCTGGAAGATACTTGCAAGTACACCATTGTCCATTCCTCCATTGGACAGCATGTAAGGTGTATTTGAAGATAACTCAAGAGATACAATGTATACTAAGAAGATATTACATTGTCAGCACTGAAACCGTAACCTCTCTACAAGTATCTTATCAAATTGACTCTTTGATTTTTACGCTGATTTTGATATCAGTATTTAACCATATCCCTGCACAGGCCTATAGGAACATAAATAAAGGAATTTTGACAGTTCCTACTTAAGGGACAAGATTGCAGTAATGTATGTAAAGGGCAAAAATTCACATATCTTTTCTACAGCAGTGAAGTCAATAAAAGCTATGCTAGTGTACCTGGAAGACACTTGCAAAAACACCTTTGTCACTTGCTCCATTGTCCAACATGGAAGGTGTATTTGAAAATAACTCAAGAAATACAATGTATACTAAGAAGTTATTACATTGTCAGCAGAGACACCCTAAGCTCCCAACAAGTAACCTTTGAAATTGACTGTTTGATTTTTATCCTGTTTGTGATATCAGTATTTAGCCATATCCCTGTTCATGCCTATGGGAATCTAAATAAATGCATTTTGACAATTCCTATTGAAGGGACTAGATTGAAGTAATGTATGTAAAGGGTAAAAATCCACATAACGTTTCTACAGTAGTGAAGTCAATACAAGCTATGCTAGTGTACCTGGAACACACTTGCAAGTACCTCTTTGTCACTTGCTCCATTGGCCTACTTGGAGGTGTATTTGAAGACAACTCAAGAGATACAATGTATACTAAGAATATGTTACATTGTAAGCACTGGCACCCTAACCTCTGCAGGAGTATCCAATCAAACCGACTCTTTGATTTTATCCTGCTTGTGATATCAGTATTTAGCCATAACGCGGTAGAGGCCTATGGGAACCTAAATAAAGGCATTTTTGCAGTTCCTATTTAAGGGAAAAGATTGAAGCAATGTATGTAAAGGGCAAAAATCCACATATCATTTCGACAGTAGTGAAGTCAATACAAGCTATGCTAGTGTACTCGGAAGAAACTTACAAGTACACCTTTGTCACTTCCTCCATTGGCCTACTTGGAACGTGTATTTGAAGACAACTCAAGAGAAACAATGTATACAAAGAAGATATTACATTGTCAGCACTGACACCCTAACCTCTCTAGAAGTATCCCATCAAATTGACTATTCGATTTTTATCCTGCTTGTGATATCAGTATTTAGCCATATCCATTTTCAGGCCCATGGGAATCTAAATACAGGAATTTTTTCAGTTCCGATTTAAGTCCCGATACAAGATTGAAGTAATGTATGTAAAGGGTAAAAATCCACATGTATTTTCGGCAGCATTGAAGTCAGTACAAGATAGGCTGGTGTACCTGGAATACAACTCCAAGTACACAATTGTCCATTGATTCATTGGCCAATATAGAAAGTGTATTTGAAGTTAACACATGATATACAATGTATCCTAAGAAGATATGTCATTGTCAACACGGACTCCCTAAAATGTCGGAAGTATCATATCAACTTGACTCTTCTGTTTTTTTTTCCTGCTTGTGATATCAGTATTAAGTCTTTACCCTGTGGAGAACTCTAAGAATCCAAATAAATGCGTTTTGGACGTTCTCCTTACCTGACAACTATGAAGTAATGTATGAAATGGGTAAGAACCCATATATCTTACCGATAGCAGTGAAGATAATAAAAGCTATGCGAGCGTACCTGGAAGATACTTGCAAGTACACCATTGTCCTTTCCTCAGTTGCCCAACACGGGAGGTGTATTTCAAGATAACTCAAGAGATACAATGTATACTAGGAAGATATTACATTGGAAACACTGTCTCCCTAAACCGTCTGCAAGTCTCATTTCCACTTGACTCTTCTCTTTCCTGGTTGTGATATCAGTATTTAGGTTATCCCCGTTGAGGCCTACAGAAATCCAAAGAAATCAATTTGGTCACTTCCCCTAAAGACACAACTGTGAAATAATATATCTAAAGAGTGAAAATCCACATATATTATCTACAGCAGAGAAGTCAGTACAAGCTATGCTAGAGTACCTGGAAGATACTTCCAATACTCAACGGTCCCTTGCTCCCTGGGCAAACGAGGAAGGTGTATATGAAGATGACTTAAGAAATACATTGAATACCAAGAAGATATTACATTGTCAGCATTGAATCCCTAGATTCTCTACAAGTGTCCTATCAACTTGACTCTTCCCTATGTATCCTGCTTGTGATATCAGTATTTAGCATTTTCCCTGTTCAAGGCATATAAGAATCTAAATAAAGGCCTTTTGGCAGTTCCTCCTTAAGAGGCAACATTGAAGTAATGCATGTAAAGGGTAAAAATGCACATATATTTTCGACAGCAGTGAAGTCATGCTAGTGTGCTAGTGTACCTGGAAGGCACTTGCAAGTACACCTTTGTCACTTGCTCCATTGGCCTACTTGGAGGTGTCTTTGAAGACAACTAAAGAGATGCAATGTATACTAAGAAGATATTATATTGTCAGCAGTGACACCCTAACCACTGTAGAAGTATCCTATCAAATTGACTCTTCGATTTTTATCCTGCTTGTGATATCGGTATTTAGCTATATCCCTGTTCAGGCCTATGGGAAAAAAATAAAGGCATTTTGACCGTTCCTATTCAAGGAACAGGATTGACGTTTTGTATGTAAAGAGTAAAAATCCACACATATTGTCGACAACATTGAAGTCAGTACAAGATATGCTAGTGTACCTGGAATACACTTGGTGGTACACTATTGTCCATTGATTCTTTGGCCAACATGGAAAGTGTATTTGAAGATAACTCAAGATATACAATATATACTAAGAAGATATATCATTGTCAACACGGACTCCCTAAAGTGTCGGCAAGTATCACATCAACTTGACTCTTCTGTTTATTTCATGCTTGTGATATCAGTATTTAGCCTCTACCCTGTCGAGTCCTCTAGGAATCCAAATAAATGCATTTTGGCAGTTATCCTTACCTGAAAACTCTAAAGTAATATATGTTATGGGTATCAACCCACATATCTTATCGATAGCAGTGAAGTCAATAAAAGCTATGCGAGTGTACCTGAAAGATACTTGCAAATACTCATCTGTCCCTTGATCCCTTGGCCAACATGGAAGGTGTATATGAAGATGACTTAATAAATACATTGAATATTAATAAAATATTACATTTTCAGCACTGAGTCCCTAGATTCTCTACAAGTGTCCTATCGACTTGACTATTCTCTCTTTATGCTGCTTGTGATATATGTATTTAGCATTTTCCCTACTCAGGCATATAAGAATTTTATAAAGGCCATTTGGAAGTTCCACCTTAAGAGGCAACATTGAAGTAAAGTATGTAAAGGGTAAAAATCCTCATAACTTTTCGACAAAAGTGAAGTCAGTACAAGCTATGCTAGAGTACCTGGAAGATACTTGCAAGTACAATATTGTCCCTTGCTCCAATGCCCAACATGGAAGGTGTATTTGAAGACAACTAAAGAGATACAATGCATACTAAGTAGATATTACATTGTCAGCACTGACACTCTAAACTCTGTACAAGTAACCTATCAAATTGACTCTTCGATTTTTATCCTGCTTTTGATATCAATATTTTGCCATATCCCCGTTGAGGCCTATGGGAATCAAAATAAAGGCATTTTGACAGTTCCTATTTAAGGGAGAAGATTGAAATAATGTCTGTAAAGGGTAAAAATCCACATACCTATCGACAGCAGTGAAGTAAATACAAGCTATGTTAGAGTACCTGGATGATACTTGCAAGTGCATTATTGTCCATTGCTCCATTGCCCAACATGGAAAGTGTATTTGAAGATAACACAAGAAATACAATGTGTAATAAGAAAATATTACGTTGTCAGCACTGGCACCCTAAACTCTCTACAAGTGTCCTATAAACCTGACTCTTCGATCTTTATCCTGCATGTAATATCAGTATTAACCTTTTGCCTGTTGAGACCTATAGGAATCCACATAAATGCATTTTTGCAGTTCCCTTAACCAGACAACTCTGAAGAAATATATTTAAAGGCTTAGAACCCACATATCTTTTCGGTAGCAGTGAACACAATACAAACCATGGGAGTGAACCTGGAAGATACTTGCAAGTACACAATTGTCCATTGCTCCGTTGGCCAACATGTAAGGTTTATTTGAAGATAACTCAAGAGATACAATGTATACTAAGAAGATATTACATTGTGAGCACTGACACCCTAACCTCTCTGCCAGTATCTTATCAAATTGACTCTTGGATTTTTATGCTGCTTGTGATATCAGTATTATCCATATCTCCGTTCAGGCCTATGGGAATCAAAATAAAGGCATTTTGATAGTTCCTATTTAAGGGACAAGATTGAAGTAATGTATGTAAAGGGTAAAAATCCACATATCTTTCCGACAGCAGAGAAGTCAATACAAGCTATGCTACTGTACCTGGAAGACACTTACAATTACACCATTGTCACTTTCTCCATTGGCCTACTTGGAAGGTGTATTTGACGACAACTGAAGAGATACAATGTATAGTAAGCAGATATTACATTGTCAGCACTGACACTCTAACCTATCTACAAGAATCCTATCAAGTTGACTCTTCGATTTTTATCCTGCTTGTGATATCAGTATTTAGCCATATCCCTGTTCAGGCCTATGGGAATCTAAACAAAGTCATTTTGACTGTTTCGATTTAAGTTCCGATACAAGATTGAAGTAATGTATGTAAAGGGTAAAAACCCACATATCTTTTTGACAGAAGTGAAGTCAGAACAAGATATGCTAGTGTACCTGGAATACACTTGCAAGTACACCATTGTCCATTGATTCATTGGCCAACATGGAAAGTGTATTTGGAGATAACTCAAGATATACAATATATATTAAGAAGATATATCATTGTCAACACGGACTCCCTAAACTGTCAGCAAGTCTCATATCAACTTGACTCTTCTGTTTATTTTCTGCTTGTGATATCAGTATTTAGCCTTTACCCTGTCGAGTCCTCTAGGAATCCAAATAAATGCATTTTGGCAGTTATCCTTACCTGACAACACTGAAGTAATATATGTAATGGGTAACAACCCACATATCTTATCGATAGCAGTGAAGACAATAAAAGCTATGTGAGGGTACCTGAAAGATACTTGCAAGTACTCAACTGTCCCTTGCTCCCTTGGCCAACATGGAAGGTGTATATGAAGATGACTTAAGAAATACATTGAATACTAAGAAAATATTACATTGTCAGCACTGAATCCCTAGATTCTCTACAAGTGTCCTCTCGAGTTGACTCTTCTATCTTTATGCTGCTTGTGATATCTGTATTTATCATTTTCCCTGCTCAGGCATATAAGAATTTAATAAGGGCCTTTTGGAAGTTCCTCCTTAAGAGGCAACATTGAAGTAAAGTATGTAAAGGGTAAAAATTCCCATAAATTTTCGACAGCAGTGAAGTCAATGCAAGCTATGCTAGAGTACCTGGAAGACACTTGCATGTACAGTATTGTCCATTTCTCCAATGCCCAACATGGAAGGTGTATTTGAAGACAACTAAAGAGATACAATGCATATTAAGAAGATATTACATTGTTAGCACTGATACTCTACACTCTGTAGAAGTATCCTATCAAATTGGCTCTTCTAGTATTATCCTGCTTTTGATATCAGTGTTTTACCATATCCCTGTTCAGGCCTATGGGAATCAAAAGAAAGGCATTTTGACAGTTCCTATTTAAGGAGAAGATAAAAGTAATGTATGTAAAGGGTAAAAATCCACATATCTTTTCGACAGCAGTGAAGTCAATACAAGCTATGCTAGAGTACCTGGAAGATACTTGCAAGTGCACTATTGTCCACTGCTCCATTGCCCAATATGGAAAGTGTATTTGAAGATAACTCAAGAAATACAATGTATATTACGAAGATATTACATTGTCAGCACTGGCACCCTAAACTCTCTACAAGTGTCCTATAAACTTGACTCTTTGATCTTTATCCTCCTTGTAATATCAGTATTTAGCCTTTTGCCTGTTGAGACCTATAGGAATCCACATAAATGCATTTTTGCAGTTCCCCTAACCAGACAACTCTGAAGAAATATATGCAAAGGCTTAGAACCCACATATCTTATCGGTAGCAGTGAACACAATACAAGCTATGGGAGTGTACCTGGAAGATACTTGCAAGTACACAATTGTCCATTGCTCCATTGGCCAACATGTAAGGTTTATTTGAAAATAACTCAAGAGATACAATGTATACTAAGAAGATATTACATTGTCAGGACTGACACCCTAACCTTTCTACAAGTATCTTATCAAATTGTCTCTTCTATTTTTATCCTGCTTGTGATATCAGTATTTAGCCGATATCCCTGTACAGGCCTATGGGAAACTAAATAAAGGCATTTTGACAGTTCCTACTTAAGGGATAAGATTGAAGTAATGTATGTAAAGGGTAAAAATCCACATATCTTTTCGACAGCATTGATCTCAATAAAAGCTATGCTCGTGTACCTGGAAGACACTTGCAAGTACACATTTGTCACTTGCTGCATTGTCCAACATGGAAGGTGTATTTGAAGATAACTCAAGAAATACAACGTATAATACGAAGATATTACATTGGAATATGGCGGAGTAGAAGGACGCACGTTTACGAGGTCCGAAACCAAAGCCCATAGAATTAATGTAAAAAGAGTCCCCCATAACTTCTGGGTGAATACAAGGTGTGCAGAAGCAGAGTGGAAGTGATTTCTGTTCCAGGGACCACTGAAGACCTGTCCCCAGGGTCCGGTGCGCCCCGGAAAGTAAACCCGACCCCCCAGCGCTGCCCTGGCCGAGGCCCCAGAGAGGCTGATCCGAGCAGGCTTCAGAGACGGAAGCTCCACTAGCCGGGAAAGTTCCTCCGCCCACAGAAGCTACAGGTCAGTGAGAGAGGCCGGGCTGAAGGAGAGGGAAAGCGGGGCGTCTCTGTAACTCGGGCCCTCTCGGGAGGGAGCGGCTGCGGCGGGGACGGGGGCAGGAAGCGGCGGAGGCAGAGGTGTGGGCAGTGGCTGAGGCGGCAGCGGCCCGGGACTCAGGAATCCTTCAGCGGCACGCAGGATCTTCATTACGGAAGATTCCCGCATAAAACCTGACGGAGCTGAGCCTGGGAGACGGCCTTGCCCCCACCCCGCTCTGTTACTGAAGGCTTCTGCTTAAAACCCCCAAGGGATCGGGATTTGGGAGGTGGGCCCCCCCCACCCCGCCCCCATCCGTTCCATTCCTGAAAGTCTCTGCATAAAGCCCCCGAGGGATCAGAGTCTCGGAGGCGGCCCTGGCCCCACCCCAGCACTTGAACTAAAGCTCACTGATTGACAGCCAGAAGGAGGAAAGCCCATTTAAATCTCAGAGGCCAAGCACTAGCTGGGCGGATCCAGACGGGGGTGGAAAGGAATCTCCGAAGTCAAGTAACTGGCTGGGAAAATGCCTAGAAAAGGGAAGAAAAATAAGACTTTAGAGAGTTTTTTTCCAACAAATGCAAATGATTCCGACCTTCGGATCTGACGAAGATGAGGACGTATTCTTGCCATCAGCGAAAGACGTGGAGGGCGGGGCCTCAGTTACCCCAGGCACCCCAGGGGGGGTGGTGGGTGGGCTCAGGCCCTGGAAGAGCTCAAAAAGGATTTTGAAAAGCAAGTTAGACAGGTGGAGGAAAAACTGGGAAGAGAAATGTCAGAGATGCAACAAAAGTATGAAAAACAGGTCAATACCTTGGTAAAGGAGACCCAAAAAAAAATGCTGAGGAAATTAACACCCTTGAAAAATAGGCTCACCCAATTGGCAAAGGAGGTTCAAAAAGCCAATGAGGAGAAGAATGCTTTCATAAGCAGAATGACACCAAATGGAAAAAGAGGCTCAAAAGCTCACTGAATTTAATAGTTCTCTCAAAATTAGAATGGAACAGATGGAGTCTAATGACTTTACGAGAAACCAAGAAATCACCAAAAAAACCCAAAAGAACGAAAAAATGTGTAGAGAATGTGAAATATCTCATGGGAAAAAACAACTGACCTGGAAAATAGATCGAGGAGAGACAATTTAAAAATTATGGGACTACCTGAAAGTCATGATCAAAAAAAGAGCCTAGACATCATCTTCCGTGAAATTATCAAGGAAAACTGCCCTGACATTCTAGAACCAGAGGGCAAAATAAGTATTGAAAGAATCCATCGATCACGCACCTGAAAGAGATCCAAAAAGAGAAACTCCTAGGAACATTGTGACCAAATTCCAGAACTCCCAGCTCAAGGAAAAAAATCTTACAAGCAGCTAGAAAGAAACAATTCCAGTACTGTGGAAATACACATCAGGATAACCCAAGATCTAACAGCTTCTACATTAAGGGATCGAAGGGCGTGGAATAGGATATTCCAGAAGGCAAAGGAACTAGGACTCAAACCAAGAATCACCTACCCAGCTAAACTGAGTATAATACTTCAAGGGAAAATATGGTCTTTCAATGAAACAGAGGACTTTCAATCATTCTTGATGAAAAAAACCAGAGCTGAAAAGAAAATCTGACTTTCAAACACAAGAATGAGAAGAAGCATGAAAAAGTAAACAGCAAAGAGAAGTCTTAAGGGACTTACCATGAGTGAACTGTTTACATTCCTACATGGAAAGACAATATTTGTAACTCTTAAAACTTTTCAGTATCTGGGTTGTTGGTGGGACCACACATACACATATACACGCTTGCACACACATACACACATGCACACACATACAGAGATAGAGAGCACAGATTGAACTGAATAGGATGGGACCATACCTCAAAAGAAACTAGGGTAAATGGTGAGAGAGAAATGTAGGGGGATGGAAAGGGAAGGGGGTAACTATATGTCATTTAAGAGGCAGGTAGGAGTTTTTTCTTAGTGGATGGGAAAAAGAGGAGAGCTGAGAAAAAAAAAACAGGAAGTTTACCCTCATCACATTTGACTAAACGAAGGAGTGAAATGCACACTCATTTTGGTATGAAAACCTATCTTACAGTATAAGAAAGTGGGGGAGAAAGAGATATTTGCAAGGGGGGGGGAGAAGATGGAAGGGAGGGCAAAAGGAGGAGGGAGCAATTTGAAGTCAATACATGGGGAGGGACAGGATCAAAAGACAGAAGAGAAAACAATGAGGGGCAGGTTAGGAGGGATGGTAATCCAGTTAGTCTTACACAACACGACTATCAGGGAGGTCATTGGCAAAACTACACAGATATGGCCTATATTGAATTGCCTGCTGTCACAAAGGGAATGGGTGGGGAGGGAGGGATGAGGAGAATTTGGAACTCAAAGTTTTAGGAACAACTGTTTAGTATTGTTGTTGCAAACTAGGAAAGAAGACATACAGTTAAGGAAGAATAGAAAGTTATCTGGCCCTACAGGAGAAAAGAGAAGACGGAGACAAGAGAAGGGAGAGATGACAGAAGAGAGGCCAGATTGGAGATAGGGAAAATTAGATTGCTTGGGGTTATTGGGGTGGGGGGAGGGGGATTAAAGGGGAGAAAATTTGGAACCCAAAAAATTTGTGAAAAATGAGTGTAAAAAAAATTAAATAAATAAAAAAAATAAAAAAAAATAGAAGATATTACATTGTCAGCACCGACACCCCTAAAATCTATACTAGTGTCCGATAAACTGGACTCTTCGATCTTTAATCCTCCTTGTAATATCAGTGTTTAACCTTTTCCCTGTTGAGACCTATAGGAATCCAAATAAATGCATTTTGGTAGTTCCCCCTAACCAGACATCTCTGAAGTAATATATGTAAAGCGTCAGAACTCACATATCTTATCGGTAGCAGTGAACCCAATACAAGCTATGGGACTGTACGTGGAAGATACTTGCAAGTACTCCATTGTCCATTGCTCCACTGGAAACATGTAAGGTGATATTTGAAGATAACTCAAGAGATACAGTGTATACTAAGAGGATATTACATTGTCAGCAGAGACATCCTAAGCTCTCTACAAGTAACCTATCAAATTGACTGTTTGAATTTTATCCTGTTTGTGATATCAGTATTTAGCCATATCCCCGTTCATACCTATGGTAATCTAAATAAATGCATTTTGACAGTTCCTATTGAAGGGACAAGATTGAAGTAATGTATGTAAAGGGTAAAAATCCACATAACGTTTCAACAGTAGTGAAGTCAATACAAGATATGGTAGTGTAAATGGAAGAGACTTGGAAGTACACCTTTGTCACTTGCTCCAATGGCCTACTTGGAGGTGTATTTGAAGACAACTCAAGAGATACACTGTATACTAAGAAGATGTTATATTTTCAGCACTGACACCCTAAACTCTGCAGGAGTATCCTATCAAACTGACTCTTTGATTTTATCCTGCTTGTGATACCAGTATTTAGCCATAACGCGGTACAGGCCTATGGGAACCTAAATAAAGGCATTTTGGCAGTTCCTATTTAAGGGAAAAGATTGAAGTAATGTATGTAAAGGGTAAAAATCCACATATCATTTTGACAGCAGTGAAGTCAATACAAGCTATGCTAGTGTACCCGGAAGACACTTGCAAGTAGACCTTTGTTACTTCCTCCATTGGCCTCCTTGGAAGGTGTATTTGAAGACAACTCAAGAGAAACAATGTATACAAAGGAGATATTACATTGTCAGCATTGAAACCCTAACCTCTCTAGAAATATCCCATCAAATTGACTCTTCGATTATTATCCTGCTTGTGATATCAGTATTTAGCCATACCACTGTTCAGGCCTCTGGGAATCTAAATACAGGTATTTTGAAAGTTCCAATTTAAGTTCCGATACAAGACTGAAGTACTGTATGTAAAGGGAAAAAATCCACGTATATTTTCGGCAGGCCTGAATTCAGTACAAGACATGCTAGTGTACCTGGAATACACCTCCAAGTACACAATTGTCCATTGATTCACTGGCCAATATGGAAAGTGTATTTGAAGATAACACAAGATATACAACGTATCTTAAGAAGATAAGTCATTGTCAACACGGACTCCCTAAAATTTCGGCAAGTATCATACCAACTTGACTCTTCTGTTTTTTTCCTGCTTGTGATATCAGTATTTAGCCTTTACCCTGTCGAGACCTATAGGAATCCCAATAAATACATTTTGGCAGTTCTCCTTACGAGACAACTCTGAAGTAATGTATGTGATGGATAACAACCCACAGATTTTATCGATAGCAGTGAAGACAATAAAAGCAATGCGAGTGTACCTGGAAGATACTTGCAAGTACACCATTGTTCATTGCGCCTTTGGGCAACATATAAGGTGTATTTGAAGACAACTCGAGAGATACAATGTATACTAAGAAGATATTAAATTATCATCACTGACACCCTAACCTCTCCAGAAGTATCCTATCAAATTGTCTCTTTGATTTTTATCCTGCTTGTGATATGTGTTTAGCCATATCCCTGTACAGGCCTATGGGATCCTAAATAAAGGCATTTTGAGAGTCCCTATTTAAGGGACAAGTTTGAAGTAATGTATGTAAAGGGTAAAAATCCACATATCCTTTCGACAGCAGTGAAGTCAATACAAACTATGCTAGAGTACCTGGAAGATACTAGCAAGTGCAGTATTGTCAGTTGCTCCATTGCCCAACATGGAAGGTGTATTTGAAGATAAGTCAAGAAATACAATGTATAATAAGAAGATATTACATTGTCAGCACTGACACCCTAACTCTCTAAGAGTGTCCCATAAACTTGATTCTTCAATCTTTATCCTCCTTGTAATATCAGTATTTAGCCTTTTCCTGGTTGAGACCTATATGAATCCAAATAATTGCATTTTGGCAGTTCCCCTAACCAGACATCTCTGAAATAATATATGTAAAGGGATACAACCCACATATCTTATCGCTAGTAGTAAAGAAAATACAAGCTATGCGAGTGTACCTGGAAGATACTTGCAAGTACACCATTGTCCATTGCTCCTTTGGCCAACATATAAGGTGTATGTGAAGACAATTCCAGAGATATAATGTCTACTAAGAAGATATTAAATTATAAGCACTGACACCCTAACCTCTCCACAAGGGTCCTATCAAATTGACTCTTTGATTTTTATCCTGCTTGTGATATCAGTATTTACCCATATCCCTGTACAGGCCTATGGGAACTTAAATAAAGGCATTTTGACAGTTCCTATTTAAGGGACAAGATTGAAGTAATGTATGTAAAGGGTAAAAATCCAGATATCTTTTCCACAGCAGTGAAGTCCATACTAGCTATGCTAGTGTGTCTGGAAGGCACTTGACTGTTCACCTTTGTCACTTGCTCCATTGGCTTACATGGATGCTGTATTTAAAGACAACTCAAGAGATGCAATGTATACTAAGAAGATATCACATTGTCAGCACTGACTCCCTAAACTCTGTAGATGTATCCCATCAAATTGACTCTTCGATTTTTATCCTGCTTGTGATATCAGTATTTAGCCATATCCCCGTTCAGTCCTATGGCAATCAAAATAAAGTCATTTTGACAGTTCCTATTCAAGGGCCAAGATTGAAGTAATGTATGTAAAGGGTAAAAATCCACATGTATTTTCTGCAGCAGTGAAGTCAGTACAAGATATGCTAGTGTACCTATAATACACTTGCAAGTACACCATTGTCAATTGATTCAATGGCCAACATGAAAAGTGTATTTGAAGATAACTCAAGATATACAATGTATGCTAAAAAGATATGTCATTGTCACACGGACTCCCTAAACTCTTGGCAACTATCATATCAACTTGAGTCTTCTGTTTTTTTCTTCCTTGTGATATCAGTATTTAGCCTTTACACTGTCAAGAACTCTAGGAGTCCAAATAAATGCATGTGGGCAGTTCTCCTTATCAGACAACTCCGACGTAATATAAGTAAGGGGTAACAACCCACATATCTTATCGATAGCAGTGAAGGCAACAAAAGCTATGCGAGTGTTCCTGGAAGATACTTGCAAGTACACCATTGTCCATTGCTCATTTAGCCAGCATGGGAGGTGCATTTCAAAATAACTCAAGAGATAGGATGTATACTAGGGAGATATTACAGTGGAAACACTGTCTCACTAAGCTGTCTACAACTCTCATTTCAACTTGACTCTTCTATCTTTTTCCTGATTGTGATATCAGTATTTAGGCTTTTATCCATTGAGGTCTATAGAAATCCAAAGAAATGAATTTTGTCACTTCAACTAAAGAGACAACTGTGAAATAACATATCTAAAGAGTGAAAATCCACATATCTTATCTACAGCAGTGAAGTCAATAGGAGCTATGCTAGAGTACCTGGAAGATACTTGCAAGTACACAACTGTCCGTTGCTCCGTTGTCCAACATGGATGGTGTATATGAAGATGATTTAAGAAATACATTGAAAACTAAGAAGATATTACATTGTCAGCACTGAATCCCTAGATTCTCTACAGGTGTCCTATCAACTTGACTCTTCTATCTTTATCCTGCTTATGATGTTAGTATTGAGCATTTTCCCTGCTCAGGCATGTAAGAATCTAAATAAAGGCCTTTTGGCAGTTCCTCCTTAAGAGGCAAAATTGAAGTAATGTATGTAAAGGGAAAAAATCCACATATCTTTTCGACAGCAGGGAAGTCAAAACAAGCTATGTTAGAGTACCTGGAAGATACTTGCAAGTGCACTATTGTCAGTTGCTCCATTGCCCAACATGGAAGGTGTATTTGTAGATAACTCAAGAAATACTATGTATAATAAAAAGATATTACATTGCCTGCTCTGACACCCTAAACTCTCTACAAGTGTCCTATAAACTTGACTCTTCTACCTTTATCCTGCTTGTAATATCATTATTTAGCCTTTTCCCGCTTGAGACCTCTATGAATCCAAATAAATGCATTTTGGCAGTTCCCCTAACCACACATCTCTGAAGTCATATATGTAAAGGGTTGCAACTCACATATCTTATCGCTAGCAGTGAAGGCAATACAAGCTATGCGAGTGGACCTGGTAGATACTTGCAAGTACACCATTGTTCATTGCTCCTTTGGCCAACATATAAGGTGTATTTGAAGACAACTCAAGAGATACAATGTATACTAAGAAGATATTAATTTATCAGCACTGACACCCTAACCTCTCCACAAGTATCCTATGAAATTGCCTCTTTGATTTTTACCCTGCTTGTGATATAAGTGTTTAGCCATATCCCTGTATAAGCCTATGGGATCCTAAATAAAGGAATTTTGACAGTCCCTATTTAAGGGACAATTTTGAAGTAATGTATGTAAAGGCTAAAAATCCACATATACTTTCGACAGCAGTGAAGTCAATACAAGCTATGCTAGAGTACCTGGAAGATACTAGCAAGTGTACTATAGTCAGTTGCTCCATTGCCCAACATGGAACGTGTACTGGAAGATAAGTCAAGAAATACAATGTATAATAAGAAGATATTATATTGTCAGCACTGACACCCTAAACTCTCTACAAGTGTCCTATAAACTTGACTCTTCGATCTTTATTCTGCTTGTAATATCAGTATTTAGCCTTTTCCTGGTTGAGACCATTATGAATCCTAATAAATGCATTTTTGCAGTTCCCCTCACCAGACATCTCTTAAGTAATATATGTAAAGGGTTACAACCCACATATCTTATCGCTAGCAGTGAAGACAATACAAGCTATGCGAGTATACCTGGAAGATACTTGCAAGTACACCATTTTCCTTTGCTCCTTTGGCCTACATATAAGGTGTATGTGAAGACAACTCAAGAGATACAATGTATACTAAGAAGATATTAAATTATCAGCACTGACACCCTAACCTCCCAACAAGTATCCTATCAAATTGTCTCTTTGATTTTTATCCTGCTTGGGTTATCAGTATTTAGCCATATCCCTGTACAGGCCTATGGGAACCTAAATAAAGGCATTTTGACAGTTCCTATTTAAGGGACAAGATTGAAGTAATGTATGTAAAGGGTAAACATCCACATATCTTTTCGACAGCGGTGAAGTCAATACAAGCTATGCTAGTGTACCTGGAAGACACTTGCCTGTACACCTTTGTCATTTAATCCATTGGCCTAAGTGGAAGCTGCATTTGAAGACAGCTCAAGAGATGCTATGTGTACTAAGAAGATATTACATTGTCAGCACTGACACCCTAACCTCTGTGGAAGTATCCCATCAAATTGACTCTTCGATTTTTACCCTGATTGTGATAGCAGTATTTAGGCATATCCCCGTTCAAGCCTATGGGAATCAAAAGAAAAGCATTTTGACAGTTCCTATTCAAGGGCCAATACTGAAGTAATGTATGTAAAGGGTAAAAATCCACATGTATTTTCTACAGCAGTGAAGGCAGTACAAGATATGCTAGTGTACCTTGAATACACTTGCAAGTACACCATTGTCCAGTGATTCATTGGCCAACATGAAAAGTGTATTTGAAGATAACTCACGATATACAATGTATACTAAGAAGATATTTCATTGTCAACACGGACTACCTAAAGTATCGGCAACTATCAACTTGATTCTTCTGTTTTTTTCCTGGTTGTGATATCAGTATTTAGCCTTTACCCTGTCGAGACCTCTAAGAATCCAAATAAATGCATGTGGGCAATTCTCCTTACCAGACAACTCTGACGAATTATGTGTAATGGGTAACAACCGGCATATCTTTTCGACAGCAGTGAAGTTAATACAATCTATGCTAGTGTACCTGGAAGACACTTGCAAGAACACCTTTGTCATTTGCTACATTGGCCTACTTGGAAGGTGTATTTGAAGACAACTCAAGAGATACAATATATACTAAGAAAATATCACATTATCAGCAATAACACCCTAAGCTCTCTACAAGTATCCTATTAAATTGACTCTTCGATTTTTACCCTACTTGTGATATCAGTATTTAGCCATATCCCTGTTCAGGCCTATGGGAATCTAAATAAAGGCATTTTGACAGTTCCGATTTAAGTTCCGATACAAGACTGAAGTAATGTATGTAAAGGGTAAAATTCCACATATCTTTTCGACAGCAGTGAAGTCAGTACAAGATATGCTAGTGTCCCTGGAATGCACTTGCAAGTACACCATTGTCCATTGATTCATTGGCCAACATGAAAAGTGTATTTGATGATAACTCACGAGATACAATGTATACTAAGAAGATATTACATTTTCAGCACTGACACCCTAAACTCTCTAGAAGTATCGTATCAAATTGAGTCTTCGATTTTTATGCTGCTTGTGATATCTGTATTTAGCCATATCCCTGTGCAGGCCTATGGGAATCTAAATGAAGGCATTTTGACAGTTCCTATTTAAGGGTCAAGATTGAAGTAATGTATGTAAAGGGTAAAAATTATCATATATTTTCGCCAGTAGTGAAGTCAATACAAGCTATGCTAGTGTACCTGGAAGACAATTGCATGTACACCTTTGTCACTTGCTACATTGTCCTACTTGCAGGTGTATTTGCAGACAACTCAAGAGATACAATGTTTACTAAGAAGATATTAAATTGTTTGCACTGACACCCTAACCTCTCTACAAGTATCCTATCAAATTGACTCTTGGATTTTTATCCTGCTTGTGATATAAGTATTTTGCCATTTTCCCTGCTCAGGCCTATGGGAATCAAAATAAAGGCATTTTGAGAGTTCCTATTTAAGGGACAAGTTTGAAGTAATGTATGTAAAGGGTAAACATCCACATATCTTTTCGACAGCAGAGAAATCAGTACAAGCTATGCTAGTGTACCCGGAAGACACTTGCAAGTACACCTTTGTCACTTGCTCCATTGGCCTAATTGGAAGGTGTATTTGAAGACAACTCAAGAGACACAATGTATCCTAAGAAGATATTACATTGTCAGCACTGACACCCTAACCTCTCTAGAAGTAAACTATCAAATTGACTGTTCGATTTTTATCCTGCTTGTGATATCAGTGTTTAGCCATATCCCTGTTCAGGCCTATGGGAATCTAAATAAAGGCATTTTGACAGTTGCTACTTAAGGGACATGTTTGAAGTAATGTATGTACAGGGTAAAAATCCACCTATCTTTTCGACAGCAGTGAAGTCAATACAAGCTATGCTAGTGTACCTGGAGAGACACTTGCCTGTACACCATTGTCACTTGCTCCATTGGCTTACTTGGAAGCTACATTTGAAGACAACTCAAGAGATGCAATGTATACTAAGAAGATATTACATTGTCAGCACTGACTCCCTAACCACTGTAGAAGTATCCCATCAAATTGACTCTTCGATTTTTATCCTGCTTGTGATATCTATATTTAGCAATATCCCCGTTCAGGCCTATGGGAATCAAAATAAAGGCATTTTGACAGTTCCTATTTAAGGGACAAGATTGAAGTAATGTATGTAAAGGATAAAAATCCACATATCTTTTCAACAGCAGTGAAGTCAATACAAGTTATGCTAGTGTACCTGGAAGACACTTGCAAGTACACCTTTGTCACTTGCTCCCTTGGCCTACTTGGAGGTGTATTTGAAGACAACTCAAGAGACACAATGTATACTAAAAAGACATTACATTGTCAGCACTGGCAGCCTAACCTCACTACAAGTATCCTATAAAATTGGCTCTTTGAATTTTATCCTGCTTTTGATATAAGTATTTATCCATATCCCTGTACAGGCCTATGGGAATCTAAATAAAGGCATTTTGACAGTCGCTATTTAAAGGACAAGTTTGAAGTAATGTATGTAAAGGGTATAAATCCACATATCTTTTCGACACCACTGAAGTCAGTACAAGATATGCTAGTGTCCCTGGAACACACTTGCAAGTACACCATTGTCCATTGATTCATTGGCCAACATGAAAAGTGTATTTGAAGATAACTAAAGATATACAATGTATACTAAGAAGATATCACATTCTCAGCACTGACACCCTAACATCTGCAGAAGTATCCTTTCAAATTGACTCTTCGATTTTTTCTCTGCTTGTGATATCAGTATTTTTCCATATCCCTGTTCAGGCCTATGGGAATCAAAATACAGGCATTTTGACAGTCCCTATTTAAAGGACAAGATGGAAGTTATGTATGTAAAGGGTAAAAAGCCACATATTTTTCGGGAGCATTGAAGTCAGTACAAGATAGGCTAGTGTACCTGGAATACACTTGCAAGTACACCATTGCCCATTGATTCATTGGCCAACATGGAAAGTGTATTTGAAGATAACACAAGATATACAATGTATACTAAGAAGATATGTCATTGTCAACACGGACTCCCTAAACTGTCGACAAGATTCATATCAACTTGATTCTTCTGTTTTTTTCCTGCTTGTGATATCAGTATTTAGCCTTTACCCTGTCGAGACCTCTAGGAATCCAAATAAATACATTTTGACAGTTCTCCTTCCCAGACAATTCTGAAGTAATGTATGTAATGGGTAACAACCGACATATCTTATCGATAGCAGTGAAGACAATAAAAGCTATGCGAGTGTACCTGAAAGATACAAGCAAGTACACCATTGTCCATTGCTCAGTTGCCCAACATGGGAGGTGTATTTGAAGATAACTCAAGAGATACAATGTATACTAGGAAGATATTACACTGGAAACACTGTCTCCCTAAGCTGTCTGCAAGTCTCATTTCAAGTTGAATCTTCTATCGTTTTCCTGCTTGTGATAACAGTATTTAGGCTTTTCCCCGCCGAGGCCTACAGAAATCCAAAGAAATGAATTTTGTCACTTCCCCTAAAGAGACAACTGTGAAATAATATATCTAAAGAGTGAAAATCCACGTATATTATCCAGAGCAGTGAAGTCAGTACAAGCTGTGCTAGAGGACCTCGAAGATACTTGCAAGTACTCAACTGTCCCTTGCTCCCTTGGCCAACATGGAAGGTGTAAATGAAGATGTCTTAAGAAATACATTGAATACTAAGAAGATATTACATTGTCAGCGCTGAATCCCTAGATTCTCTACTACTGTCCTATCAAGGTCACTCTTCTGTATTTATCCTGCTTGTGATATCTGTATTTAGCATTTTCCCTGCTCAGGCATATAAGAATCTATATAAAGGCCATTGGGCAGTTCCTCCATAAGAGGCAACATTGAAGTAATGTATGTAAACGGTAAAAATCCACATGTATTTTCGACAGCAGTGAAGTAAATACAAGCTATGCTAGAGTACCTGGAAGATACTTGCAAGTAAGCTATTGTCCATTGCTCCATTGCAAGTCATGGAAAGTGTATTTGAAAACAACTAAAGACATACAATGCAAATTGTATTATACTATACTAGTGTACGCGGAAGACACTTGCAAGTACACCTTGGTCTCTTGCTCCATTGGCCTACTTGGAAGCACTATTTGAAGATAACTCAAGAGACACAATGCATACTAAGAAGATATTACATTGTCAGCATTAACACCCTAACCTCTCTAGAAGTATCTTATCAAATTGACTCTTCGATTTTTAACCTGCTTGTGATATCAGTATTTAGCCATATCCCTGTTCAGACCTATGGAAATCTAAATAAATGTATTTTCACAGTTCCTATTTAAGGGTCAAGATTGAAGTAATGTATGTAAAGGGAAAAATTATCATATCTTTTCGCCAGCAGTGAAGTCAATACAAGCTATGCTAGTGTACCTGGAAGACAATTGCATGTACACCTTTGTCAGTTGCTACATTGTCCTACTTGCAGTTGTATTTGCAAACAACTCAAGAGATACAATGTATACTAGGAAGATATTACATAGTCTGCACTGACAACCTAACCTCTCTACAAATATACTTTCAAATTGACTCTTGGGTTTTTATCCTGCTTCTGATATAAGTATATTGACATTTTCCCTGCTCAGGACTATGGGAAAAAAAAATAAAGGCATTTTGAGAGTTCCTATTTAAGGGACAAGATTGAAGTAATGTATGTAAAGGGTAAAAATCCACATATCTTTTCGACAGCAGAGAAATAAATACAAGCCATGCTAGTGTACCCGGAAGACACTTGCAAGTACACCTTTGTCACTTGCTCCATTGGCCGAATTGGACGGTGTATTTGAAGACAACTCAAGAGACACAATGTATACTAAGAAGATATTACATTGTCATCACTGACAACCTAATCTCTCTAGACGTAACCTATCAAATTGACTGTTCGATTTTTATCCTGCTTGTGATATCAGTGTTTAGCCATATCCCTGTTCAGGCCTATGGGAATCTAAATAAAGGCATTTTGACAGTTGCTACTTAAGGGACATGTTTGAAGTAATGTATGTACAGGGTAAAAATCCACCTCTCTTTTCGACAGCAGTGAAGTCAATACAAGCTATTCTAGTGTACCTGGAAGACACTTGCCTGTACACCTTTGTCACTTGCTCCATTGGTCTACATGAAAGCTGTATTTGAAGACAACTCAAGAGATGCATTGTATACTAAGAAGTTATTACATTGTCAGCCCTGACTCCCTAACCTCTGTAGAAGTATCCCATTAAATTTACTCTTCGATTTTTATCCTGCTTGTGATATCAGTATTTTTCCATATCCCTGTTCAGGCCTATGGGAATCAAAATACAGGCATTTTGACAGTCCCTATTTAAAGGACCAGATGGAAGTTATGTACGTAAAGGGTAAAAATCCACATATATTTTCGGCAGCATTTAAGTCAGTACAAGATAGGCTAGTGTACCTGGAATACACTTGCAAGTACACCATTGCCCATTGATTCATTGGCCAACATGGAAAGTGTATTTGAAGATAACTCAAGATATACAATGTATACTAAGAAGATATGTCATTGTCAACACGGACTCCCTAAACTGTCGACAAGTATCATATCAACTTGCTTCTTCTGTTTTTTTCCTGCTTGTGATATCAGTATTTAGCCTTTACCCTGTCGAGACCTCTAGGAATCCAAATAAATACATTTTGGCAGTTCTCCTTACCAGACAATTCTGAAGTAATGTATGTAATGGGTAACAACAGACATATCTTATCGATAGCAGTGAAGACAATAAAAGCTATGCGAGTGTACCTGAAAGATACTAGCAAGTACACCATTGTCCATTGCTCAGTTGCCCAACATGGGAGGTGTATTTGAAGATAACTGAAGAGATACAATGTATACTAGGAAGATATTACATTGGAAACACTGTCTCCCTAAGCTGTCTGCAAGTCTCATTTCAACTTGACTCTTCTATCGTTTTCCTGCTTGTGATATCAGTATTTAGGCTTTTCCCCGTTGAGGCCTATAGAAATCCAAAGAAATGAATTTTGTCACTTCCCCTAAAGAGACATCTGTGAAATAATATATCTAAAGAGTGAAAATCCACGTATAATATCTACAGCAGTGAAGTCAGTACAAGCTGAGCTAGAGGACCTCGAAGATACTTGCAAGTACTCAACTGTCCCTTGCTCCCTTGGCCCACATGGAAGGTGTAAATGAAGATGACTTAAGAAATACATTGAATACTAAGAAGATATTACATTGTCAGCACTGAATCCCTAGATTCTCTACTAGTGTCCTATCAAGTTGACTCTTCTGTATTTATCCTGCTTGTGATATCTGTATTTGGCATTTTCCCTGCTCAGGCATATAAGAATCTAAATAAAGGCCACTGGGCAGTTCCTCCTTAAGAGGCAACATTGAAGTAATGTATGTAAACGGTAAAAATCCACATATCTTTTCGACAGCAGTGATGTCAATACAAGCTATGCTAGAGTACCTGGAAGATACTTGAAAGTGCACTATTGTCAGTTGCTGCATTGCCCAATATGGAAGGTGTATTTGAAGATAACTCAAGAAATACAATGTATAATACGATGATATTACATTGTCAGCATTGACACACTAACCCCTCTAGAAGTATCCTATCAAATTGACTCTTCGATTTTTATCCTGCTTGGGTTATCAGTATTTAGCCATATCCCGGTTCAGGCCTATGGTAATCTGCATAAAGACATTTTAACAGTTCCTATTTAAGGGTCCAGATTGAAGAAATGTATGTAAAGGGTAAAAATCCACATATATTTTCGACAGCAGTGAAGTCAATACAAGCTATGGTAGAGTACCTGGAAGATACTTGCAAGTACGCTATTGTCCATTGCTCCATTGCCCAACATGAAAGGTGTATTTGAAGACAACTAAAGAGATACAATGCATACTAAGAAGATATCACATTGTCAGCACTGACACCCTAACCTGTGTAGAAGTATCCAATCAAATTGACTCCTCGATTTTTATCCTGCTTTTGATACCAGTATTTTGCCATATCCCTGTTCAGGCCCACGGGAATCAAAATAAAGGCATTTTGACAGTTCCTATTTAAGGGACAAGATTGAAGTAATGTTTGTAAAGGATAAAAATCCACATATATTTTCAACAGCAGTGAGGTCAATACAAGCTATGCAAGTGTACGCGTAAGACACTTGCAAGTACACCTTTGTGACTTTCTCCATTGGGACACTTGGAAGGTGTATTTGAAGACAACTCAAGAGACACAATGTATACTAAGAAGATATTATATTGTCAGCACTGACATTTTAACGTATCTACATGTATCCTATCAAGTTGACTCTTTGATTTTTATCCTGCTTGTGATATAAGTATTTTGCCATATCCCTGTTCAGGCCTATGGGAATCAAAATAAAGGCATTTTGACAGTTCCTTCTTAAAGGACAAGATTGAAGTAATGTATGGAAAGGGTAAAATTCCAAATATTTTTTCGACAGCAGTGACGTCAATACAAGCTATGGTAGTGTACCCGGAAGACACTTGCAAGAACACCTTTGTCATTTGCTACATTGGCCTACTTGGAAGGTGTATTTGAAGACAACTCAAGAGATACAATATATACTAAGAAAATATCACATTATCAGCAATAACACCCTAAGCTCTCTACAAGTATCCTATTAAATTGACTCTTCGATTTTTACCCTACTTGTGATATCAGTATTTAGCCATATCCCTGTTCAGGCCTATGGGAATCTAAATAAAGGCATTTTGACAGTTCCGATTTAAGTTCCGATACAAGACTGAAGTAATGTATGTAAAGGGTAAAATTCCACATATCTTTTCGACAGCAGTGAAGTCAGTACAAGATATGCTAGTGTCCCTGGAATACACTTGCAAGTACACCATTGTCCATTGATTCATTGGCCAACATGAAAAGTGTATTTGATGATAACTCACGAGATACAATGTATACTAAGAAGATATTACATTTTCAGCACTGACACCCTAAACTCTCTAGAAGTATCGTATCAAATTGAGTCTTCGATTTTTATGCTGCTTGTGATATCTGTATTTAGCCATATCCCTGTGCAGGCCTATGGGAATCTAAATGAAGGCATTTTGACAGTTCCTATTTAAGGGTCAAGATTGAAGTAATGTATGTAAAGGGTAAAAATTATCATATATTTTCGCCAGTAGTGAAGTCAATACAAGCTATGCTAGTGTACCTGGAAGACAATTGCATGTACACCTTTGTCACTTGCTACATTGTCCTACTTGCAGGTGTATTTGCAGACAACTCAAGAGATACAATGTTTACTAAGAAGATATTAAATTGTTTGCACTGACACCCTAACCTCTCTACAAGTATCCTATCAAATTGACTCTTGGATTTTTATCCTGCTTGTGATATAAGTATTTTGCCATTTTCCCTGCTCAGGCCTATGGGAATCAAAATAAAGGCATTTTGAGAGTTCCTATTTAAGGGACAAGTTTGAAGTAATGTATGTAAAGGGTAAACATCCACATATCTTTTCGACAGCAGAGAAATCAGTACAAGCTATGCTAGTGTACCCGGAAGACACTTGCAAGTACACCTTTGTCACTTGCTCCATTGGCCTAATTGGAAGGTGTATTTGAAGACAACTCAAGAGACACAATGTATCCTAAGAAGATATTACATTGTCAGCACTGACACCCTAACCTCTCTAGAAGTAAACTATCAAATTGACTGTTCGATTTTTATCCTGCTTGTGATATCAGTGTTTAGCCATATCCCTGTTCAGGCCTATGGGAATCTAAATAAAGGCATTTTGACAGTTGCTACTTAAGGGACATGTTTGAAGTAATGTATGTACAGGGTAAAAATCCACCTATCTTTTCGACAGCAGTGAAGTCAATACAAGCTATGCTAGTGTACCTGGAGAGACACTTGCCTGTACACCATTGTCACTTGCTCCATTGGCTTACTTGGAAGCTACATTTGAAGACAACTCAAGAGATGCAATGTATACTAAGAAGATATTACATTGTCAGCACTGACTCCCTAACCACTGTAGAAGTAACCCATCAAATTGACTCTTCGATTTTTATCCTGCTTGTGATATCTATATTTAGCAATATCCCCGTTCAGGCCTATGGGAATCAAAATAAAGGCATTTTGACAGTTCCTATTTAAGGGACAAGATTGAAGTAATGTATGTAAAGGATAAAAATCCACATATCTTTTCAACAGCAGTGAAGTCAATACAAGTTATGCTAGTGTACCTGGAAGACACTTGCAAGTACACCTTTGTCACTTGCTCCCTTGTCCTACTTGGAGGTGTATTTGAAGACAACTGAAGAGACACAATGTATACTAAAAAGACATTACATTGTCAGCACTGGCAGCCTAACCTCACTACAAGTATCCTATAAAATTGGCTCTTTGAATTTTATCCTGCTTTTGATATAAGTATTTATCCATATCCCTGTACAGGCCTATGGGAATCTAAATAAAGGCATTTTGACAGTCGCTATTTAAAGGACAAGTTTGAAGTAATGTATGTAAAGGGTATAAATCCACATATCTTTTCGACAGCACTGAAGTCAGTACAAGATATGCTAGTGTCCCTGGAACACACTTGCAAGTACACCATTGTCCATTGATTCATTGGCCAACATGAAAAGTGTATTTGAAGATAACTAAAGATATACAATGTATACTAAGAAGATATCACATTCTCAGCACTGACACCCTAACATCTGCAGAAGTATCCTTTCAAATTGACTCTTCGATTTTTTCTCTGCTTGTGATATCAGTATTTTTCCATATCCCTGTTCAGGCCTATGGGAATCAAAATACAGGCATTTTGACAGTCCCTATTTAAAGGACAAGATGGAAGTTATGTATGTAAAGGGTAAAAAGCCACATATTTTTCGGGAGCATTGAAGTCAGTACAAGATAGGCTAGTGTACCTGGAATACACTTGCAAGTACACCATTGCCCATTGATTCATTGGCCAACATGGAAAGTGTATTTGAAGATAACACAAGATATACAATGTATACTAAGAAGATATGTCATTGTCAACACGGACTCCCTCAACTGTCGACAAGATTCATATCAACTTGATTCTTCTGTTTTTTTCCTGCTTGTGATATCAGTATTTAGCCTTTACCCTGTCGAGACCTCTAGGAATCCAAATAAATACATTTTGACAGTTCTCCTTCCCAGACAATTCTGAAGTAATGTATGTAATGGGTAACAACCGACATATCTTATCGATAGCAGTGAAGACAATAAAAGCTATGCGAGTGTACCTGAAAGATACAAGCAAGTACACCATTGTCCATTGCTCAGTTGGCCAACATGGGAGGTGTATTTGAAGATAACTCAAGAGATACAATGTATACTAGGAAGATATTACACTGGAAACACTGTCTCCCTAAGCTGTCTGCAAGTCTCATTTCAAGTTGAATCTTCTATCGTTTTCCTGCTTGTGATAACAGTATTTAGGCTTTTCCCCGCCGAGGCCTACAGAAATCCAAAGAAATGAATTTTGTCACTTCCCCTAAAGAGACAACTGTGAAATAATATATCTAAAGAGTGAAAATCCACGTATATTATCCAGAGCAGTGAAGTCAGTACAAGCTGTGCTAGAGGACCTCGAAGATACTTGCAAGTACTCAACTGTCCCTTGCTCCCTTGGCCAACATGGAAGGTGTAAATGAAGATGTCTTAAGAAATACATTGAATACTAAGAAGATATTACATTGTCAGCGCTGAATCCCTAGATTCTCTACTACTGTCCTATCAAGGTCACTCTTCTGTATTTATCCTGCTTGTGATATCTGTATTTAGCATTTTCCCTGCTCAGGCATATAAGAATCTATATAAAGGCCATTGGGCAGTTCCTCCATAAGAGGCAACATTGAAGTAATGTATGTAAACGGTAAAAATCCACATGTATTTTCGACAGCAGTGAAGTAAATACAAGCTATGCTAGAGTACCTGGAAGATACTTGCAAGTAAGCTATTGTCCATTGCTCCATTGCAAGTCATGGAAAGTGTATTTGAAAACAACTAAAGACATACAATGCAAATTGTATTATACTATACTAGTGTACGCGGAAGACACTTGCAAGTACACCTTGGTCTCTTGCTCCATTGGCCTACTTGGAAGCACTATTTGAAGATAACTCAAGAGACACAATGCATACTAAGAAGATATTACATTGTCAGCATTAACACCCTAACCTCTCTAGAAGTATCTTATCAAATTGACTCTTCGATTTTTAACCTGCTTGTGATATCAGTATTTAGCCATATCCCTGTTCAGACCTATGGAAATCTAAATAAATGTATTTTCACAGTTCCTATTTAAGGGTCAAGATTGAAGTAATGTATGTAAAGGGAAAAATTATCATATCTTTTCGCCAGCAGTGAAGTCAATACAAGCTATGCTAGTGTACCTGGAAGACAATTGCATGTACACCTTTGTCAGTTGCTACATTGTCCTACTTGCAGTTGTATTTGCAAACAACTCAAGAGATACAATGTATACTAGGAAGATATTACATAGTCTGCACTGACAACCTAACCTCTCTACAAATATACTTTCAAATTGACTCTTGGGTTTTTATCCTGCTTCTGATATAAGTATATTGACATTTTCCCTGCTCAGGACTATGGGAAAAAAAAATAAAGGCATTTTGAGAGTTCCTATTTAAGGGACAAGATTGAAGTAATGTATGTAAAGGGTAAAAATCCACATATCTTTTCGACAGCAGAGAAATAAATACAAGCCATGCTAGTGTACCCGGAAGACACTTGCAAGTACACCTTTGTCACTTGCTCCATTGGCCGAATTGGACGGTGTATTTGAAGACAACTCAAGAGACACAATGTATACTAAGAAGATATTACATTGTCATCACTGACAACCTAATCTCTCTAGACGTAACCTATCAAATTGACTGTTCGATTTTTATCCTGCTTGTGATATCAGTGTTTAGCCATATCCCTGTTCAGGCCTATGGGAATCTAAATAAAGGCATTTTGACAGTTGCTACTTAAGGGACATGTTTGAAGTAATGTATGTACAGGGTAAAAATCCACCTCTCTTTTCGACAGCAGTGAAGTCAATACAAGCTATTCTAGTGTACCTGGAAGACACTTGCCTGTACACCTTTGTCACTTGCTCCATTGGTCTACATGAAAGCTGTATTTGAAGACAACTCAAGAGATGCATTGTATACTAAGAAGTTATTACATTGTCAGCCCTGACTCCCTAACCTCTGTAGAAGTATCCCATTAAATTTACTCTTCGATTTTTATCCTGCTTGTGATATCAGTATTTTTCCATATCCCTGTTCAGGCCTATGGGAATCAAAATACAGGCATTTTGACAGTCCCTATTTAAAGGACCAGATGGAAGTTATGTACGTAAAGGGTAAAAATCCACATATATTTTCGGCAGCATTTAAGTCAGTACAAGATAGGCTAGTGTACCTGGAATACACTTGCAAGTACACCATTGCCCATTGATTCATTGGCCAACATGGAAAGTGTATTTGAAGATAACTCAAGATATACAATGTATACTAAGAAGATATGTCATTGTCAACACGGACTCCCTAAACTGTCGACAAGTATCATATCAACTTGCTTCTTCTGTTTTTTTCCTGCTTGTGATATCAGTATTTAGCCTTTACCCTGTCGAGACCTCTAGGAATCCAAATAAATACATTTTGGCAGTTCTCCTTACCAGACAATTCTGAAGTAATGTATGTAATGGGTAACAACAGACATATCTTATCGATAGCAGTGAAGACAATAAAAGCTATGCGAGTGTACCTGAAAGATACTAGCAAGTACACCATTGTCCATTGCTCAGTTGCCCAACATGGGAGGTGTATTTGAAGATAACTGAAGAGATACAATGTATACTAGGAAGATATTACATTGGAAACACTGTCTCCCTAAGCTGTCTGCAAGTCTCATTTCAACTTGACTCTTCTATCGTTTTCCTGCTTGTGATATCAGTATTTAGGCTTTTCCCCGTTGAGGCCTATAGAAATCCAAAGAAATGAATTTTGTCACTTCCCCTAAAGAGACATCTGTGAAATAATATATCTAAAGAGTGAAAATCCACGTATAATATCTACAGCAGTGAAGTCAGTACAAGCTGAGCTAGAGGACCTCGAAGATACTTGCAAGTACTCAACTGTCCCTTGCTCCCTTGGCCCACATGGAAGGTGTAAATGAAGATGACTTAAGAAATACATTGAATACTAAGAAGATATTACATTGTCAGCACTGAATCCCTAGATTCTCTACTAGTGTCCTATCAAGTTGACTCTTCTGTATTTATCCTGCTTGTGATATCTGTATTTGGCATTTTCCCTGCTCAGGCATATAAGAATCTAAATAAAGGCCACTGGGCAGTTCCTCCTTAAGAGGCAACATTGAAGTAATGTATGTAAACGGTAAAAATCCACATATCTTTTCGACAGCAGTGATGTCAATACAAGCTATGCTAGAGTACCTGGAAGATACTTGAAAGTGCACTATTGTCAGTTGCTGCATTGCCCAATATGGAAGGTGTATTTGAAGATAACTCAAGAAATACAATGTATAATACGATGATATTACATTGTCAGCATTGACACACTAACCCCTCTAGAAGTATCCTATCAAATTGACTCTTCGATTTTTATCCTGCTTGGGTTATCAGTATTTAGCCATATCCCGGTTCAGGCCTATGGTAATCTGCATAAAGGCATTTTAACAGTTCCTATTTAAGGGTCAAGATTGAAGAAATGTATGTAAAGGGTAAAAATCCACATATATTTTCGACAGCAGTGAAGTCAATACAAGCTATGGTAGAGTACCTGGAAGATACTTGCAAGTACGCTATTGTCCATTGCTCCATTGCCCAACATGAAAGGTGTATTTGAAGACAACTAAAGAGATACAATGCATACTAAGAAGATATCACATTGTCAGCACTGACACCCTAACCTGTGTAGAAGTATCCAATCAAATTGACTCCTCGATTTTTATCCTGCTTTTGATACCAGTATTTTGCCATATCCCTGTTCAGGCCCACGGGAATCAAAATAAAGGCATTTTGACAGTTCCTATTTAAGGGACAAGATTGAAGTAATGTTTGTAAAGGATAAAAATCCACATATATTTTCAACAGCAGTGAGGTCAATACAAGCTATGCAAGTGTACGCGTAAGACACTTGCAAGTACACCTTTGTGACTTTCTCCATTGGGACACTTGGAAGGTGTATTTGAAGACAACTCAAGAGACACAATGTATACTAAGAAGATATTATATTGTCAGCACTGACATTTTAACGTATCTACATGTATCCTATCAAGTTGACTCTTTGATTTTTATCCTGCTTGTGATATAAGTATTTTGCCATATCCCTGTTCAGGCCTATGGGAATCAAAATAAAGGCATTTTGACAGTTCCTTCTTAAAGGACAAGATTGAAGTAATGTATGGAAAGGGTAAAATTCCAAATATTTTTTCGACAGCAGTGACGTCAATACAAGCTATGGTAGTGTACCCGGAAGACACTTGCAAGTACACCTTTCTTACTTGCTCCATTGGCCTAATAGGAAGGTGTATTTGAAGACAACTCAAGAGACACAATGTTTACTAAGAAGATATTACATTGTCAGCACTGACACTCTAACCTATCTACCAGTATCCCATCAAGTTGACTCTTTGATTTTTATCCTGCTTGTGATATAAGTATTTTGCCATATCCCTGTTTAGACCCATGGGAATCTAAATAAGGGCATTTTGACAGATCCGATTTAATGGTCAAGATTGAAGTAATGTATGTATAAGATAAAAATCCACATATCTACTCGACCACCGTGAAGTCAATACAAGCTATGCTAGTGTACCTGGAAGACACATGCAAGTACACCTTTGACACTTGCTCCATTGGCCTACTTGGCAGCTGTATTTGAAGACAACTCAAGAGATACAATGTATACTAAGAATGTATTACATTGTCAGCACTGACACCCTAACCTCTCTACAAGTATGCTATCAAATTGACTCTTTGATTTTTATCCTGCTTGTGATAAAACTAATTAGCCATATCCCAATACAGGCCTATGGGAACCTAAATAAAGGCATTTTGACAGTTCCTATTTAAAGGAGAAGAATGAAGCAATGTATGTAAAGGGTAAAAATCCACATATCTTCTCGACAGCAGTGAAGTCAATACAAGCTATGAGAGTGTACCTGGAATACACTTGCAAGTACACGTTTCTCACTTGCTCCATTGGCCTACTTGGAAGTTGTATTTGAACACAACTCAAGAAATACAATGTACACTAAGAAGGTATTCCGTTGTCAGCACTGACACCCAAAACTCTGTACAAGTATCCCATCAAATTGAATCTTTGATTTTTATGCTGCTTGTGATATCAGTATTTAACCGTATCCCTGTTCAAGACTATGGGAATCTAAATAAAGGCATTTTGACAGTTGCTATTTAAGCGTCAAGATTGAAATAATGTATGTAAACGGTAAAAATCCACACATATTTTCGACAGCAGTGAAATCAACACAAGCTGTGCTAGTGAACCTGAAGTCACTTGCAAGTACACCTTTGTCACTTGCTCCAGTGGCCTACCTGGAGGTGTATTTGAAGACAACTCAAGAGGTACAATGTATACTGAGAAGATATTACTTTGTCAGCACTGACACCGTAACCTCTCTAGAGGTATCCTATCAAATTGAGTCTTTGATTTTTATCCTGCTTGTGATATCAGTATTTAGCCATATCCCGGTTCAGTTCTATGGGACTCTAAATAACGGCATTTTGATAGTTCCTATTTAATGGTCAAGATTGAAGTAATGTATGTATAGGGTAAAAATGCACATATCTTCTCGACAGCAGTGAAGTCAATACAAGCTATGCTAGTGTACCTGGAAGACACATGCAAGCACACCTTTGACACTTGCTCCATTGGCCTACATGGAGGTTTGTTTGAAGAAAACTCAAGAGATACAATGTATACTACGAAGGTATTCCATTGTCAGCACTGACACCCAAACCGCTCTACAAGTATCCCATGAAATTGACTCTTCGATTTCTATCGTGCATTTGATATCAGTATTTAGCCATGTCCCTCTTCAGGCCTTTGGTTATCTAAATAACGGCATTTTGACAGTTCCTATTTAAGGGAAAATATTGAAGTAATGTATGTAAAGCGTAAAAATCCACACATCTTATAGAGATCAGTGAAGAGAATACAAGCTATGCTAGTGTACCTGGGAGATACTTGCAAGTACATCATTTTGAAATGCTCCATTGGCCTACTTGAAGGGTATATTTGAACATAACTCAAGAGATACAACGTATATTAAGAAGATATTATATTGTCCACCCTGTCTAACTAACCTCTCTGCAAGTCTCATATCAACTTGACTCTTCGATCTTGTTCCTGCTTGTGATAAACTACTTAGCCTTTTCCCAGTTGAGGACCATAGAAAGCGAAAGAAACGCATTTTCTCACTTCCGCTAAAGATACAACTCTGAAGTAACATATGTAAAGGGTAAATATCCACATAATTTAGCTACAGCAGTGAAGTCAGTACAAGCTATGCTAGAGTATCTGGAATATACTGGCAAGTACACAATTGTGCCTTAGTCCCTTGGCCAAAATGGAAGATGTATATGAAGATGACTCAAGAAATTCATTGAATACTAAGAAGATTTTACATTGCCAGCATTGACTTCCTTCATTCTCTACAAGTGTCCTATCAACTTGACTCTTCTCTCTTTATCCTTCTTGTGAGATCAGTATTTAGCCTTTTCCCTGTTCAGGCATGAGGAATCTAAATAAAGGCATTTTGGCAGTTTCTCCTTAAGAGACAACACTGAAGTAATATATATAAAGCGTAAAAATCCACATATCTTATCGAGAGCAGTGAAGACAATACAAGCTATGCTAGGGTTCCTAGAAGATACTTGCAAGTACACCATTGTCAAATGCTCCAATGGCCTACTTGGAAGGTGTATTTGAAGATAACTCAAGAGATACAATGTGCACTAAGAAGATATTACATTGTCAGCACTGACAACCTACACTCTCTACAAGTATCCTATGAAATTGACTCTTCGATTTTTATCCTGCTTTTGATATCAGTATTTAGCCATTTCCCTGTTCAGGCCTATGGGAAACTAAATAAAGGCATTTTGACAGTTCCTATTTAAGGGACAACATTGAAGTAATGTATGTAAAGTGTAAAAATCCACATATCTTTTCGAAAACAGTGAAGTCAACACAAGATATTCTAGTGTACCTGGAAGACACTTGCAAGTACACCATTGTCCACTGCTCCAGTGGCCAACATGGAAAGTGTATTTGAAGATAACTCCAGAGATACAATGTACACTAGGAAGATATTACATTGGCAACACTCTCTCCCTAAGCTGTCTTTAAGTCTCATTTCAGCTTGATTCTTCTATATTTTTATTGCTTGTGATATCATTATTTAGCCTTTTCCCTGTTCAGGCATATAGGAATCTACATAAAGACATTTTGGGAGTTCCTCCTTAAGAGACAACACTGAAGTAATATATATATATATATATATATATATATATATATATATATATATATATATATACATATATATAAAGGATAAAAATCCACATATCTTATGGAGAGCAGTGAAGAGAAAAGGAGCTATGCTAGTGTACCTAGAAGATACTTGCAGGTACACCATTTTCAATTACACCATTATCCAACATGGAAGATATATTTGAAGATACCTCAAGTGATACAATGTATACTAGCAAGATATTACATTGGCAACCCTGTCTCCCTAAGCTCTCTGCAAGTCTCATATCAACTTGACTCTTCGATCTTTTTCCTGCTTGTGATATGAGTATATACGCTTTTTCCCGTTGAGGTCTATAGAAATCCAAAGAAATGCATTTTGTCACTTCCTCTAAAGACAAAACTGTGAAATAATATATGTAAAGAGTGAAAATGCACATATCTTATCTACAGCACTAAAGTCAATACAAGCTATGCTAGAGTACCTGGAAGATACTTGCAAGTACACAATTGTCCGTTGCTCTTTTGGCCAAATTGGAAGGTGTATATGAAGATGACTCAAGAAGTACATTGAATACTAACAAGATATTACATTGTCAGTAGTGACTCCCTAAACACTGTACAAGTATGCGATCAACTTGACTCTTCTCCCGTTATCTTACTTGTGATATCAGTATATGTCCTTCTCCCTGTTGAGGCCTGTAGTAATCTAAATAATGGCATTTTGGCATTTCCTCCTTAAGAGGCAACACTGAAGTAATATATGTAAAAGGAAAAAATCCACCTATCTTGTCGACAGCAGTGAAGTGAATAGAAGATATTCTAGAGTACCTCGAAGATACTTGCAAGGACACTATTGTCCATTGCTCCTTTGCCCGATATGGAAGGAGTATTTGAAGATAACAGAAGAAATACAATGTATAATAAAAAGATATTACAATGTCTGCACTGACACCCTAAACTCTCTACAAGTGTCCTGTAATCTTGAGTCTTTGTTTTTTACCCTGCTTCTGATATCAGTATTAACCATATAACTGTACCGGTCTATGGGATTCTAATATAGGCATTTTGACAGTTCCTATCTAAGGGATAAGTTTGGAGTATTGCAAAGGGTAAAAATCCACATATCTTTTCAACAGCAGTGAAGGCCATACAAGCTATGCTATATGACCTGGAAGATATTTGGAAATTCACCATTGTCCATTGCTCCATTGGCCAACATGGAAGGTGCATTTGAAGATAACTCAAGAAATACAATGTGTACTAAGAAGATATTACAGTGTCAACACTGTCTCCTTAAACTGTCTGCAAGTCTCATATCAACTTGACTCTTCGATCTTGTTCCTACTTGTGATAAACTACTTAGCCTTTTACCAGTTGAGGACCACAGAAATCGAAAGAAACGCATTTTCTCACTTCGGCTAAAGAGAAAACACTGAAGTAATACATGTAAAGGGTAAAAATCCACATAACTTAGCTACAGCAGTGAAGTCAGTACAAGCTATGCTAGAGTACCTGGAAAATACTTGCAAGTACACCTTTGTCACTTGCTCCATTGGTCTACTTGCAAGCTGTATTTGAAGACAACTCAAGAGATACATTGTATACGAAGAAGATATTACATTGTCAGCACTGACACACTAACTTCTCTACAAGTATCCTATCAAATTGACTTTTCCATTTTTATCCTGCTTGTGATATCAGTATTTAGCCATATCCCTGTTCAGGCCTGTGAGAATCAAAATAAAGGCATTTTGAGAGTTCCTATTTAAGGGACAAGATTGAAGTAAAGTACGTAAAGGGTAAAAATCCCCATAACTTTTCGACAGCAGTGAAGTCAATACAAGCTATGCTAGTGTACCCGGAAGACACTTGCAAGTACACCTTTGTCACTTGCTCCATTGGTCTAATTGGAAGGTGTATTTGAAGACAACTCAAGAGACACAATGTATACTAAGAAGATATTACATTGTCAGCACTGACACCCTAACCTCTCTAGAAGTATCCTACCAAATTGACTCTTTCATTTTTATCCTGCTTGTGATATCAGTATTTAGCCATATCCCTGTTCAGGCCTATGGGAATCTAAATAAAGCCATTTTGACAGTTCCTGTTTAATGGTCAAGATTGAAGTAATGTATGTATAGGGTAAAAATACACATATTTTCTCGACAGCAATGAAGTCAATGCAAGCTATGCTAGTGTACCTGGAAGACACATGCAAGTACACCTTTGACACTTGCTCCATTGCCCTACATGGAGGTTTGTTTGAAGAAAACTCAAGAGATACAATGTATACTAAGAAGATATTACATTGTCAGCACTGACACCCTAACCTCTCTACAAGTATCCTATCAAATTGACTCTTTAGTAGTTTTCCTGCTTGTGATATCAGTATTTAGCCATATGCCCATACAGGCCTATGGGAACCTAAATAAAGGCATTTTGACAGTTTCTATTTAAGGGACAAGACTGAAGTAATGTATGTAAAGGGTCAAAATCCACATATATTTTCGACAGCAGTGAAGTCAATACAAGCTATGCTAGTGTACCTGGAAGACACTTGCAAGTACACCTTTGTCACTTGCTGCATTTGCCTACTTGGAACTTGTATTTGAAGACAACTCAAGAAATAAAATGTATACTAAGAAGGTATTCCATTGGCAGCACTGACACACAAAAGTCTTTACAAGTATCCTATCAAATTGAATCTTTGATTTTTATCCTGCTTGTGTTATCGGCATTTAGCCATATCCCTGTTCAAGCCTATGGTAATCTAAATAAAGGCATTTTGACAGTTTCTATTTAAGCGTCAAGAATGAAGTAAAGTATGAAAAGGGTAAAAATCGACATATATTTTCGACAGCAGTGAAGTCAACACAAGCTATGCTAGTGAACCTGAATTCACTTAGAAGTACACCTTTGTCACTTGCTCCTTTGGCCTACCTGGAGGTGTATTTGAAGACAACTCATGAGGTACAATGTACACTAAGAAGATGTTACATTGTCAGCACTGACACTCTAACCTCTGAAGAAGCATCCTATCAAACTGACTCTTTGATTTTTATCCTCCTTGTGATACCAGTATTTACCCATACCCAGGGACAGGACTATGGGAAACTAAATAAAGTCATTTAGACACTTCCTAATTAAGCGACAAGATTGAAATAATGTATGTACAGGGTAAAAATCCACATATCATTTCGACAACAGTGAAGTCAAAACAAGCTATGCTAGTGTACCTGGAAGACACTTGCAAGTACACCTTTGTCACCTCCTCCATTGGCCTACTTGGAAGGTGTATTTGAAGACAAGTCAAGAGATACAACGTATACTAAGAAGATACCACATTGTCAGCACTGACACACTATCCTCTCTACAAGTATGCTATCAAATTGACTCTTTGATTTTTATCCTGCCTGTGATATCAGTATTTAGCCATATCCCTGTACAGGCCTATGGGAATCTAAAAAAAGGCATTTTGACAGTTCCTATTTAAGGAACAATATTGAAGCAATGTATGTAAAGGGTAAAAATCCACATATCATTTCTAAAGGAGTGAAGTGAATACAAGCAATGCTAGTGTACGCAGAAGACACTTGCAATTACACCTTTTTCACTTCCTCCACTTCCCTATTTGGAAGGTGTATTTGAATACAACTCAAGAGACACAATGTATACTAAGAAGATATTACATTGTCAGCACTGACACCCTAATCTCTCCAGAAGTATTCTATCAAATTGAGTCTTCGATTTTTATCCTGCTTATTATATCTGTATTTATCCATATCCCTGTTCAGGCCTATGGGAATCTAAATAAAGGCATTTTGAGAGTTTCTATTTAAGGGTCAAGATTGAAGTAATGTATGTAAAGGGTCAAAATCCACATATCTTCTCGACAGGAGTGAAGTCAATACAAGCTATGCTAGTGTACCTGGAAGACACATGCAAGTACACCTGTGACACTTGCTCCATTGGCCTACATGGAAGTTTGTTTGAAGACAACTCAAGTGATAGAACGTATACTAGAAGATATTACATTGTCAGCACTGACACCCTAACCACTCTACAAGTATACTATCAAATTGATACTTTGATTTTTTTCCTGCTTGGGATATAAGTATTGAGCCATATCCCATTAAAGGCCTCTGGGAACCTAAATAAAGGCATTTTGACAGGTCCTATATAAGGGACAAAATTGAAAGAATGTATGTAAAGGGTAAAAATCCACATATCTTTTCAACAGCAGGGAAGTCAGTACAAGCTATGCTAGTTTTCCTGGAAGTTACTTACAAGTACACCTTTGTCACTTACTCCACTGGCCTGCTTGGAAGGTGTATTTGAAGACAACTCAAGAGATACAATGTATACTAAGAAGATATTACATTGTCAGCACTGACACCCTAACCTCTCTAGAAGTATCCTATCAAACTGAGTCTTCGATTTTTATCCTGCTTGTGATATCTGTATTTAACCATATCCCTGTACAGGTCTATGGGAATCTCAATACAGGCATTTTGACAGTTCCTATTTAAGGGACGATTTTGAAGTAAAGTATGTAAAGGGTAAAAATCCACCTATCTTTTCTACAGCAGTGAAGTCACTACAATCCATGCGAGTGTACCTGGAAGACTCTTGCAAGTACACCTTTGTCACTTGCTCCATTGGTCTACTTGGAATCTGTATTTGAAGACAACTCAAGAGACACATTGTATACGAAGAAGATATTACATTGTCAGCACCGACACACTAACTTCTCTACAAGTATCCTATCAAATTGAGTCTTCGATTTTTATCCTGCTTGTGATATCAGTACTTATCCATATCCCTGTTCAGGCCTATGGGAATCTAAATAAAGGCATTTTGACAGTTCCTATTTAAGGGTCAAGATTGAAGTAATGTATGTAAAGGGTAAAAATCCACATATCTTCTCGACAGCAGTGAAGTCAATACAAGCTACGCTAGTGTACCTGGAATTCACATGCAAGCACACCTGTGACACTTGCTCCATGGGCCTACATGGAGATTTGTTTGAAGACAACTCAAGTGATACAAGGTATACTAAGAAGATATTACATTGTCCGCACTGACACCCTAACCACTCTACAAGTATACTATCAAATAGACTCTTTGATTTTTATCCTGCTTGGGATATCAGTATTTAGCCATATCCCTTTAAAGGCCTATGGGAAACTAAATAAAGGCCTTTTGACAGTTCCTATTTGAGGGATAAGATTCAAGTAATGTATGTAAAAGGTAAAAATCCCCATAACTTTTCGGCAGCAGTGAAGTCAATACAAGCTGTGCTAGTGTACCTGGAAGTAACTTACAAGTACACCTTTGTCACGTGCTCTACTGGCCTACTTGGAAGCTGTATGTGAAGACAACTCAAGAGATACAATGTATGCTAAGAAGATATTACATTGTCAGCACTGACACCCTAACCTCTCTACAATTATCCTATCAAATTGACTCTTCGATTTTTATCCTAAATGTGTTATAAGTATTTTCCCATATCCCATTTCAGGCCTATGGGCATCAAAATAAAGGCATTTTGAGAGTTTCTATTTAAGGGACAAGATTGAAGTAAAGTGTGTTAAGGGTAAAAATCCACATATCGTTCCGACAGCAGTGAAGTCAATACAAGCTATGCTAGTATACCCGGAAGACACTTGCACGTACACCTTTGTCACTAGCTCCATTGGCCAAATTGGAAGGTGTATTTGAAGACAACTCAAGAGACACAATGTATACTAAGAAGATATTACATTGTCAGCACTGACACCCTAACCTCTCTACTATTATCCTATCAAACTGACTCTTCGATTTTTATCCTGCTTGTGATGTAAGTGTTTTCCCATATCCTTGTTCAGGCCTATGGGCATCAAAAAAAAGGCATTTTGAGAGTTCCTATTTACGGGACAAGATTGAAGTTAAGTAGGTTAAGGGTAAAAATCCACATAACTTTTCGACAGCAGTGAAGTCAATACAAGCTATGCTAGTGTTCCCGGAAGACACTTGCAAGTACACCTTTGTCACTTGCTCCGTTGGCCTACCTGGAGGTGTATTTGAAGACAACTCAACAGATACCATGTATACTAAGAAGATATTATATTTTCAGCACTGACACCCTAACCTCTTTAGAAGTATCCTATCAAATTGAGTCTTTGATTTTTATCCTGCTTGTGATATCAGTATTTACCCATATCCCGGGACAGGACGATGGGAACTTAAATAAAGGCATTTCGACAGTTCCTATTTAAGCGACAGGATTGAAATAATGTATGTAAACGATAAAAATCCACATATCATTTCGACAACAGTGAAGTCAGTGCAAGCTATGCTAGTGTACCCGGAAGACACTTGCAAGTACACCTTTGTCACTTCCTCCATTGGCCTACTTGGAAGGTGTATTTGAAGACAAGTCAAGAGATACAATGTATACTAAGAAGATATTACTTTGTCAGCACTGACACCCCAATCTCTCTAGAAGTATCCTATGAAATTGAGTCTTCGATATTTATCCTGCTTGTGATATCAGTATTTAACCATATCCGTGTACAGGTCTATGGGAATCTAAATACAGGTATTTTGACAGTTCCTATTTAAGGGACGATTTTGAAGTAAAGTATGTAAAGGGTAAAAATCCACCTATCTTTTCTACAGCAGTGAAGTCAATACAATCCATGCGAGTGCACCTGGAAGACTCTTGCAAGTACACCTTTGTCACTTGCTCCATTGGTTTACTTGGAAGCTGTATTTGAAGACAACTCAAGAGATACATTGTATACGAAGTAGATATTACAATGTCAGCACTGACACACTAACTTCTCTACACGTATCCTATCAAATTGACTCTTCCATTTTTATCCTGCTTGTGATATCAGTATATACCCATATCCCTCTTCAGGCCTATGAGAATCAAAATAAAGGCATTTTGACAGTTCCTATTTAAGGGACGAGATTGAAGTAATGTATGTAAAGGGTAAAAATCCCCATATCTTTTCGACAGATGTGCACTCAATTCAAGATGTGCAGGTGTACCTGGAATACACTTGCAAATACACCTTGGTCACTTGCTCCATTGGCCTAATTGGAAGGTGCATTTGAAGGTAACTGAAGACATTCTATGTATACTAAGAAGATATTACATTGTCAGCACTGACATCCTATACTCTCTAGAAGTCTCCTTTCACATTGACTCTTCGATTTTTATCCTGCTTGTGATATCAGTATTTAGCCATATCCCCGTTCAGGCCTATGGGACCCTAAATAAAGGCATGTTGCCAGTTCTTATTTAAGGGTCAACATTGAAGTAATGTATGTGAAGGGATAAAATGCACATATATTTTCTGCAGCAGTGAAATCAATACAAGATATGCTAGTGTACCTGGAATACACTTACAAGTACACCATTGTCTATTAATTCATTGACCAACATGGAAAATGTATTTGAAGATAAATGAAGATTTACAATGTATAATAAGAAGATACGTCATTGTCAACACGGACTTCCTAAACTGTCAGCAAGTATCATATCAACTTGACTTTTCTGTTTTTTTCCTGCTTGTGATATCAGTATTTAGCCTTTACCCTGTCGAGACCTCTAGGATTCCAAATAAACACATTTTGGCAGTTCTCCTTACCAGACAACTCTGAAGTAATGTATGTAATGGATAACAACCCACATATCTTATCGATAGCAATGAAGACAATAAAAGCTATGCCAGTGTACCTGGAGGATACTTTCTAGGACACCATTGTCCGTTGTTCAATTGGCCAACATGGGAGGTGTATTTGAATATAACTCATGAGATGAAATGTATACTGGGAAGTTATTACATTGGAAACACTGCCGCCCTAAGCTGTCTGAAAGTATCGTGTCAACTTGACTCTTCTATCTGTTTTCTGCTTGTGATATCAGTATTTAGCCTTTACCCTGTCGAGACCTCTAAGAATCCAAAAAAATACATTTTGGCAGTTCTCCTTACCAGACAACTCTGAAGTAATGTATGTAATGGATAACAACCCACATATCTTATCGATAGCAGTGACGACAATAAAAGCTGTGCGAGTGTACTTGGAGGATACTTTCTAGGACACCATTGTCCGTTGCTCAATTGGCCAACATGGGAGGTGTATTTAAAGATAACTCAAGAGATGAAATGTATACTGGGAAGTTATTACATTGGAAACACTGCCGCCCTAAGCTGTCTGAAAGTATCGTGTCAACTTGACTCTTCTATCTATTTCCTGCTTGTGATATCAGTATTTAGGATTTTTCCCCTTTGAGGCCTATAGAAATCCAAACGAATGTATTTTGTCACTTCCCCGAAAGAGACAACTGTGAAGTAATATATCTAAAGAGTGAAAATGCACATATATTATCTACAGCAGTGAAGTCAGTGCAAGTTATGCTAGAGTACCTGGATGATACTTGCAAGTATTCAACTGTCCCTTCCTCCCTTGGCCAACATGAAAGGTGTATATGAAGATAACTTAATAAATACATTCAATACTAAGAAGATATTACATTGTCAGCACTGAATCCCTAGATTCTCTACAAGTGTCCTATCAACTTGACTCTTCTATATTTATCCTGCTTTTGATATCAGTATTTAGCCTTTTCCCTGTTGAGACCTATAGGAATCTAAATAAAGGCATTTTCACAGTTCCGATCTAAGGGACAAGATTGAAGTAATGTATGTAAAGGGTAAAAATCCACATATCTTCCGACAGCAATGAAGTCAAAAGAAGCTATGCTAGTGTACCAGGAAGACACTTGCATGTACACCTTTGTCACTTGCTCCATTGGTCTACTTTGAGGTGTATTTGAAAACAACTCGAGATACAACGTATACTAAGAAGATACCACATTGTCAGCACTGACACACTGTCCTCTCTACAAGTATGCTATCAAATTGACTCTTTGATTTTTATCCTGCCTGTGATATCAGTATTTAGCCATATCCCTGTACAGGCCTATGGGAATCTAAAAAAGGCATTTTGACAGTTCCTATTTAAGGAACAATATTGAAGCAATGTATGTAAAGGGTAAAAATCCACATATCATTTCGAAAGGAGTGAAGTGAATACAAGCAATGCTAGTGTACGCAGAAGACACTTGCAATTACACCTTTGTCACTTCCTCCACTTCCCTATTTGGAAGGTGTATTTGAATACAACTCAAGAGACACAATGTATACTAAGAAGATATTACATTGTCAGCACTGACACCCTAATCTCTCCAGAAGTATTCTATCAAATTGAGTCTTCGATTTTTATCCTGCTTATTATATCTGTATTTATCCATATCCCTGTTCAGGCCTATGGGAATCTAAATAAAGGCATTTTGAGAGTTTCTATTTAAGGGTCAAGATTGAAGTAATGTATGTAAAGGGTAAAAATCCACATATCTTCTCGACCGGAGTGAAGTCAATACAAGCTATGCTAGTGTACCTGGAAGACACATGCAAGTACACCTGTGACACTTGCTCCATTGGCCTACATGGAAGTTTGTTTGAAGACAACTCAAGTGATAGAACGTATACTAGAAGATATTACATTGTCAGCACTGACACCCTAACCACTCTACAAGTATACTATCAAATTGATACTTTGATTTTTTTCTGCTTGGGATATAAGTATTGAGCCATATCCCATTAAAGGCCTATGGGAACCTAAATAAAGGCATTTTGACAGGTCCTATGTAAGGGACAAAATTGAAAGAATGTATGTAAAGGGTAAAAATCCACATATCTTTTCGACAGCAGTGAAGTCAATACAAGCTATGCTAGTTTTCCTGGAAGTTACTTACAAGTACACCTTTGTCACTTACTCCACTGGCCTGCTTGGAAGCTGTATGTGAAGACAACTCAAGAGATACAATGTATAATAAGACGATGTTACATTGTCAGCACTGACACCCTAACCTCTCTACAATTATCCTATCAAATTGACTCTTCGATTTTTATCCTTCTTGTGATATAAGTATATTGTCATATCCCTGTTCAGGCCTATGTGCATCAAAATACAGGCATTTTGAGAGTTCCTGTTTAAGGGACAAGATTGAAGTAAAGTACGTAAAGGGTAAAAATCCACATAACTTTTCGACAGCAGTGAAGTCAATACGAGCTATGCTAGTGTACCCGGAAGACACTTGCAAGTACACCTTTGTCATTTACTCCATTGGCCTAATTGGAAGGTGTATTTGAACACAACTCAAGATACCCAATGTATAATAAGAAGATATTACATTGTCAGCCCTGACACCCTAACTTCTCTAGAAGAATCCTATCAAAGTGAGTCTTTGATTTTTGTGCTGCTTGTGATATCAGTATTTACCCATATCCCTGTTCACGACTATGGGACTCTAAATAAAGGCATTTTGACAGTTCCTATTTAATGGTCAAGATTGAAGTAATATGTATAGGGTAAAAATCCACATATCTTCTCGACAGCAGTGAAGTCAATGCAAGCTATGCTAGTGTACCGGGAAGACACATGGAAGTACACCTTTGACACTTGCTCCATTGGCCTACATGGAGGTTTGTTTGAAGAAAACTCAAGAGATACAATGTATACTAAGAAGATATTACATTGTAAGCACTGACACCCTAAACTCTCTACAAGCGTGCTATCTAATTGACTCTTTGATTTTTATCCTGCTTGTGATATCAGTATTTAGCCATATCCCAATACAGGCCTATGGGAACCTAAATAAAGGAATTTTCACAGTTTCTATTTAAGGGACAAGATTGAAGTAATGTATGTAAAGGGTAAAAATCCCCATATCATCTCGGCAGCAGTGCACTCATTACAGGATATGCTGGTGTACCTGGAATACACTTGCAAATACACCTTTGTCACTTGCTCCATTGGCCTAATTGGAAGGTGTATTTGAAGACAACTCAAGAGATACTATGTATACGAAGAAGATATTACATTGTCAGCACTGACATCCTATATTTTCTAGAAGTCTCCTTTCAAATTGACTCTTCGATTTTTATCCTGCTTGTGATATCAGTATTTAGCCATATCCCTCTTCAGGCCTATGGGAATCTAATAAAGGCATTTTGACAGTTCCTACTTAAGGGTCAACATTGAAGTAATGTATGTGAAGGAATAAGATGCACATATATTTTCTGCAGCAGTGAAATCAATACAACATATGCTAGTGTACATGGAATACACTTGCAAGTACACCATTGTCTATTAATTCATTGACCAACATGAAAAGTGTATTTGAAGATAAATCAAGATATACAATGTATACTAAGAAGGTATGTCATTGTCAACACGGACTGCCTAAACTGTCGGAAAGTATCATATCAACATGACTCTTCTGTTTTTTTCCTGCTTGTGATATCAGTATTTAGCCTTTACCCTGTCGAGACCCTTAGGAATCCATATAAATACATTTTCGCAGTTCTTCTTACCAGACAACTCTGAAGTAATGTATGTAATGGATAACAATCCACATATCTTATCGATAGCAGTGAAGACAATAAAAGCTATGCGAGTGTACCTGGAGGATACTTGCTAGTACACCATTGTCCGTTGCTCAATTGGCCAACATGGGAGGTGTATTTGAAGATAACTCAAGAGGTAAAATATATAATAGGAAGATATTACATTGGAAACACTGTCGCCCTCAGCTGTCTGAAAGTATCGTGTCAACTTGACTCTTCTATTTTTTCCTGCTTGTGATATCAGTATTTAGCCATATCCCTCTTCAGGCCTATGGGAATCTAATAAAGGCATTTTGACAGTTCCTACTTAAGGGTCAACATTGAAGTAATGTATGTGAAGGAATAAGATGCACATATATTTTCTGCAGCAGTGAAATCAATACAACATATGCTAGTGTACATGGAATACACTTGCAAGTACACCATTGTCTTTTAATTCATTGACCAACATGAAAAGTGTATTTGAAGATAAATCAAGATATACAATGTATACTAAGAAGGTATGTCATTGTCAACACGGACTGCCTAAACTGTCGGAAAGTATCATATCAACATGACTCTTCTGTTTTTTCCTGCTTGTGATATCAGTATTTAGCCTTTACCCTGTCGAGACCCTTAGGAATCCATATAAATACATTTTCGCAGTTCTTCTTACCAGACAACTCTGAAGTAATGTATGTAATGGATAACAATCCACATATCTTATCGATAGCAGTGAAGACAATAAAAGCTATGCGAGTGTACCTGGAGGATACTTGCTAGTACACCATTGTCCGTTGCTCAATTGGCCAACATGGGAGGTGTATTTGAAGATAACTCAAGAGGTAAAATATATAATAGGAAGATATTACATTGGAAACACTGTCGCCCTCAGCTGTCTGAAAGTATCGTGTCAACTTGACTCTTCTATTTTTTCCTGCTTGTGATATCAGTATTTAGGCTTTTCCCCCGTTGAAGCCTATAGAAATCCAAAGAAATGTATTTTGTCACTTCCCCGAAACACACAACTGTAAAATAATATATCTAAAGACTGAAAATCCACATATATTATCTACAGCAGTGAAGTCAGTACAAGTTATGCTAGAGTACCTGGAAAACACTTGCAAGTACTCAACTGTCCCTTCCTCACTTGGCCAACATGGAAGGTGTATATGAAGATGACTTAAGAAAAACATTCAATACTAAGAAGATATTACATTTTCAGCACTGAATCCCTAGATTCCCTACAGGTGTCCTATCAACTTGAGTCTTCTGTATATATTCTGCTTTTGATATCAGTATTTATCCTTTTCCCTGTAGAGACCTACAGGAATCTAAATAAAGGCATTTTCACAGTTCCTATTTAAGGGACAAGATTGAAGTAATGCATGTAAACGGTAAAAATCCACATATCTTTCGACAGCAATGAAGTCAAAACAAGCTATGCTAGTGTACCAGGAAGACACTTGCATGTACACCGTTGTCACTTGCTCCATTGGCCTACTTGGAGGTGTATTTGAATACAACTCAAGAGATACAATATATACTAAGAAGATATTACATTGTCAGCACTGACACCCTAACCTCTCTACAAGTATCCTATCAAATTGATTCTTTGATTTTTATCCTGCTTGTGATATCAGTATTTCGCCATATCCCTGTACACCCCTATGGGAATCTAAATAAAGGCATTTTGACAGTTCCTATGTAAGGGACAATATTGAAGTAATGTATGTAAAGGGGAAAAACCCACATATCTTTTCGACAACGGTGAAATAAATACAAGCTATGCTAGTGTACCTAGAAATCACTTGCAAGTACCCCCTTTGTCTGTTGCTCCACTGGCCTAGTTGGAATCTGTATGTGAGGACAACTGAAGAGATACAATGTATACTTAGAAGATATTACATTGTCAGCACTGACATCCTAACCTCTCTACAATTATCCTATCAAATTGACTCTTCGATTTTTGTCCTGCTTGTGATATAAGTATTTTCACATATCCCTGTTCAGGACTAGGGGCTTCAAAGTAAAGGCATTTTGAGAGTTCCTATTTAAGGGACACGATGGAAGTAAAGTACGTAAAGGGTAAAAATCCACATAACCTTTCGAGAGCAGTGAAGTCAATACAAGCTATGCTAGTGTACCCGGAAGACACTTGCAAGTACACCGTTCTCAGTTGCTCCATTGGCCTAATTGGAAGGTTTATTTGAAGACAACTCAAGAGACACAATGTATACTAAGAAGATATTACATTGTCAGCAATGACACCCTAAGCTCTCTAGAAGTATCCTATCAAATTGATTCATCGATTTTTATGCTGCTTGTGATATCAGTATTTAGCCATATCCCTGTTCAGGCCTAGGGGAATCTAAATAAAGGCATTTTGACAGTTCCTATTTAGTGGTCAAGATTGAAGTATTGTATGTATAGGGTAAAAATCCACATATCTTCTCGACAGCAGTGAAGTCAATACAAGATATGCTAGTGTACCTGGAAGACACATGCAAGTACACCTTTGACACTTGCTGCATTGGCCTAAATGGAGGTTTGTTTGAAGACAACTCAAGAGATACAATGTATACTAAGGAGATATTACATTGGTAGCACTGACACCCTAATTTCTACAAGTATGCTGTCAAAATGACTCTTTGATTTTTATCCTCCTTGTAATATGAGTATTTAGCCATATCCCTGTTCAAGCCTAGGGAAATCTAAATAAAGGCATTTTGACAGTTCCTATTTAAGGGACAAGATTGAAGTAATGTATGTAAAGGGTAAAAATCCACATATCTTTTCGACAGCAGTGAAGTCAATACAAGATATGCTAGTGTACCTGGAAGACATTTGCAAGTACACATTTGTCACTTCATTCATTGGCCTACTTGGACGATGTATTTGAAGACATCTCAAGAAATACAATGTATACTAAGAAGGTATTCCATTGTCAGCACTGACACACAAAACTCTCTACAAGTATCCTGTCAAATTGAATCTTTCATTTTTATCCTGCTTGTGATATCAGTATTTAACCATACCCCTGTTCAAGCCAATGGAAATCTAAATAAAGGCATTTTGACAGTTGCTATTTAAGCGGCAAGATTGAAGTAATGTACGTAAAGGGTAAAAATCCACATATATTTTTGCCAGCAGTGAAGTCAACACAAGCTATGCTAGTGAACCTAAATTCACTTCCAAGTACACCTTTGTCACTTGCTCCATTGGCCTACCTGGAGGTGTATATGAAGACAACTCATGAGGTACAGTGTATACTAAGAAGATATTACATTGTCAGCACTGACACCCTAACCTCTGTAGAAGTATCCTATCAAACTGACTCTTTGATTTTTATCCTCCTTGTGATATCAGTATTTACGCATATCCCGGTACAGGACTATGGGAACCTAAATAAAGGCATTTCGACAGTTCCTATTTAAGCGACAAGATTGAAGTAATGTATGTAAAGGGTAAAAATCCACTTATCTTTCGACAGCAATGAAGTCAAAACAAGCTATGCTAGTGTACCTGGAAGACACTTGCAAGTACACTTTTGTCGTTTGCTCCATTGGCCTATTTGGAAGGTGTATTTGAAGACAAGTCAAGAGATACAGTGTATACTAAGAAGATATTACATTGTCAGCACTGACACCCTAATCTCTCTAGAAGTATCCTATCAAATTGAGTGTTCGATTTTTATCCTGCTTGTGTTATCAGTATTTAGGCAGATCCCTGTACAGATCTATGGGAATCTAAATACAGGTATTTTGACAGTTCCTATTTACAGGACGATTTTGAGGAAATGTATGTAAAGGGTAAAAATCCACATATCTCTTCTACAGTAGTGAAGTCAATACAAGCCATGCGAGTGTACCTGGAAGACTCTTGCAAGTACACGTTTGTCACTTGCTCCATTGGTCTACTTGGAAGCTGTATTTGAAGACAACTCAAGAGATACAATGTATACTAAGAAGATATTACATTGTCAGCACTGACACCCTAACCTCTGTAAAAGTATCCTATCAAATTGACTCTTCGATTTTTATCCTGCTTATGATATCAGTATTTAACAATATCCCTGTTCAGGCCTATGAGAATCAAAATAAAGGCATTTTGACAGTTCCTATTTAAGGGACAAGATTGAAGTAATGTATGTAAAGGGTAAAAATCCACATATCTTTTCGACAGCAGTGAAGTCAATACAAGATATGCTAGTGTACCTGGAAGACATTTGCAAGTACACATTTGTCACTTCATTCATTGGCCTACTTGGACGATGTATTTGAAGACATCTCAAGAAATACAATGTATACTAAGAAGGTATTCCATTGTCAGCACTGACACACAAAACTCTCTACAAGTATCCTGTCAAATTGAATCTTTCATTTTTATCCTGCTTGTGATATCAGTATTTAACCATACCCCTGTTCAAGCCAATGGAAATCTAAATAAAGGCATTTTGACAGGTCCTATGTAAGGGACAAAATTGAAAGAATGTATGTAAAGGGTAAAAATCCACATATCTTTTCGACAGCAGTGAAGTCAATACAAGCTATGCTAGTTTTCCTGGAAGTTACTTACAAGTACACCTTTGTCACTTACTCCACTGGCCTGCTTGGAAGCTGTATGTGAAGACAACTCAAGAGATACAATGTATAATAAGACGATGTTACATTGTCAGCACTGACACCCTAACCTCTCTACAATTATCCTATCAAATTGACTCTTCGATTTTTATCCTTCTTGTGATATAAGTATATTGTCATATCCCTGTTCAGGCCTATGTGCATCAAAATACAGGCATTTTGAGAGTTCCTGTTTAAGGGACAAGATTGAAGTAAAGTACGTAAAGGGTAAAAATCCACATAACTTTTCGACAGCAGTGAAGTCAATACGAGCTATGCTAGTGTACCCGGAAGACACTTGCAAGTACACCTTTGTCATTTACTCCATTGGCCTAATTGGAAGGTGTATTTGAACACAACTCAAGATACCCAATGTATAATAAGAAGATATTACATTGTCAGCCCTGACACCCTAACTTCTCTAGAAGAATCCTATCAAAGTGAGTCTTTGATTTTTGTGCTGCTTGTGATATCAGTATTTACCCATATCCCTGTTCACGACTATGGGACTCTAAATAAAGGCATTTTGACAGTTCCTATTTAATGGTCAAGATTGAAGTAATATGTATAGGGTAAAAATCCACATATCTTCTCGACAGCAGTGAAGTCAATGCAAGCTATGCTAGTGTACCGGGAAGACACATGGAAGTACACCTTTGACACTTGCTCCATTGGCCTACATGGAGGTTTGTTTGAAGAAAACTCAAGAGATACAATGTATACTAAGAAGATATTACATTGTAAGCACTGACACCCTAAACTCTCTACAAGCGTGCTATCTAATTGACTCTTTGATTTTTATCCTGCTTGTGATATCAGTATTTAGCCATATCCCAATACAGGCCTATGGGAACCTAAATAAAGGAATTTTCACAGTTTCTATTTAAGGGACAAGATTGAAGTAATGTATGTAAAGGGTAAAAATCCCCATATCATCTCGGCAGCAGTGCACTCATTACAGGATATGCTGGTGTACCTGGAATACACTTGCAAATACACCTTTGTCACTTGCTCCATTGGCCTAATTGGAAGGTGTATTTGAAGACAACTCAAGAGATACTATGTATACGAAGAAGATATTACATTGTCAGCACTGACATCCTATATTTTCTAGAAGTCTCCTTTCAAATTGACTCTTCGATTTTTATCCTGCTTGTGATATCAGTATTTAGCCATATCCCTCTTCAGGCCTATGGGAATCTAATAAAGGCATTTTGACAGTTCCTACTTAAGGGTCAACATTGAAGTAATGTATGTGAAGGAATAAGATGCACATATATTTTCTGCAGCAGTGAAATCAATACAACATATGCTAGTGTACATGGAATACACTTGCAAGTACACCATTGTCTATTAATTCATTGACCAACATGAAAAGTGTATTTGAAGATAAATCAAGATATACAATGTATACTAAGAAGGTATGTCATTGTCAACACGGACTGCCTAAACTGTCGGAAAGTATCATATCAACATGACTCTTCTGTTTTTTCCTGCTTGTGATATCAGTATTTAGCCTTTACCCTGTCGAGACCCTTAGGAATCCATATAAATACATTTTCGCAGTTCTTCTTACCAGACAACTCTGAAGTAATGTATGTAATGGATAACAATCCACATATCTTATCGATAGCAGTGAAGACAATAAAAGCTATGCGAGTGTACCTGGAGGATACTTGCTAGTACACCATTGTCCGTTGCTCAATTGGCCAACATGGGAGGTGTATTTGAAGATAACTCAAGAGGTAAAATATATAATAGGAAGATATTACATTGGAAACACTGTCGCCCTCAGCTGTCTGAAAGTATCGTGTCAACTTGACTCTTCTATTTTTTCCTGCTTGTGATATCAGTATTTAGCCATATCCCTCTTCAGGCCTATGGGAATCTAATAAAGGCATTTTGACAGTTCCTACTTAAGGGTCAACATTGAAGTAATGTATGTGAAGGAATAAGATGCACATATATTTTCTGCAGCAGTGAAATCAATACAACATATGCTAGTGTACATGGAATACACTTGCAAGTACACCATTGTCTATTAATTCATTGACCAACATGAAAAGTGTATTTGAAGATAAATCAAGATATACAATGTATACTAAGAAGGTATGTCATTGTCAACACGGACTGCCTAAACTGTCGGAAAGTATCATATCAACATGACTCTTCTGTTTTTTCCTGCTTGTGATATCAGTATTTAGCCTTTACCCTGTCGAGACCCTTAGGAATCCATATAAATACATTTTCGCAGTTCTTCTTACCAGACAACTCTGAAGTAATGTATGTAATGGATAACAATCCACATATCTTATCGATAGCAGTGAAGACAATAAAAGCTATGCGAGTGTACCTGGAGGATACTTGCTAGTACACCATTGTCCGTTGCTCAATTGGCCAACATGGGAGGTGTATTTGAAGATAACTCAAGAGGTAAAATATATAATAGGAAGATATTACATTGGAAACACTGTCGCCCTCAGCTGTCTGAAAGTATCGTGTCAACTTGACTCTTCTATTTTTTCCTGCTTGTGATATCAGTATTTAGGCTTTTCCCCGTTGAAGCCTATAGAAATCCAAAGAAATGTATTTTGTCACTTCCCCGAAACACACAACTGTGAAATAATATATCTAAAGACTGAAAATCCACATATATTATCTACAGCAGTGAAGTCAGTACAAGTTATGCTAGAGTACCTGGAAAACACTTGCAAGTACTCAACTGTCCCTTCCTCACTTGGCCAACATGGAAGGTGTATATGAAGATGACTTAAGAAAAACATTCAATACTAAGAAGATATTACATTTTCAGCACTGAATCCCTAGATTCCCTACAGGTGTCCTATCAACTTGAGTCTTCTGTATATATTCTGCTTTTGATATCAGTATTTATCCTTTTCCCTGTAGAGACCTACAGGAATCTAAATAAAGGCATTTTCACAGTTCCTATTTAAGGGACAAGATTGAAGTAATGCATGTAAACGGTAAAAATCCACATATCTTTCGACAGCAATGAAGTCAAAACAAGCTATGCTAGTGTACCAGGAAGACACTTGCATGTACACCGTTGTCACTTGCTCCATTGGCCTACTTGGAGGTGTATTTGAATACAACTCAAGAGATACAATATATACTAAGAAGATATTACATTGTCAGCACTGACACCCTAACCTCTCTACAAGTATCCTATCAAATTGATTCTTTGATTTTTATCCTGCTTGTGATATCAGTATTTCGCCATATCCCTGTACACCCCTATGGGAATCTAAATAAAGGCATTTTGACAGTTCCTATGTAAGGGACAATATTGAAGTAATGTATGTAAAGGGGAAAAACCCACATATCTTTTCGACAACGGTGAAATAAATACAAGCTATGCTAGTGTACCTAGAAATCACTTGCAAGTACCCCTTTGTCTGTTGCTCCACTGGCCTAGTTGGAATCTGTATGTGAGGACAACTGAAGAGATACAATGTATACTTAGAAGATATTACATTGTCAGCACTGACATCCTAACCTCTCTACAATTATCCTATCAAATTGACTCTTCGATTTTTGTCCTGCTTGTGATATAAGTATTTTCACATATCCCTGTTCAGGACTAGGGGCTTCAAAGTAAAGGCATTTTGAGAGTTCCTATTTAAGGGACACGATGGAAGTAAAGTACGTAAAGGGTAAAAATCCACATAACCTTTCGAGAGCAGTGAAGTCAATACAAGCTATGCTAGTGTACCCGGAAGACACTTGCAAGTACACCGTTCTCACTTGCTCCATTGGCCTAATTGGAAGGTTTATTTGAAGACAACTCAAGAGACACAATGTATACTAAGAAGATATTACATTGTCAGCAATGACACCCTAACCTCTCTAGAAGTATCCTATCAAATTGATTCATCGATTTTTATGCTGCTTGTGATATCAGTATTTAGCCATATCCCTGTTCAGGCCTAGGGGAATCTAAATAAAGGCATTTTGACAGTTCCTATGTAAGGGACAATATTGAAGTAATGTATGTAAAGGGGAAAAATCCACATATCTTTTCGACAACGGTGAAATAAATACAAGCTATGCTAGTGTACCTAGAAATCACTTGCAAGTACCCCTTTGTCTGTTGCTCCACTGGCCTAGTTGGAATTTGTATGTGAGGACAACTGAAGAGATACAATGTATACTTAGAAGATATTACATTGTCAGCACTGACATCCTAACCTCTCTACAATTATCCTATCAAATTGACTCTTCGATTTTTGTCCTGCTTGTGATATAAGTATTTTCACATATCCCTGTTCAGGACTAGGGGCTTCAAAGTAAAGGCATTTTGAGAGTTCCTATTTAAGGGACACGATGGAAGTAAAGTACGTAAAGGGTAAAAATCCACATAACCTTTCGAGAGCAGTGAAGTCAATACAAGCTATGCTAGTGTACCCGGAAGACACTTGCAAGTACACCGTTCTCAGTTGCTCCATTGGCCTAATTGGAAGGTTTATTTGAAGACAACTCAAGAGACACAATGTATACTAAGAAGATATTACATTGTCAGCAATGACACCCTAAGCTCTCTAGAAGTATCCTATCAAATTGATTCATCGATTTTTATGCTGCTTGTGATATCAGTATTTAGCCATATCCCTGTTCAGGCCTAGGGGAATCTAAATAAAGGCATTTTGACAGTTCCTATTTAGTGGTCAAGATTGAAGTATTGTATGTATAGGGTAAAAATCCACATATCTTCTCGACAGCAGTGAAGTCAATACAAGATATGCTAGTGTACCTGGAAGACATTTGCAAGTACACATTTGTCACTTCATTCATTGGCCTACTTGGACGATGTATTTGAAGACATCTCAAGAAATACAATGTATACTAAGAAGGTATTCCATTGTCAGCACTGACACACAAAACTCTCTACAAGTATCCTGTCAAATTGAATCTTTCATTTTTATCCTGCTTGTGATATCAGTATTTAACCATACCCCTGTTCAAGCCAATGGAAATCTAAATAAAGGCATTTTGACAGTTGCTATTTAAGCGGCAAGATTGAAGTAATGTACGTAAAGGGTAAAAATCCACATATATTTTTGCCAGCAGTGAAGTCAACACAAGCTATGCTAGTGAACCTAAATTCACTTCCAAGTACACCTTTGTCACTTGCTCCATTGGCCTACCTGGAGGTGTATATGAAGACAACTCATGAGGTACAGTGTATACTAAGAAGATATTACATTGTCAGCACTGACACCCTAACCTCTGTAGACGTATCCTATCAAACTGACTCTTTGATTTTTATCCTCCTTGTGATATCAGTATTTACGCATATCCCGGTACAGGACTATGGGAACCTAAATAAAGGCATTTCGACAGTTCCTATTTAAGCGACAAGATTGAAGTAATGTATGTAAAGGGTAAAAATCCACTTATCTTTCGACAGCAATGAAGTCAAAACAAGCTATGCTAGTGTACCTGGAAGACACTTGCAAGTACACTTTTGTCGTTTGCTCCATTGGCCTATTTGGAAGGTGTATTTGAAGACAAGTCAAGAGATACAGTGTATACTAAGAAGATATTACATTGTCAGCACTGACACCCTAATCTCTCTAGAAGTATCCTATCAAATTGAGTGTTCGATTTTTATCCTGCTTGTGTTATCAGTATTTAGGCAGATCCCTGTACAGATCTATGGGAATCTAAATACAGGTATTTTGACAGTTCCTATTTACAGGACGATTTTGAGGAAATGTATGTAAAGGGTAAAAATCCACATATCTCTTCTACAGTAGTGAAGTCAATACAAGCCATGCGAGTGTACCTGGAAGACTCTTGCAAGTACACGTTTGTCACTTGCTCCATTGGTCTACTTGGAAGCTGTATTTGAAGACAACTCAAGAGATACAATGTATACTAAGAAGATAATACATTGTCAGCACTGACACCCTAACCTCTGTAAAAGTATCCTATCAAATTGACTCTTCGATTTTTATCCTGCTTATGATATCAGTATTTAACAATATCCCTGTTCAGGCCTATGAGAATCAAAATAAAGGCATTTTGACAGTTCCTATTTAAGGGACAAGATTGAAGTAATGTATGTAAAGGGTAAAAATCCACATATCTTTTCGACAGCAGTGAAGTCAATACAAGATATGCTAGTGTACCTGGAAGACATTTGCAAGTACACATTTGTCACTTCATTCATTGGCCTACTTGGACGATGTATTTGAAGACATCTCAAGAAATACAATGTATACTAAGAAGGTATTCCATTGTCAGCACTGACACACAAAACTCTCTACAAGTATCCTGTCAAATTGAATCTTTCATTTTTATCCTGCTTGTGATATCAGTATTTAACCATACCCCTGTTCAAGCCAATGGAAATCTAAATAAAGGCATTTTGACAGTTGCTATTTAAGCGGCAAGATTGAAGTAATGTACGTAAAGGGTAAAAATCCACATATATTTTTGCCAGCAGTGAAGTCAACACAAGCTATGCTAGTGAACCTAAATTCACTTCCAAGTACACCTTTGTCACTTGCTCCATTGGCCTACCTGGAGGTGTATATGAAGACAACTCATGAGGTACAGTGTATACTAAGAAGATATTACATTGTCAGCACTGACACCCTAACCTCTGTAGAAGTATCCTATCAAACTGACTCTTTGATTTTTATCCTCCTTGTGATATCAGTATTTACGCATATCCCGGTACAGGACTATGGGAACCTAAATAAAGGCATTTCGACAGTTCCTATTTAAGCGACAAGATTGAAGTAATGTATGTAAAGGGTAAAAATCCACTTATCTTTCGACAGCAATGAAGTCAAAACAAGCTATGCTAGTGTACCTGGAAGACACTTGCAAGTACACTTTTGTCGTTTGCTCCATTGGCCTATTTGGAAGGTGTATTTGAAGACAAGTCAAGAGATACAGTGTATACTAAGAAGATATTACATTGTCAGCACTGACACCCTAATCTCTCTAGAAGTATCCTATCAAATTGAGTGTTCGATTTTTATCCTGCTTGTGTTATCAGTATTTAGGCAGATCCCTGTACAGATCTATGGGAATCTAAATACAGGTATTTTGACAGTTCCTATTTACAGGACGATTTTGAGGAAATGTATGTAAAGGGTAAAAATCCACATATCTCTTCTACAGTAGTGAAGTCAATACAAGCCATGCGAGTGTACCTGGAAGACTCTTGCAAGTACACGTTTGTCACTTGCTCCATTGGTCTACTTGGAAGCTGTATTTGAAGACAACTCAAGAGATACAATGTATACTAAGAAGATAATACATTGTCAGCACTGACACCCTAACCTCTGTAAAAGTATCCTATCAAATTGACTCTTCGATTTTTATCCTGCTTATGATATCAGTATTTAACAATATCCCTGTTCAGGCCTATGAGAATCAAAATAAAGGCATTTTGACAGTTCCTATTTAAGGGACAAGATTGAAGTAATGTATGTAAAGGGTAAAAATCCACATATCTTTTCGACAGCAGTGAAGTCAATACAAGATATGCTAGTGTACCTGGAAGACATTTGCAAGTACACATTTGTCACTTCATTCATTGGCCTACTTGGACGATGTATTTGAAGACATCTCAAGAAATACAATGTATACTAAGAAGGTATTCCATTGTCAGCACTGACACACAAAACTCTCTACAAGTATCCTGTCAAATTGAATCTTTCATTTTTATCCTGCTTGTGATATCAGTATTTAACCATACCCCTGTTCAAGCCAATGGAAATCTAAATAAAGGCATTTTGACAGTTGCTATTTAAGCGGCAAGATTGAAGTAATGTACGTAAAGGGTAAAAATCCACATATATTTTTGCCAGCAGTGAAGTCAACACAAGCTATGCTAGTGAACCTAAATTCACTTCCAAGTACACCTTTGTCACTTGCTCCATTGGCCTACCTGGAGGTGTATATGAAGACAACTCATGAGGTACAGTGTATACTAAGAAGATATTACATTGTCAGCACTGACACCCTAACCTCTGTAGAAGTATCCTATCAAACTGACTCTTTGATTTTTATCCTCCTTGTGATATCAGTATTTACGCATATCCCGGTACAGGACTATGGGAACCTAAATAAAGGCATTTCGACAGTTCCTATTTAAGCGACAAGATTGAAGTAATGTATGTAAAGGGTAAAAATCCACTTATCTTTCGACAGCAATGAAGTCAAAACAAGCTATGCTAGTGTACCTGGAAGACACTTGCAAGTACACTTTTGTCGTTTGCTCCATTGGCCTATTTGGAAGGTGTATTTGAAGACAAGTCAAGAGATACAGTGTATACTAAGAAGATATTACATTGTCAGCACTGACACCCTAATCTCTCTAGAAGTATCCTATCAAATTGAGTGTTCGATTTTTATCCTGCTTGTGTTATCAGTATTTAGGCAGATCCCTGTACAGATCTATGGGAATCTAAATACAGGTATTTTGACAGTTCCTATTTACAGGACGATTTTGAGGAAATGTATGTAAAGGGTAAAAATCCACATATCTCTTCTACAGTAGTGAAGTCAATACAAGCCATGCGAGTGTACCTGGAAGACTCTTGCAAGTACACGTTTGTCACTTGCTCCATTGGTCTACTTGGAAGCTGTATTTGAAGACAACTCAAGAGATACAATGTATACTAAGAAGATATTACATTGTCAGCACTGACACCCTAACCTCTGTAAAAGTATCCTATCAAATTGACTCTTCGATTTTTATCCTGCTTGTGATATCAGTATTTAACAATATCCCTGTTCAGGCCTATGAGAATCAAAATAAAGGCATTTTGACAGTTCCTATTTAAGGGACAAGATTGAAGTGATGTATGTAAAGGGTAAAAAGCCCCTTATCCTTTCGGCAGCAGTGCACTCAATACATGATATGCTGGTGTACCTAGAATACACTTGCAAATACACCTTTGTCACTTGCTCCATTGGCCTACTTGGAAGGTGTATTTGAAGACAACTCAAGAGATACTAGGTATATTAAGAAGGTATTACCTTGTCAGCACTGACATCCTATACTCTCTAGAAGTATGCTTTCAAATTGGCTCTTCCATTTTTATCCTGCTTGTGATATCAGTATTTAGCCATATCTCTGTTCAGCCCTATGGGAAGCTAAAAAAGGCATTTTGACAGTTCCTATTTAAGTTTCAACATTGAAGTAATGTATGTGAAAGGTTAAAATGCACATATATTTTATGCAGCCATGAAATCAATTCAAGATATGCTAGTGTACCTGGAATACACTTGCAAGTACACCATTGTCTATTAATTCATTGACCAACATGGAAAGTGTATTTGAAGATAAATCAAGATATACAATGTATACTAAGAAGATATGTCATTGTCAACACGGACACCCTAAACTGTCGGCAAGTATCATATCAAGTTTACTCTTCTGTTTTTTTCCTTCTTTTGATATCAATATTTAGCCTTTACCCTGGCGAGACCTCTAGGAATCCAAATAATTACATTGTGGCAGTTCTCCTTACCAGACAACTCTGAAGTAATATATGTAATGGATAACAACCCACATATCTTATCGATACCAGTGAAGACAATAAAAGCTATGGGAGTGTAACTGGAGGATACTTGCAAGTATACCATTGTCCGTTGCTCAATTGGCCAACATGGGAGGTGTATTTGAAGATAACTCAAGAGATAAAATGTATAATAGGAAGATATTACATTGGAAACACTGTCGCGCTAAGCTGTCTGAAAGTCGCCTTTCAACTTGACTCTTCTATCTTTTTCATGCTTGTGATATCAGTATTTAGGCTTTTCCCCTTTGAGGCCTATAGATATCCAAAGAAATGTATTTTGTCACTTCCCCGAAAGAGACAACTGTGTAATAATATATCTAAAGAGTGAAAATCCACATATATTATCTACAGCAGTGAAGTCAGTACAAATTGTGCTAGAGTACCTGGAAGATGCTTGCAAGTACTCAACTGTCCCTTGCTCCCTTGGCCAACATGGAAGGTGTATATGAAGATGACTTAAGAAATACATTGAATACTAAGAACATATTACATTGTCAGCACTGAATACCTAGAATCTCTACAAGTGTCCTATCAAATTGACTCTTCTATATTTTTCCTGCTTGTGATATTAGTATTTAGCCTTTTCCCTGTTGAGACCTATAGGAATCTAAATAAAGGCATTTTCACAGTTCCTATCTAAGGGACAAGATTGAAGTAATGTATGTAAAGGGTAAAAATCCACATATGATTCGACAGCAATGAAGTCAAAACAAGCTATGCTAGTGTACCCGGATGACACTTGCAAGTACACCTTTGTCACTTCCTCCATTGGCCTACTTGGAAGGTGTATTTGAAGACAGCTAAAGAGATACAATGCATACTAAGAAGATATTACATGGTCAGCACTGACACCCTAACCTCTCTACAAGTATCCTATCAAATTGACTCTTTGATTTTTACCCTGCTTGTGATATCATTATTTAGCCATATCCCTGTACAGGTCTACGGGAATTTAAATACAGGCATTTTCTCAGTTCCTATTTAAGGGTCAAGATTGAAGTAGTGTATGTAAAGGGTAAAAATCCACATATCTCCCCGACAGCAGTGAAGTCAATCCAAGCTATGCTAGCGTGCCTGGAAGACACTTGCAAGTACACTTTTGTCACTTGCTCCATTGGCCTACTTTGAGGTGTATTTGAAGACAACTCAAGAGATACTATGTATGCTCAGAAGATATCACATTGTTAGCACTGACACCCTAACCTCTCTAGAAGTATCCTTTCAAATTGGCTCTTCGATTTTTATCCTGCTTGTGATATCATTATTTAGCCATATCCCTGTACAGGTCTACGGGAATTTAAATACAGGCATTTTCTCAGTTCCTATTTAAGGGTCAAGATTGAAGTAGTGTATGTAAAGGGTAAAAATCCACATATCTCCCCGACAGCAGTGAAGTCAATCCAAGCTATGCTAGCGTGCCTGGAAGACACTTGCAAGTACACTTTTGTCACTTGCTCCATTGGCCTACTTTGAGGTGTATTTGAAGACAACTCAAGAGATACTATGTATACTCAGAAGATATCACATTGTTAGCACTGACACCCTAACCTCTCTAGAAGTATCCTTTCAAATTGACTCTTCGATTTTTATCCTGCTTGTGATATCAGTATTTAACCATATCCCTGTTCAGGCCTATGGGAAACTAATAAAGGCATTTTGACAGTTCCTATTTACGTGTAAAAATTGAAGTCATGTATGTGAAGGGTAAAAGTGCACATATATTTTCTGCAGCAGTGAAGTCAATACAAGATATGCTAGCGTAATTGGAATACACTTGCAAGTACACCATTGTCTATTAATTCATTGACCAACATGGAAAGTGTATTTGAAGATAAATCAAGACATACAATGTATACTAAGAAGATATGTCATTGTCAACACGGACTGCCTAAACTGTCGGAAAGTATCATATCGACTTGACTCTTTTATTTTCCTGCTTGTGATATCAGTATTTAGCCTTTACCCTGTCGAGACCTCTAGGAATCTAAATAAATACCTTTTGGCCGTTCTCCTTACCAGACAACTCTGAAGTAATGTATGTAATGGATAACAACCCACATATCTTATCGATAGCATTGAAGACAATAAAAGCTATGCGAGTGTACCTGGAGGATACTTGCTAGTACACCATTGTACCTTGCCCTATTGGCCAACATGGGAGGTGTATTTGAAGATAACTCAAGAGATTAAATGTATAATAGGAAGATATTACAATGGAAACACTGTCGCCCTAAGCTGTCTGAAAGTTTCGTTTCAACTTGACTCTTCTGTCTTTTTCCTGCTTCTGATATCATTATTTAGGCTTTTCCCCATTGAAGCCTAGAGAAATCCAAAGAAAAGTATTTTGTCACTTCCCATAAGAGACAACTGTGAAATAATATATCTAAAAAGTGAAAATCCACATATATTATCTACAGCAGTGAAGTCAGTACAAGTTATACTAGTGATCCTGAAGTCACTTCGAAGTACACCTTTGTCTCTTGCTCCATTGGCCTAATTGGAAGGTGTATTTGAAGACAGCTAAAGAGATACAATGCACACTAAGAAGATATTCCATTGTCAGCACTGACACCCTAACCTCTCTACAAGTATCCTATCAAATTGACTCTTCGATTTTTATCCTGCTTGTGATATCAGTATTTAGCCTTATCCCTGTTCAGTCCTATGAGAATCAAAATAAAGGCATTTTGATAGTTCCTATTTAAGGGTCAAGATTGAAGTAATGTATGCAAAGGGTAAAAATCCCAATATCTTTTCGGCAGCAGTGCACTGAATACAACATATGCTGGTGTACCTGGAATACATTTGCAAATACACCTTTGTCACTTGCTCCACTGGCCTACTTGGAAGGTGTATTTGAAGACAACTCAAGAGATACTATGTATACTCAGAAGATATTACATTGTCAGCACTGACACCCTAACCTCTCTAGAAGTATCCTTTCAAATTGACTCTTCGATTTTTATCCAGCTTGTGACATCAGTATTTAGCCATATCCCTGGTGAGGCCTATGGGAATCTAATAAAGGCATTTTGACAGTTCCTATTTAAGGGTCAACATTGAAGTAATGTATGTGAAGGGTAAAAGTGCACATATATTTTCTACAGCAGTGAAGTCAATACAAGATATGCAAGTGTACCTGGCATACACTTGCAAGTATACCATTGTCCATTAATTCATTGACCAACATGGAAAGTGTATTTGAAGATAAATCAAGATAAACAATGTATACTAAGAAGATATGTCATTGTCAACACGGACTGCCTAAACTGTCCACAAGTATCATATCAACTTGACCCTTCTGTTTTTTTCCTGCTTGTGATATCAGTATTTAGCCTTTACCCTGTTGAGACCTCTAGGAATCCAAATAAATACATTTTGGCAATTCTCCTTACCAGACAACTCTTAAGTAATGTATGTAATGCAAAACAACCCACATATCTTATCGGTAGCAGTGAAGACAATGAAAGCTATGCGAGTGTACCTGGAGGATACTTTCTAGTACACCATTGTCCCTTGCTCAATTGGTCAACATGGGAGGTGTATTTGAAGGTAACTCAAGAGATAAAATGTACAATAGGAGATATTACATTGGAAACACTGTCGCTCTAAGCTGTCTGAAAGTCTTGTTTCAACTTGACTCCTCTATCTTTTTCCTGCTTGTGATATCAGTATTTAGGCTTTTCCCCGTTGAGACCTATAGAAATAGAAATTCAAAGAAATGTATTTTTTCACTTCCCCGAAAGAGACAACTGTGAAATCATATATCTAAAGGGTAAAAATCCACATGTATTATCTACAGCAGTGAAGTCAGTACAAATTATGCTATAGTACCTGGAAGATACTTGCAAGTACTAAACTGTCCCTTGTACCCTTGGCCAACATGGAAGGTGTATATGAAGATGACTTAAGAAATACATTGAATACTAAGAAGATGTTACATTGTCACCACTGAATCCCTAGATTCTCTACAAGTGTCCTATCAACCTGACTCTTCTATATTTATCTGGCTTGTGATATCAGGATTTAGCCATATCCCTGTACAGTCCTATGGGAATCTAAATAAAGGCATTTTGACAGTTCCTATTTAAGGGACAAGATTAAAGCAATGTATGTAATGGGTAAAAATCCACATACCATTTCGACAGCAGTGAAGTCAATACTAGCTATGCTAGTGTACCCGGAAGATTCTTGCAAGAAAGTACACCTTTGTCACTTCCACCATTTGTCTATTTGGAAGGTGTATTTGAAAACAACTCAAGAGACACAATGTGTACTAAGAAGATATTACATTGTCAGCACTGACACCCTAATCTCTCTAGATGTATTCTATCAAATTGAGTCTTCGATTTTTATCCTGCTTGTGATATCAGTATTTAGCCATATCCCTGTTCAGGCCTATGGGAATCAAAATAAAGGCATTAGGACAGTTCCTTTTTAAGGGACAAGATTGAAGTAATGTTTCTAAAGGGTAAAAGTCCACATATATTTTCGACAGCAGTTAAGTCAATACAAGCTATGCTAGTGAACCTGAAGCCACTTGGAAGTACACCTTTGTCTCTTGCTCCATTGGCCTACTTGGAAGGTGTATTTGAAGACAGCTAAAGAGATACAATGCATACTCAGAAGATATTACATTGTCAGCACTGACACCCTAACCTCTCTACAAGGATCCTCTCAAATTGACTCTTTGATTTTTTCCTGCTTGCGATATCAGTATTTAGCTAACTCCCTGTACCGGCCTATGGGAATCTAAATAAAGGCATTTTGACAGTTCCTATTTAAGGGACAAGATTGAAGTAATGTATGTAAAGGGTAAAAATCCCCATGTCTTTTCGGCGGCAGTGCACTCATTACAAGATATACTGGTGTACCTGGAATACACTTGCAAATACACCTTTGGCACTTGCTCCATTGTCCTACTTGGGCGGTGTATTTGAAGACAACTGAAGAGATACTATGTATACTAAGAAGATATTACATTGTAAGCACTGACATCCTAACCTCTCTAGAAGTATCCTTTCAAATTGACTCTTCGATAATTATCCTGCTTGTGATATCAGTATTTAGCCATATCCCTGTTCAACCATATGGGAAACTAATAAAGGCATTTTGACAGTTCCTATTTAGGGGTCAACATTGAATTCATGTAGGTGAAGGGTAAAAATGCACATATATTTTCTGCATCAGTGAAGTCAATACAAGATATGCTAGTGTACCTGGAATACACTTGCAAGTACACCATTGTTTATTAATTCATTGACCAACATGGAAAGGTTATTTGAAGATAAATCAAGATATACAATGTATACTAAAAAGATATGTCATTGTCAACACAGACTGCCTAAACTGTCTGCAACTATCATATCAACTTGACTCTTCTGTTTTTTTCCTGCTTGTGATTTCAGTATTTAGCCTTTACCCTGTCGAGACCTCTAGGAATCCAAATAAATGCATTTTGGCAATTCTCCTTACCAGACAACTCTGAAGTAATGTATGTAATGGATAACAACCCACATATCTTATCGATAGCAGTGAAGACAATAAAAGCTATGCGAGTGTACCTGGAGGAAACTTGCTAGTACACAAATGTCCGTTGCTCAATTGGCCAACATGGGAGGTGTATTTGAAGTTAACTCAAGAGATTAAATGTATAATAGGAAGATATTACATTGGAAACACTGTCGCCCTAAGCTGTCTGAAAGTCTCGTTTCAACTTGACCCTTCAATCTTTTTCCTGCTTGTGATATCAGTATTTAGGTTTTCCCCGTTCAGCTGTCTGAACGCCTCGTTTCAACTTGACTCTTCTGTATTTTTCCTGCTTGTGATATCAGTATTTAGGCTTTTCCCCGTTGAGACCTATAGAAATCCAAAAAAAAGAATTTGGTCACTTTCCCTAAAGAGACAACTGTGAAATAATATATCTAAAGAGTGAAAATCTATATATATTATCTAAAGCAGTGAAGTCAGTACAAGTTATGCTACAGTACCTGGAAGATACTTGCAAGTACTCAACTGTCCCTTGCTCACTTTGCCAATATGGAAGGTGTATAAGAAGATGACTTAAGAAATACATTGAATACTAAGAAGATATTACACTGTCAGCACTGAATCCCTAGATTCTCTACAAGTGTCCTATCAACGTGACTCTTCTATATTTATCCTGCTTGTGATATCAATATTTAGCCTTATCCCCGTAGAGGTCTAAGGGAATCTAAATACAGGCATTTTCACAGTTACTATTTCAGGGTCAAAATTGAAGTAGTGTATACAAAGGGTAAAAATCCACATATCTTCCCGACAGCAGTGAAATCAATACAAGCTATGCTAGTGTACCTGGAAGACACTTCCAAGTACACCTTTGTCACTTGCTCGTTTGGCCTACTTGGAGGTGTATTTGAAGACAACTCAAGAGATACAATGCATAGTAAGAAGATATTACATTGTCAGCACTGACACCCTGTCCTCTCTACAAGTATTCTATCAAATTGATTTTTTGATTTTTATTATGCTTGTGATATCAGTATTTAGCCATATCCCTGTACAGGCCTGTGGGAACCTAAATAAAGGCATTTTAACAGTTCCTATTTAAGGGACAAGATTGAAGAAATGTATGTAAAGGGTAAAAGTCCCCATATCTTTTGGGCACCATTGCAATCAATACATGATATGCTGGTGTACCTGGAATACACTTGCAAATACACCTTTGTCACTTGCTGCATTGGCCTACTTGGAAGGTGTATTTGAAAACACCTCAAGAGATACTATGTTTACTAAGAAGATATTACATTGTCGGCACTGACAACCTAACCCCTCTAGAAGTATCCTTTCAAATTAACTCTTCGATTTTTATCCTGCTTGTGATATGAGCATTTAGCCATATCCCTGTTCAGGCCTATGGGAAACTAATAAATGCATTTTGACAGTTCCTATTTAAGGGTCAACATTGAAGTAATGTATGTGAAGGGTAAAAATGCACATGTATTTACTGCAGCACTGAAGCCAATAGAAGCTATGCTAGTATACCTGGAAGACACTTGCAAGTACATATTTCTCCCTTGCTGCTGTGGCCTATTTTGAGGTGTATTTGAAGACAACTCAAGAGATACAATGTATACTTAGAAGATATTCCATTGTCAGCACTGACACCCTAAACTCTCTACAAGTATCCTATCAAATTGACTCTTCTATTTTCATCCTGCTTGTGATATCAGTATTTAGCCATATCCCTGTACAGGTCTATGGGAATCTAAATGCAGTCATTTAAACAGTTCCTTTTTAAGCGACCAGTTTGAAGTAGTGTATGTAAAGGGTAAAAATCCACATATCTTTTCGACATTAGTGAAGTTAATGCAGGCTATGCTAGTGTACATGGAAGACACTTGAAAGTACACCTTTGTCACTTGCACCATTGGCCTACTTGGAAGTTGTATTTTAAGACAACCAAAGAGATACAATGTATATTAAGAAGATATTACATTGTCAGCACTGACACCCTATCCTCTGTAGAAGTGTCCTATCAAATTGAATCTTCGATTTTTATCCTGCTTGTGATATCAGTATATAACCATATCCCTGTTCAGGTCTATGGGAATCAAAATAAAGGCATTTTGACAGTTCCTATTAAAGGGAGAAGTTTGAAGTAATGTATGTAAAGGGTAAAAATCCACATATATTTTCTCCACAGTGAAGTCAGTACAAGCTATGCTAGTATACCTGGAATACACTTCCAAATAAACAATTGTCCATTGATTCATTGGCCAATACGGAATGTTTATTTGAAGATAACACAAGACATACAATGTATACTAAGAAGATATGTCATTGTCAACACGGACTCCCTAAAATGTCGGCAAGTGTCATATCAACTTGACTCTTCTGTTTTTTCCTGCTTGTGGTATCAGTATTTAGCCTTTACCCTGTCGAGACCTCTAGGAATCCAAATGAATGCATTTTGGCCGTTCTCCTTACCAGACAACTATGAAGTAGTATATGAAATGGGTAACAACCCATATATCTTATCGATAGCAGTGAAGACAATAAAAGCTATGCGAGTGTACCTGGAAGATACTTGCAAGTACACCTTTGTCCGTTCCTCAGTTGCCCAACATGGGAGGTGTGTTTGAAGATAACTCAAGAGATACAAAGTATACTAGGAAGATATTACATTGGAAACACTGTCTCCCTGAGCTGTCTGCAAGTCTCCTTTCCACTTGACACTTCTTTCTTTTTCCTGGTTGTGATATCAGAATTTAGGTTTTCCCCTTTCAGGCCTATAGAAATCCAAAGAAATGAATTTGGTCACTTCCCCTAAAGAGACAACTGTGAAATAATATATCTAAAGAGTGAAAATGTACTTATATTATCTACAGTCGTGAAGTCAGTACAAGCTATGCTAGAGTACCTGGAAGATACTTGCAATACTCAACTGTCCCTTGCTCCCTGGGCCAAAAGGAACGTCTATATGAAGATGACTTAAGAAACACGTTGAATACTAAGAAGATATTACATTGTCGGCATTGAATCCCTAGAATCTCTGCAAGTGTCCTATCAACTTGACTCTTCTCTATTTATCCTGCTTGTGATATCTTTATTTAGCATTTTCCCTGTTCAGGCATATAAGAATCTAAATAAAGGCCTTTTGGCAGTTCCTCCCTAAGAGGCAACATTGAAGTAATATATGTAAAGGTTAACAATGCACATATATTTTCGACAGCAGTGAAGTCACTACAAGCTATGCTAGTGTACCTGGAAGACACTTGCATGTATACCTTTGACACATGCTCCAATGGCCTACTTGGAGGTGTATGTGAAGACAACTCAAGAGATAAAATGTATACTTAGAAGATATTACATTATCAGCACTGATACCCTAACCCCTCTGCAAGTATCCTATCAAATTTACTCTTTGATTTTTTTCCTGCTTGTGATATAACTATTTAGCCAAGTCCCTGTACAAGCCTATGGGTACCTAAATAAAGGCATTTTGACAGTTCCTATTTAAGGGACAAGATTGAAGTAATGTATGTAAAGGGTAAAAATCCACATATCTTTTCGACACCAGTGAAGTCAATAAAAGCTATGCTAGTGTTCCTGGAAGACACTCGCAAGTACGTATTTGTCACTTGCTCCCTTGGCCTACTTGGAGGTGTATTTGAAGACAACTCAAGAGATACAATGTATCCTAAGATGATATCACGTTGTCAGCACTGACACTCTAAGTTATCTACAAGTATCCTATCAAATTCACTCTTCGATTTTTATCCTGCTTGTGATATAAGTATATTACCATATCCCTGTACAGGCTTATGGGAATCAAAATAAAGGCATTTTGACAGTTCCTATTTAAGGGACAAGATGGAAGTAATATATGGGAAGGATAAAAATCCACATATCTTTTCGACAGCAGTGAAGTCAAAACAAGCTATGCTAGTGTACTCGGAAGACACTGGCAAGTACACCTTTGTCACTTCCTCCATTTGCCTATTTGGAAGGTGTATTTGAAGACAACTCAAGAGACACAATGTATACTAAGAAGATATTACATTGTCCGCACTGACACCCTAATCTCTCTACAAGTATTCTATCAAATTGAGTCTTCGATTTTTATCCTGCTTGTGATATCAGTATTTAGCCATATCCCTGTTCAGGCCTATGGGAATCTAAATAAAGGCATTTTGACAGTTCGAATGTAAGGGTCAAGATTGCAGCACTGCATGTAAAGGGTAAAAATCCACATATCTTTTCTACAGCAGTGAAGTCAATACAAGCCATGCGAGTGTAGCTGGAAGACACTTGCAAGTACACCTTTGTCACTTGCTCCATTGGTCTACTTGGAAGCTGTATTTGAAGACAACTCAAGAGATACAAAGTATATTTAGAAGATATTACATTGTAAGCACTGACACCCTAAACTCTGTAAAAATATCCTATCAAATTGACTCTTCGATTTTTATCCTGCTTGTGATATCAGTATTTAGCCATATCCCTGTTCAGGCCTATGAGAATCAAAATAATAGCATTTGGACAGTTCCTATTTAAGGGACAAGATTGAAGTAATGTATGTAAAGGGCAAAAATCCCCATATCTTTTCGGCAGCAGTGCACTCAATACAAGATATGCTGGTGTACCTGGAATACACTTGCAAATATACCTTTGTCACTTGCTCCACTGGCCTACTTGGAAGGTGTATTTGAAGACAACTCAAGAGATACTATGTATACTCAGAAGATATTACATTGTCAGCACTGACACCCTAACCTCCTAGAAGTATGCTTTCAAATTGGCTCTCCGATTTTTATCCAGCTTGTGATATCAGTATTTAGCCATATCCCTGGTGAGGCCTATGCGAATCTAATACAGGCATTTTCACAGTTCCTATTTAGGGGTCAACATTGAAGTAATATATGTGAAGGGTAAAAGTGCACATATATTTTCTGCAGCAGTGAAGTCAATACAAGATATGCTAGTGTACCTGGAATACACTTGCAAGTACACCATTGTCTATTAATTCATTGACCAACATGGAAAGTGTATTTGAAGATAAATCAAGATATTCAATGTATACTAGGAAGATATGTCATTGTCAACACGGACTGCCTAAACTGTCTGCAAGTATCATATCAACTTGACTCTTCTGTTTTTTTGCTGATTGTGATATCAGCATTTAGCCTTTACCCTGTCGAGACCTCTAGGAATCCAAATAAATACATTATGGTAGTTCTCCTTACCAGACAACTTCCAAGTAATGTATGTAATGCATAACAACCCACATATCTTATAGATAGCAGTGAAGACAATTAAAGCTATGCGAGTGTACCTGGAGGATACTTGCTAGTACACCATTTTCCCTTGCTCAGTTGGCCAACATGGGAGTTGTATTTGAAGATAACTCAAGAGATAAAATGTATAATAGGAAGATATTACATTGGAAACATTACATTGCCGCCCTAAGCTGTCTGAAAATCTAGTTTCTACTAGACATCTCTATATTTTTCCTGCTTGTGATATCAGTATTTAAGCTTTTCCCCGTTGAGGCCTATAGAAATCCAAAGAAATATATTTTGTCTCTTTCCCTAAATAGACAACTGTGAAATAATATATTGAAAGAGTGAAAATCCACATATATTATCTACAGCAGTGAAGTCAGTACAAGTTATGCTAGAGTACCTGGAAGATAGTTGCAAGTACTCAACTGTCCCTTGCTCCCTTGCCCGACATGGAAGGTGTATATCAAGATTACTTAAGAAATACATTGAATAATAACAATATATTCCATTGTCAGCCCTGGATCTCTAGATTCTCTACAAGTGTCCTATCAACTTGACTCTTCTATATTTATCCTGCTTGTGATATCAGTATTTAGCCATATCCCTGTACAGGCCTATGGGAATCTAAATAAAGGCATTTTGACAGTTAGTATTTAAGGGACAAGATTGAAGCAATGTATGTAAAGGGTAAAAATCCACATATCATTTCGACAGCAGTGAAGTCAATACAAGCTATGCTAGTGTACCCGGAAGACACTTGCAAGTACACCTTTGTCACTTCCTACATTTGCCTGTTTGGAAGCTGTTTTTGAAGACAGCTGAAGAGACACAATGTATACTAAGAAGATATTACATTGTCAGCACTGACACCCTAATCTCTCTAGATGTATTCTATGAAATTGACTCTTTGATTTTTTCCTGCTTGTGATATCAGTATTTAGCTAAATCCCTGTACCGGCCTATGGGAATCTAAATAAAGGCATTTTGACAGTTCCTATTTAATGGACAAGATTGAAGTAATGTTTGTAAAGGGTAAAAATCCACATATCTTTTCGGGGGCAGTGCACTCAATACAAGATATGCTGCTGCACCTGGAATACACTTGCAAATACACCTTTGACACTTGCTCCATTGACCTACTTGGACGGTGTATTTGAAGACAACTCAAGAGATACTATGTATACTACGAAGATATTATATTGTCAGCAGTGACATCCTAACCTCTCCAGAGGTATCCTTTAAAATTGACTCTTCGATATTTATCCTGCTTGTGATATCAGTATTTAGCCATAACCCTGCTCAGGCATATGGGAATCTAATAAAGGCATTTTGACAGTTCCTATTTAAGGGTCAACATTGAATTAATGTATGTGAAGGGAAAAAATGCACATATATTTTCTGCAGCAGAGAAGTCAATACAAGATATGCTAGTGTACCTGGAATACACTTGCAAGTACACCATTGTCTATTAATTCATTGACCAACATGGAAAGGGAATTTGAAGATAAAACAAATATACAATGTGCACTAAGAAGATATGTCATTGTCAACATGGACTGCCTAAACTGTCAGCAAGTATCATATCAACTTGTCCCTTCTGTTTTTTTGCTGCTTGTGATATCAGTAGTTAGCCTTTACGCTGTGGAGACCTCTAGGATTCCAAATAAACACATTTTGGCAGTTCTCCTTACCAGACAACTCTGAAGTAATGTATGTAATGCATAACAACCCACATATCTTATCGTTAGCAGTGAAGACAATAAAAGCTATGCGAGTGTACCTGGAGGATACTTGCTAGTACACCAGTGTCCGTTGCTCAATTGGCCAACATAGGAGGTGTATTTGAAGATAACTCAAGAGAAAAAATGTATAATAGGAAGATATTACATTGGAAACACTGTCGCCCTAAGGTGTCTGAAAGTCTCGTTTCAACTTGACCCTTCTATCTTTTTCCTACTTGTGATATCACTATTTGAGTTTACCCCGTTCAGGCTTATAGAAGTCCAAAGAAATGAATTTGGTAACTTCCACTAAAGAGACAACTGTGAAATAATATATCTAAAGAGTGAAAATCCACATATGTTATCTACAGCAGTGAAGTCAGTACAAGTTATGCTATAGTACCTGGAAGATACTTGGAAGCACTCAAGTGTACCTTGCTCCCTTGGCCAACATGGAAGGTGTATATGAAGATGACTTAAGAAATACATTGAATACTAAGAAGATATTTCATTTTCAGCACTGAATCCCTAGATTCTCTACAAGTGTCCTACCAACTTGACTCTTCTATCTTTATCCTGCTTGTGATGTCAGTATTCAGCCATATCCCTGTACAGGCCTCTGGGAATCTAAATAAAGGCATTTTGACAGTTCCTATCTAAGGGACAAGATTGAACTAATGTATGTAAAGGGTAAAATTCCACATATCATTTCGAGAGCAGTGAAGTCAAAACAAGCTATGCTAGTGTACCTGGAAGACACTTGGAAGTACACCTTTGTCACATCCTCCCTTGGTCTACTTGGAGGTGTATTTGAAGACAACTCAAGATATACAATGTATCCTAAGAAGATATCACATTGTCAGCACTGACACCCTAACCTCTCTACAAGTATCCTATCAAATTGACTCTTCGATTTTTATCCTGCTTGTGATATCCCTATTTAGCCATTTCCCTGTTCAGGCCTATGGGAACCTAAAAAAGGCATTTGGACAGGTCCTAATTAAGGGTCAAGATTAAAGTAATGTATGTAAAGGATAAAAATCCACATATCTTTCCGACAGCAGTGAAGTCAATAAAAGCTATGCCAGAGTACCTGGAAGACACCTGCAAGTACACCATTGCGTATTGTTCCATTGCCCTACTTGGAAGGTATATTGATAGAAAACTCACGAGATACAATGTATACTAAGAAGAGATTACATCGTCAGCACTGACTCCCTAATCTCTGTAGAAGTATCTCATCAAATTGGCTCTTCGATTTTTATCCTTCTTGTGATACCAGTATTTAGCCATATCCCCGTTCAGTCCTATGGGAATCAAAATAAAGGCATTTGGACAGTTCCTTTTTAAGGGCCAAGATTGAAGTAATGTATGTAACGGGTAAAAATCCCCATATATTTTCTGCAGCAGTGACTTCAGTACATGATTTGCTAGTGTACCTGGAATACACTTGCAAGTACACCATTGTCCATTGATTCATTGGCCAACATGGAAAGTGTATTTGAAGATAACTCAAGATATACAATGTATACTAAGAATATATGTCATTGTCAACACGGACTACATAAACTGTCGGCAACTATCATATCAACTTGACTCTTCTGTTTTTTTCCTGCTTGTGATATCCGTATTTAGCCTTTAACCTGTCGAGACCGCTAGGAATCCAAATAAATGCATGTGGGCAGTGCTCCTTACCAGATAACCTGACGCAATATATGTAATGGGTAAAAAACCACATATCTTATCGATAGCAGTGAAGACAACAAAAGCTTTGCGAGTGTACCTGGAAGATACTTGCAAGTACACCATTTTCCTTGCTCAATTGGCCAACATGGGAGGTGTATTTGAAGATAACTCAAGAGATACAATGTATATCAGGAAGATGTTACATTGGAAACACTGTCTCCCTAAGTTCTATGTAAGTCTCATTTCAACTTGACTCTTCTATCTTTTTCCTGCTTGTCAGATCAGTATTTAGGCTTTTCCCCGTTGAGGTATATAGAAATCCAAAGAAATGAATTTGGTCTCTTCCCCTAAAGAGACAACTGTGAAATAATATATCTAAAGAGTGAAAATCCACATATATTGTCTACAGCAGTGAAGTCAGTACAAGCTATGCTAGAGAACCTCTAAGATACTTGCAAGTACTCAACTGTCCCTTGCTCCCTTGGCCAAAATGGAAGGTGTATATGAAGATGACTTAAGAAATACATTGAATACTACGAAGATATTACATTGTCAGCACTGAATCCCTAGATTCTCTACAAGTGTCCTATCAACTTTACTCTTCTATCTTTATACTGCTTGTGATATCACTATTTAGCATTTTCCCTGTTCAGGCATGTAAGAATCTAAATAAAGGCCTTTAGGCAGTTCCTCCTTAAGAGGCAACATTGAAGTAATATAGGTAAAGGGTAAAAATCCACATATCTTTTCCACAGCAGTGAAATCAATACAAGCTATGCTAGAGTACCGGGAAGATTCTTGCAAGTACACTGTTGTCCATTGCTCCATTCCCCAACATGGAATGTGTATTTGAAGACAACTAAAGAGATACCACGTATACTAAGAAGATATAACATTTTCAGCACTGACACCCTAACTTTTCTAGAAGTATCTTATCAAAGTGACTCTTCGATATTTATCCTGCTTTTGATATCAGTATTTTGCCATATCCCTGTTCAGGCCTATGGGAATCAAAATAAAGGCATTTTGACAGTTCCTATTTAAGGGACAAGATGGAAGTAATGTTTGTAAAGGATAAAAATCCACATATCTTTTAAAAAGCAGCGAAGTCAATATATGATATGGTAGTGTACGCGGAAGACACTCTCCTGTTCACCTTTGTCACTTGCTCCATTGGCCTACATGGAAGGATTATTTGAAGAAAACTCAAGAGACACAATGTATACTAATAAGATATTACATTGTCAGCACTGAAACCCTAACCTCACTACAAGTATCCTATGAAATAGACTCTTATTTTCATCCTCCTTGTGATATCAGTATTTAGCCGTATCCCTGTTCAGGCCTATGGGAATCAAAATAAAGGTATTTTGACAGTTCCTATTTAAAGGACAAGATTGAAGTACTGTATGTAAAGGGTAAAAATCCACATATATTTTCTGCAGCAGTGAAGTCAGTAAATGATATGAGAGTGTACCTGGAATACACTTGCAAGTACACCATTGTCCATTGATTCATTGGCCAACACGGAAAGTGTATTTGAAGATAACTCAAGATATACAATGTATACTAAGTAGATATGGCATTGTCAACACGGACTCCCTAAACTCTCGGCAAGTATCATATCAACCTAACTCTTCTGTTCTTTCCCTGCTTGTGATATCAGTATTTAGCCTTTACACTGTCGAGACCTCTAGGAATCCAAATAAATGCATGTGGGCAGTTCTCCTTACCAGACAACTCCGAAGTAATATATGTAATGGGTAACAACCCACATATCTTATCGATAGCAGTGAAGACAATAAAAGCTATGCGAGTGTACCTGGAAGATACTTGCAAGTACACCATTGTCAATTGCTCAATTAGCCAACCGGGGAGGTGTATTTCAAGATAACTCAAGAGATACGATGTATACTATGGAGATATTACGTTGGAAACACTGTCTCCCTAAGCTGTCTGCAAGTCTCATTTCAACTTGACTCTTCTATCTTTTTCCTGCTTTTGATATCTGTATTTAGGCTTTTCCCCGTTGAGGCCTATAGAAATCCAAAGAAATGATCTTTGTCACTTCACCTACAGAGACAACTGTAAAATAATATATCTAAAGAGTAAAAATCCACATATATTGTCTACAGCAGTAAAGTCAGTAGAAGGTATGCTAGAGGACCTCGAAGATACTTGCAAGGATTCAACTATCCCTTGCTCCCCTGGCCAACATGGAAGGTGTAGATGAAGATGACTTAAGAAACACATTGAATACTAAGAAGATATTACATTGTCAGCACTGAATCCCTAGATTCTCTACAAATGTCCTATCAACTTGACTCTTCTATAATTATCCTACGTCTGATATCAGTATTTAGCGTTTTCCCTGTTCAGGCATATAACAATCTAAATAAAGGCCTTTTGGCACTTACTCCTTAAAAGGCAACATTGAAGTAATGTATGTAAAGGGTAAAAATCCACATATCTTTTCGACAGCAGTGAAGACAATACAAGTTATGCTAGATTACCTGGAAGATACTTGCAAGTGTACTATTGTCAGTTGCTCCATTGCCCTACATGGAAGGTGTATTTGAAGATAACCCAAGAAATGCAATGTATAATAAGAAGATATTACATTGTCAGCATTGACACCCTAACCTCTCTACCAGCATCCTATCAAAAGCACTCTTCGATTTTTATCCTGCTTGTGATATCAGTATTTAGCCATACCCGTGATCAGGCCTATGGGAATGTAAATAAAGGCATTTTCACAGTTCTTATTTAAGGGTCAAGATTGAATTAATGTATGTAAAGGGTAAAAATCCACATATCTTTTCGACAGCAGTGAAGTCAATACAAGCTATGCTAGTGTACCCGGAAGACACTTGCAAGGGCACCTTTGTCACTTGCTCCCTTGGACTAATTGGAGGTGTATTTGAAGACAACTGAAGAGATACATTGTATACTATGAAGATATTACATTGTCAGCACTAACACCCTAACCACTCTACATGAATCCTCTCAAATTGAGTCTTTGATTTTTATCCTGCTTTTGGTATCAGTATTTAGCCATATCCCTGTATAGGTCTATGGAAACCTAAAAATAGGCATTTTGACAGTCCCTGTTTAAGGGACAAGTTTGAAGTAATGTATGTAAAGGACAAAAATCCACATATCTTTTCGATAGCAGTGAAGTCAATACAAGCCATGCTGGTGTACCTGGAAGACCCTTGCAAGTACACCTTTGTCACTTGCTCCATTGGCCTACTTGGTAGGTGTATTTGAAGACACCTAAAGAGATACAATGTATACTAAGAAGATATTACATTGTCAGCAGTGACACCCTAACCTCTGTAGAAGTATCCTATCAAATTGACTTTTCGATTTTTATCCTGCTTGTGATATCAGTATTTAGCCATATCGCTGTTCAGGCCTATGGGAATCAAAATAAAGGCACTCTGACAGTTCCTATTTAAGGAACAAGATTGAAGTTATGTATGTAAAGGGTAAAAATCCACATATCTTTTCGACAGCAAAGAAGTCAATACAAGCTATGCTAGTGTACCTGGAAGACACTTGCAAGTACACCATTGTCCATTGATTCATTGGCCAACATGGAAAGTGTATTTGAAGATAACTCAAGATATACAATGTATACTAAGAAGATATGGCATTGTCAACACCGACTCCCTATATTCTCGGCAACTATCATATCAACTTGACTCTTCTGTTCTTTTCCTCCTTGTGATATCAGTATTTAGCCTTTACACTGTCGAGACCTCTAGGAATCCAAATAAATGCATGTGGGCAGTTTTCTTTACCAGGCAACTCCGACGAAATATATGTAATGGGTAACAACCCACATATCTTATCGATAGCAGTGAAGACAATACAAGCTATGCTAGTGTACCTGGAAGACACTTGCCTGTACACCTTTGTCACTTGCTCCTTTGGCCTACTTGGAAGCTGTATTTGAAGACAACTCAAGAGATACAGTGTATACAAAGAAGATATTACATTGTCAGCACTGACACCTTAACCTCTCTACAACTATCCTATCAAATTGACTCTGATTGTCATCCTGCTTTTGATATCAGTATTTATCCTTATATCTGTACAGGCCTATGGGAATCTAAATAAAGGCTTTTTGACACTTGCTATTTAAGGGAAAAGTTTGAAGTAATGTATGTAAAGGGTAAAAATCCACATATATTTCGACAGCAGTGAAGTCAATACAAGCTATGCTAATGTACCTGGAAGACACTTACAAGTACACCTTTGTCACTTGCTCCATTGCCCAACTTGGAAGGTGTATTGGAAGAAAACGCACAAGATACAATGTATACTAAGAAGATATTACATTGTCAGCACTGACTCCCTATTCTCTGTAAAAGTATCCCATCAAATTGACTCTTCGATTTTTATCCTGCTTGTGATATCAGGATTTAGCCATATCCCCGTTCAGGCCTTTGGGAATCAAAATAAAGGCATTTTGACAGTTCCTATTTAAGGGCCAAGACTGAAGTGATGTAGGTAAAGGGTACAAATCCCCATATACTTTCTGCAGCAGTGAAGTCAGTACAAGATATACTAGTGTGCCTGGAATACACTTGCAAGTACACCATTGTCCATTGATTCATTGGCCAAAATGAAAAGTGTATTTGAAGAAAACTCAAGATATACAATGTATACAAAGAAGATATGTCATTGTCAACACGGACTACCTAAACTGTCGGCAACTATCATATCAACTTGACTCTTCTGTTTTTTTCCTGCTTGTGATATCACTATTTAGCTTTTCCCCTGTCGAGACCGCTGGGAATCCAAATAAATGCATGTGGGCAGTTCTCCTTACCAGACAACTCTGACGCAATATATGTAATGGGTAAAAACCCACATATCTTATCAATAGCAGTGAAGACAACAAAAGCTATGCGAGTGTACCTGGAAGATACTTGCAAGTACACCATTGTCCGTTGCTCAATTAGCCAACATGGGAGGTGTATTTCAAGATAACTCAAGAGATACGATGTATAGTAGGGAGATATTACATCGGAAACACTGTCTCCCTAAGCTCTCTTTAAGTCTCATTTCAACTTGACTCTTCTATCTTTTTCCTGCTTGTGATATCAGTATTTAGGCTTTTCTGCGTTGAGGCTTATAGAAATCCAAAGAAAGGAATTTGGTCTCTTCCCCTAAATAGACAACTGTGAAATAATATATCTAAAGAGTGAAAATCCACATATATTGTCTACAGCAGTGAAGTTAGTACAAGCTATGCTAGAGTACCTAGAAGATACTTGCAAGTACTCAACTGTCCCTTGCGCCATTGTCCAACATGGAAGGTGTATATGAAGATGACTTAAGAAATACATTGAATACAAAGAGGATATTACATTGTCAGCACTGAATCCCTAGATTCTCTACAAGTGTCCTATGAACTTGACTCTTCTATCTTTATCCTGCTTGTGATATCAGTATTTAGCATTTTCCCTGTTCAGGCATGTAAGAATCTGAATAAAGGCCTTTAGGCAGTTTCTCCTTAAGAGGAAACTTTGAAATAATGTATGTAAAGGGTAAAAACCCACATATCTTTTCGACAGCAGTGTGGTCAATACAAGCTATGCTAGAGTACCTGGAAGATACTTGCAAGTGCACTATTGTCAGTTGCTCCTTTGCCCAACATGGAAGGTGTATTTGAAGATAACACAAGAAATACAATGTGTAATAAGAAGATATTACATTGTCAGCACTGACTCCCTAATCTCTGTAAAAGTATCCCATCAAATTGGCTCTTGAATTTTTATCCTGCTTGTGATATCAGTATTTAGCCATATCCCTGTTCAGGCCTATGGGAATCAAAATAAAGGCATTTTGACAGTTCCTATTTAAGGGCCAAGATTGAAGTAATGTATGTAAAGGGTAAAAATCCCCATATATTTTCTGCAGCAGTGAAGTCAGTACAAGATATGCTAGTGTACCTGGAATACACTTGCAAGTGCACTATTGTCAGTTGCTCCTTTGCCCAACATGGAAGGTGTATTTGAAGATAACACAAGAAATACAATGTGTAATAAGAAGATATTACATTGTCAGCACTGAAACCCTAAACTCTCTACTAGTGTCCTATAAACTTGACTCTTCAGTCTTTATCCTGCTTGTAATACCAGTTTTTAGCCTTTTCCCGGTTGAGATCTATGTGAATCCAAATAAATGCATTTTGGCAGTTCCCCTAACCAGACATCTCTGAAGTAATATATGTAAAGGGTTACAACACACATATCTTATTGCTAGCAGTGAAGACAATACAAGCTATGCGAGTGTACCTGGAAGATACTTGCAAGTACACCATTGTCCATTGCTCCTTTGGCCAACATATAAGGTGTATTTGAAGACAACTCAAGAGATACAATGTATACTAAGAAGATATTAAATTAACAGCACTGACATCCTAACCTCTCCACAAGTATCCTATCAAATTGACTCTTTCATTTTTATCCTGCTTGTGATATCAGTATTTAGCCATATCCCTGTACAGGCCTATGGGAGCCTAAATAAAGGCATTTTGACAGTTCCTATTTAAGGGACAAGATTGAAGTAATGTATGTAAAGGGTAAAAATCCACATATCTTTTTCGACAGCAGTGAAGTCAATACAAGCTATGCTAGAGTACCTGAAAAACACTTGTCTGCACACCTTTGTCACTTCCTCCAGTGGCCTACTTGGAAGCTGAATTTGAAGACAACTCAAGAGATACAGTGTATACAAAGAAGATATTACATTGTCAGCACTGACACCCCAACACCTCTACAAGTATCCTTTCAAATTGACTCTGATTTTCATCCTGCTTTTGATATCAGTATTTAGCCATATCCCTGTACAGGCCTATGAGAATCTAAATAAAGGCATTTTGACAGTTGCTATTTAAGGGAGAAGTTTGAAGTAATGTATGTAAAGGGTAAAAATCCACATATTTTTTCGACAGTAGTGAAGTCAATACAAGCTATGCTAGTGTACCTGGAAGACACTTACAAGTACACCTTTGTCACTTGCTCCATTGCCCTACTTGGAAGGTGTATTTGAAGACAACTCAAGAGATACTATGTATACTCAGAAGATATTACATTTTCAGCATTGACACCCTAACCTCTCTAGAAGTATCCTTTCAAATTGACTCTTCGATTTTTATCCAGCTTGCTATATCAGTATTTAGCCATATCCCTGGTGAGACCTGTGGGAATCTAATAAGGGCATTTTGACAGTTCCTATTTAAGGATCAACATTGAAGTAATATATGCGAAGGGTAAAAGTGCACATATATTTTCTGCAGCAGTGAAGTCAATACAAGATATGCTAGTGTACCTGGCATACACTTGCAAGTACACCATTGCTTATCAATTCATTGACCAACATGGAAAGTGTATTTGAAGATAAATCAAGATATTCAATGTATACTAAGAAGATATGTCATTGTCAACACGGACTGCCTAAACTGTCTGAAAGTATCATATCAACCTGACCCTTCTGTTTTTTTCCTCCTTGTGATATCAGTATTTAGCCTTTACGCTATCGAGTCCTCTAGGAACCCAAATAAATGCATGTGGGCAGTTCTCCTTACGAGACAACACCGACGTAATATATGTAATGGGTAACAACCCACATATCTTATCAATAGCAGTGAAGACAGTAAAAGCTATGCAAGTGTACCTGGAAGATACTTGAAAGTACACCATTGTCCGTTGCTCAATTAGCCAACATGGGAGGTGTATTTCAAGATAACTCAAGAGATACGTTGTATAGTAGGGAGATATTACATCGGAAACACTGTCTCCCTAAGCTGTCTGCAAGTCTCATTTCAACTTGACTCTTCTATCTTTTTCCTGCTTGTGATATCAGTAGTTAGGCTTTTCCCCGTTGAGCCCTATAGAAATCCAAAGAAATGAACTTTGTCACTTCACCTAAAGAGACAACTGTGAAATAATATACCTAAAGAGTGAAAATCCACATATCTTATATACAACAGTGAAGTCAGTACAAGCTATGCTAGAGTATCTGGAAGATACTTGCAAGTACTCAACTGTCCCTTGCTCCCTTGGCCAACATAGAAGGTGTATATGAAGATGACTTAAGAAATACATTGAATACTAAGAAGATATTACATTGTCAGCACTGAATCCCTAGATTCTCTACAAGTGTCCTATCAACTTGACTCTTCTATCTTTATCCTGCTTGTGATATCAGTATTTAGCATTTTCCCTGTTCAGGCATATAAGAATCTAAATAAAGGCCTTTTGGAAGTTCCCCCTTAAGAGGCAACATTGAAGTAATGTATGTAAAGGGGAATAATCCACATATCTTTTCGACACCAGTGAAGTCAATACAAGCTATGCTAGTGTACCTGGAAGATACTTGCAAGTGCACTATTGTCAGTTGCTCCATTGCCCAACATGGAAGGTGTATTTGAAGATAACTCAAGAAATGCAATGTATAATAAGAAGATATTACATTGTCAGCACTGATACCCTAAACTCTCTACAAGTGTCCTATAAACTTGACTCTTCCATCTTTATCCTGCTTGTAATATCAGTATTTAGCCTTTTCCCGGTTGAGACCTATATGAATCCAAATAAATGCATTTTGGCAGTTCCCCTAACCAGACATCTCTGAAGTTATATATGTAAAGAGTTACAAGCCACATATCTTATCGCTAGCAATGAAGACAATAAAAGCTATACGAGTGTGCCTGGAAGATACTTGCAAGTACACCACTGTCCATAGTTCCTTTGTCCAACATATATGGTGTATTTGAAGACAACTCAAGAGATACAATGTATACTAGGAAGATATTAAATTATCAACACTGACATCCTAACCTCTCCACAAGTATCCTATCAAATTGACTCTTCGATTTTTATCCTTCTTGTAATATCAGTATTTAACCATATCCCTGTTCAGGCCTATGGGAATCTATTTAAAGGCATTTTAACAGTTCCTATTTAAGGGTCAAGATGGAAGTAATGTATGTAAAGGGTAAAAATTCACATATCTTTTCGACAGCAGTGAAGTCAATACAAGCTATGCTAGTGTACCTGGAACACACTTGCAAGTACACCTTTGTCACTTGCTCCATTGGCCTACTTGGAAGCTGTATTTGAAGACAACTCAAGCGACACAATGTATACTAAGAGGATATTACATTGTCAGCACTGACACCCTAACCTCTCTACAAGTATGCTATCAAATTGACTCTTTGATTTTTATCCTGTTTGTGATATCAGTATTTAGCCATATCCCTGTACAGGCCTATGGGAATCAAAATAAAGGCATTATGACAGTTCCTATTTAAGGGACAAGATTGAAGTACTGTTTGTAAAGGGTAAAAATCCACATATATTTTCTGCAGCAGTGAAATCAGTACAAGATATGCTAGTGTACCTGGAATACACTTGCAAGTACACCATTGTCCATTGATTCATTGGCCAACATGGAAAGTGTATTTGAAGATAACACAAGATATACAATGTATACTAACTAGATATGGCATTGTCAACACGGACTCCCTAAACTCTCGGCAACTATCATATCAACTTGACTCTTCTGTTCTTTTCCTGCTTGTGATATCAGTATTTAGCCTTTACACTGTTGGGACCTCTAGGAATCCAAATAAATGCTTGTCGGCAGTTCTCCTTACCAGACAACTCTGAAGTAATATATGTAATGGGTAACAACCCACATATTTTATCGCTAGCAGTGAAGACAATACAACCTATGCGAGTGTACCTGGAAGATACGTGCAAGTACACCATTGTCCATTGCTCCTTTGGCCAACATATAGGGTGTATTTGAAGACAACTCAAGAGATACAATGTATACTAAGAAGATATTAAATTATCAGCACTGACATCCTACCCTCTCCACAAGTATCCCATCAAATTGACTCTTTGATTTTTATCCTGCTTCTGATATCAGTATATATTCCCATATCCCTGTACAGGCCTATGTGAATCTAAATAAAGGCATTTTGACAGTTCCTCTTTAAGGGACAAGATTGAAGTAATGCATGTAAAAGGTAAAAATCCACACGTCTTTTCGACAGCAGTGAATTCAATACAAGCTATGCTAGTGTACCTGGAAAACACTTGCCTGTACACTTTTGTCACTTGCTCCATTGGCCTACTTGGAAGCTGTATTTGAAGATAACTCAAGAGATACAGTGTATACAAAGAAGATATTACATTGTCAGAACTGACACCTTAACCTCTCTACAAGTATCCTATCAAATTGACTTCGATTTTTATCCTGCTTTTGATATCAGTATTTTGCCATATCCCTGTTCAGGCCTATGGGAATCAAAATAAAGACATTTTGACAGTTCCTATTTAAGGGACAAGATTGAAGTCATATTTGTAAAGGATAAATATTCACATATCTTTTCAACAGAAGTGAAGTCAATACAAGCTATGCTAGTATACGCGGAAGACACTAGCAAGTACACCTTTGTCACTTGCTCCATTGGCCTACTTGGAAGGAGTATTTGAAAACAACTCAAGAGACACAATGTATACAAAGAAGATATTACATTGTCAGCATTGACACCCTAACCTCTCTAGAAGTATCTTATCAAATTTACTCTTCGATTTTTATTCTGCTTGTGATATCAGTATTTAACCATATCCCTGTTCATGCCTATGGGAATCTAAATATAGGAAATTTGACAGTTCCTATTTAAGGGACAAGGTTGAAGCAATGAAGTCAGTACAAGCTATGCTAGTGTATCTTGAAGAACACTTGCAAGAACACCTTTTTCACGTGCTCCATTGGCCTACTTGGAAGATGTATTTGAAGACAACTCAAGTGATACAATGTATACTAAGAAGATATTACATTGACAGCACTGACAGCCTATCCTTACTACAAGTATCCTGTCAAATAGACTCTGATTTTCATCCTGCTTGTGATATCAGTATTTAGCCATATCCCTGTTCAGGACTATGGGAATCAAAATAAGGGCATTTTGACAGTTCCTATCTAAGGGACAACATTGAAGTAATGTATGTTAAGGGGAAAAATCCACATATATTTTCGACAGCAGTGAAGTATAATATGAAGGTATTACACTGTAAGCACTGACACCCTAAACTCTGTACAAGTGTCCTATATACTTGACTCGTCGATCTTTGTCCTGCTTGTAATATCAGTATTTATCCTTTTCCCTGTGGATACCTATAGGAATCGAAATAAATGCATTTTGGCAGTTCCCCTAACAAGACAACTCTGAAGAAATATATGTAAAGGCTTAGAATCCACATATCTAATCGGTAGTAGTGAACAAAATACAAGCTATGCGAGTGTACCTGGAAGATACTTGCAAGTACACAATTTTCCATTGCTCCATTGGGAAACATGTAAGGTGTATTTGAAGATAACTCAAGTGATACAATGTATACTAAGAAGATATAACATTTTCAGCACTGACACCCTAATCTATCTACAAGTATCCTATCAAATTAGCTCTTTGATTTTTATCCTGTTTGTGATATCAGTATTTAGCCATATCCCTGGGCAGGTCTACGGGAATCTAAATACAGGCATTTTGACAGTTGCTATTTAAGGGACAAGTTGGAAGTAATGTATGTAAAAGGTAAAAATCCACATATTTTTTCGATAGCTGTGAAGTCAATAGAAGCTATGCTAGTGTACCTGGAAGACACTTGCAAATACACCTTTGTCACTTGCTCCATTGGCCTACTTGGAAGTTGTATTTGAAGAAAACTCACGAGATACAATGTATACTAACAGGATATTACATTGTCAGCACTGACTCCCTAACGTCTGTAGAAGTATACCATCAAATTGACTCTTCGATTTTTATCCTGCTTGTGATATCAGTATTTGCCATATCCCCGTTCAGGCCAATGGGAATCAAAATAAAGGCATTTTGACAGTTGCTATTTAAGGGACAAGTTTGAAGTAATGTATGTTAAGGGTAAAAATCCACATATATTTTCTGCAGCAGCGAAGTCAATAGAAGCTATGCTCGTGTACCTGGAAGACACTTGCAAGTACACCTTTGTCACTTGCTGCCTTGTCCTACTTGGAGGCGTATTTGAAGACAACTCAAGAGATACAATGTATACTAAGAAGATATTAAATTGTCAGCACTGACAGCCTAACCTGACTACAAGTATCCTATCAAATTGACTCTTTGATTTTTATCCTGCTTTTGATATCAGTATTTAGCCATATCCCTGTTAAGGCCTATGGGAATCAAAATAAAGGCATTTTGAGAGTTCCTATTTAAGGGCCAAGATTGAAGTAATGTTTGTAAAGGGTAAAAATCCACATATATTTTCTGCAGCAGCGAAGTTAGTACAAGATATACTAGTGTACCTGGAATACACTTGCAAGTACACCATTGTCCATTGATTCATTGGTCAACATGGAAAGTGTATTTGAAGATAACTGAAGATATACAATGTATACTATGAAGATATGTCATTGTCAATACGGACTCCCTAAACTGTCGGCAAGTATCATATCAACTTGACTCTTCTGTTTTTTTCCTGCTTGTGATATTAGTATTTAGCATTTTTCCTGTGGGGAAATCTAGGAATCCAAATAAATGCATTTTGGCAGTTCTCCTTACGAAACAACTCTGAAGCAATATATGTAATGGGTAACAACCAACATATCTTATCGATAGTAGTGAAGACAATAAAAGCTATGCGAGAATACCTGGAAGATACTTGCAAGTACACCATTGTTCATTGCTCAGTTGCCCAATATGGGAGGTGTATTTCAATATAACTCAAGAGATACAATGTATACTAGGAAGATATTACATTGGAAACACTGTCTCCCTAAGCTTTCTGCAAGTCTCATTTCAGCTTGACTCTTCTATCTTTTTCCTGCTTTTGAAATCAGTATTTAGGCTTTTCCCCGTTGAGGCCTATAGAAATCCAAAGAAATGAATTTTGTTACTTCCCCTAAAGAGACCACTTTGAAATAATATATCTAAAGAGTGAAAACCCACATATATTATCTACAGCCTTAGAGTCAGTACAAGCTATGCTAGAGGACCTCGAAGATACTTGCAAGTACTCAACTGTCCCTTGCTCCCTTGGCCAACTTGGAAGGTGGATATGAAGATGACTTAAGAAATACATTGAATACAAAGAAGATATTACATTATCAGCACTGAATCCCAAGATTCTCTACAAGTGTCCTATCAACTTGACTCTTCTGTATTTACCCTGCTTGTGATATCTGTATTTAGCATTTTCCCTGCTCAGGCACATAAGAAACTAAAGAAAGGCCATTGGGCAGTTCCTCCTTAAGAGGCAACATTGAAGTAATGTATGTAAAGGGTAAAAACCACATATCTTTTCGACAGCAGTGAAGTCAATACAAGCTATGATAAAGTCCGTGGAAGATACTTGCAAGTGCAATATTGTCCATTGCTCCATTGCCCAAAATGAAAGGAGTATTTGAAGATAACACAAGAAATACAATGTATATTAAGAAGATATTACATTGTCAGCACTGACACCCTAAACTCTACACAAGTGTCCTATAACCTTGACTCTTCGATTTTTATACTGATTGTTATATCAGTATTTAGCATTTTCCCTGTTGAGACCTATAAGAATCCAAATAAAGGTATTTTGGAAGTTCCCCTAATCAGACAACTCTGAAGTAACATGTGTAAAACCTTTGAACAAACATATCTTATCGGTAGCATTGAAGAAAATACAAGCTAAGCGAGTGTCCCTGGAAGATACTTGCAAGTACACCATTGCCTATTGCTCCATTGGCCAACATGAATATAACACAAGAGATACCATGTATATTAAGAAGATATTACATTGTCAGCACTGACACCCTAACCTCTCTACAAGTATCCTATCAAACTGACTCTTTGATTTTTATCTTGCTTGTGATATCAGTATTTAGCCATATCCCTGTACAGGCCTATGGGAAGCTAAATAAAGGCATTTTCACAGTTCCTATTTAAGGGACAAGATTGACGTAATGCATGTAAAGGGAAAAATCCACATATCTTTTCGACAGCAGTGAACTCCATTCAAGCTATGCTAGTGTACCTGGAAGACACTTACAAGTAAACCATTGTCACTTGCTCCATTGGCCTACGTGGAGGTGTAATTGAAGACAACTCAAGGGATACAATGTATACTAAGAAGATATTACATTGTCAGCACTGACACCCTAACCCCTCTACAAGTATCCTATCAAATTGACTCTTCGGTATTTATCGTGCTTGTGATATCAGTATTACCCATATCCCTCTACAGGCCTATGGGAACCTAAATAATGGCATTTCGACAGTTTCTATTTAAGGGTCAAGATTGAAGTAATGTGTGTAAAGGGTAAAAATCCACATAACTTTTCGACAGCAGTGAAGTCAATACAGGCTATGCTAGTGTACCTGGAAGATCCTTGCCTGTACACCTTTGCCCCTTGCTACATTGGCCTACTTGGAAACTGTATTTGAAGACAACTCAAGAGATACAGTGTATGCAAAGAAGGGATTACATTGTCAGCACTGACACCCCAACATCTCTTCAAGTATCCTATCAAATTGACTCTTTGATTTTTATCCGGCTTGTTATATCAGTATTTAGCCATATCCCTGTACAGGTCTACGGGAATCTAAATATAGGCATTTTGGAAGTTCCTATTTAAGGGTCAAGATTGAAGTAATACATGTAAAGGGTAAAAATCCCCATAACTTTTGGACAGCAGTGAAGTCAATACAAGCTATGCTATTGTAGCTGGAAGACACTTGCAAGTCCACTTTTGTCACTTGCTCCATTGGCCTACTTGGAGGTGTATTTGAAGACAACTCAATAGATACAATGTATACTAAGAAGGTATTAGGCTGTCAACACTGAAAACCTAACTCCTCTACAAGTATCCTATCAATCTGACTCTTTGATTTTAATCCTGCTTTTGATATCAGTATTGAGCCATATCCCTGTACAGGTCTATGGGAATCTAAATATAGGCATTTTGACAATTCCTATTAAGGGACAAGTTTGAAGTAATGTACGTAAAGCGTAAAAATCCACATATCATTCCGACAGCAGTGAAGTCAATACAGGCTATGATAGTGTACCTGGAAACACTTGCAAGTACAACTTTCTCACTTACTCCATTGTCCTACTTGGAGGTGTATTTGAAGACACCTCAAGAGATACAATGTATTCTGAGAAGACATAACACTTTCAGCACTCATACCCAAAATCTCTCTACAAGTATCCTATGAAATTGACCCCTCGTTATTTATCCTGCTTGTGATATCAGAATTTTGCCATATGCCTGTTCAGGCCGATGGAAATGAAAATAAAGTCATTTTGGCAGTTCCTATTTAAGGGTCAAGATTGAAGTAATATATGTAAAGGGTAAAAATCCACATATCTTTTCGACAGCAGTGAAGTCAATACAATCTACACTAATGTACCTGGAAGGTACTTGCAAGTACACCTTTGTCACTTGCTCCATTGGCCTATTGGACGTGTATTTGAAGACAACTCAAGAGATACAATGTATACTAAGAAGGTATTACATTGTCAGCACTGAAACCCTAACCTCTCTACAAGTATCCTATCAAACTGACTCTTTGATTTTTATCCTGCTTGTGATATCAGTATTTAGCCATATCATGTAAAGGTCTATGGGAATATAAATATAGGCATTTTGACAGTTCCTATTTAAGGGAAAACTTTGAAGTAATGTATGTAAAGGGTAAAAATCCACATATCTTTTCGACAGCAGTAAAGTCTATACAAGCTATGTTAGTGTATCCGGAAGACTCTTGCAAGTATACCTTTGTAAATTGCTCCATTGGCCTACTTGGAAGATGTATTTGAAGACAACTCAAGAGACACAATGTATACTACAAGATATTACATTTTCATCACTGACACCCTAACCTCTCTACAAGTATCCTATCACATTGACTCTCCGATTTTTACCCTACTTGTGCTATTATTATTTAACCATATCCCTGTTCAGGACTGTGGGAATCTAAATAAAGGCATTTTGACAGTTCCTATTTAAGGGACAAAATTGAAGTAATGTATGTAAAGGGTAAAATCCAAATATCTTTTCGACAGCGGTGAAGTCAATACAAGCTATGTTAGTCTACCTGGAAGACACTTGCGAGTACACCTTTCTCACTTGCTCCATTGGCTTACATGGAAGGTGCATTTGAAGATAACTAAAGAAATACAATGTATACTAAGAAGATATTACCTTGACAGCACTGACACCCTATCCTCTCTACAAGTATCCTAACAAATACACTCTTTGATATTTATTCGGCTTGTGAAATCAGTATTTATCTATATCCCTGTTCACGACTATGGGAATCTAAATAAAAGCATTTTCACAGATCCTATTTAAGGGACAACATTTAAGTAATGTATGTAAAGGGTAAAATCCACATATCTTTTCTACAGCAGGGAAGTCAATACGAGCTATGCTTGTGTACCTGTAAGACACTTGCAAGTGAACTATTGTCCATTGCTCCATTGTCCAACATGGAAGGAGTATTTGAAGAAAACACAAGAAAAACAATGTATAATAAGAAGGTATTACATTGTCAGCACTGACACCCTAAACTCTATACAAGTGTCCTGTAACCTTGACTCATCCATTTTTATCCTGCTTGTAATATCAGTATTTAGCCGTTTCCTGTGGAGACCTATAAGAATCCAAATAAAAGCATTTTGGAAGTTCCTCCAACCAGACAATTCTGAAGTAATACATGTAAAGGCTTTGAACACAGATATCTTATCGGTAGCTATGAAGACAATACAAGCTATGCGAGTGTACCTGGAAGATACTTGCAAGTACACCATTGTCTTTTGCTCCATTGGCCAACACGTAGGGTGTATTTGAAGATAACTCAAGAGATAGAATGTATACTAAGAAGATATTACATTGTCAGCACTGACACCCTAACCTCTCTAAAATATCCTATCAAACTGGCTCTTTGATTTTTATCCTGCTTGTGATATCAGTATGTAACCATATCCCCGTACAGGCCTATGGGAATCTAAATAAAGGCATTTTCACAGTTTCTTTTTAAGGCACAAGATTGAAGCAACGTATCTAAAGGGTAAAAATCCACATATCTTTTCGACAGCGGTGAATTCAATACAAACTATGCTAGTGTCCCTGTAAGACACTTAAAGTACACCTTCGTCACTTGCTCCATTGGCCTCCTTGGAGTTGTAATTGAAGACAACTCGTGGGATACAATGTATACCAAGAAGATATTACATTGTCTGAACTGACACCCTAACCTCTCTACAAGTATCCTATCAAATTGACTCTTTGATTTTTATTCTGCTTGTGATATCAGTATTTAGCCATATCCCTGTTCAGCCCTATGGAAATCTCAATAAAAGCATTTTCACAGTTTCTATTTAAGGGACAACATTGAAGTAATGTAAGTAAAGGGTATAAATCCACATATCTTTTCGACGGCAGTGAAGTCAATACAAGCTATGCTAGTGTACCTGGAAGACACTTGCAAGTACACCTTTTTCACTTGCTCCATTGGCCTACTTGGAGGTGTATTTGAAGACAACTCAATAGATACAATGTATACTAAGAAGGTATTACGTTGTCAACACTGAAAACCTAACCCCTCTACAAGTATCCTATCAATCTGACTCTTTCATTTTTATCCTGCTTCTGATGTCAGATTTGAGCCATATCCATGTACAGGTCTACGGGAATCTAAATAAAGGCATTTCGACAGTTTCTATTTAAGGGACAACTTTGAAGTAATGTATGTAAAGGGTAAAAATCCACATATCTTTTCGACAGCAGTGAAGTCAATACAAGCTATGTATTGGAGGTGTATTTGAAGACAACTCAAGAGATACAATGTATACTAAGAAGATATTACATTGTCACCACTGACACCCTAACCTCTCTACAGGTATCCTATCATATTGTCTCTTCGGTATTTATCCTGCTTGTGATATCAGGATTTATCCATATCCCTGTTAAAGCCTATGGAAACCTAAATAAAGGCCTTTTGAAAGTTCCTGTTTAACGAACAAGATTGAAGTAATGCATATAAAGCGTAAAAATCCACATATCTTTTTGACAGCGGTGAAGTCAATACAAGCTATGCTAGTGTACCTGGAAGACACTTGCAAGTACACCTTTGTCACTTGCTCCATTTGCCTACTTGGAAGATGTATTTGAAGACAACTCAAGAGGCACAGTATATACTAAGAAGATATTACATTGTTAGCAGTGAAACCCTAACCTCTCTACACGTATGCTATCAATCTGACTCTTCTATCTTTATCCTGCTTGTGATATCCGTACTTAGCCATATGCCTTTACAGGTCAATGGCAATCTAAATATACTCATTTTGACAGTTCCTATTTAAGGGACAAGTTTGAAGTAATGTATGTAAAGGGTAAAAATCCACATATCTTTTCGACAACCCTGAAGTCAATACAAGCTATGCTAGAGTACCTGGAAGATAATTGCAAGTGCACTATTGTCCATTGCTCCATTGCCCAACATGGAAGTAGTATTTGAAGATAACACAAGACATTCAATGTATAATAAGAAGATATTACATTGTCAGCACTGACACCATAAATTCTATACAAGTGTCCTGTAATCTTGACTATTCTATTTTTATCCTGCTGTTATTATCAGTATTACCCTTTTCCCTGTTGAGACCTATAAGAATCCAAATAAATGCATTTTGGAAGTTCCCCCAGTCAGACAACTCTGAAGTAACATATGTAAAGGCTTTGAACACAAATATCTTATCGGTACAATGAAGACAATACAAGCTATGCGAGTGCACCTGGAAGATATTTGCAATTACAGCATTGTCTATTGCTCCATTGGACAACATGTAGGGTGTATTTCAAGATAACTCAAGAGATACAATGTATACTAAGAAGATATTACATTGCCAGCACTGACACACTAACCTCTCTACAAGTATCCTATCAAACTTACTCTTTGATTTTTATCCTGCTTGTGATATCGTTATGTAGCCATATCCCGGTACAGGCCTATGGGAACTTAAATAAAGGCATTTTCACAGTTCCTTTTTAAGGGACAAGATTGAAGCAATGTATGTAAAGGGTAAAAATCCACATATCTTTTCGACAGCAGTGAACTCAATGCAAGCTATGCTAGTTTACCTGGAAGACATTTGAAGTACACCTTTGTCACTTGCTCCATTGGCCTAGGTGTTGGTTTATTTGAAGACAACTCAAGAGATACAATGTATACGAAGAAGTTATTACATTGTCACCACTGACACCCTAACCTCTCTACAAGTATCCTATCAATCTGACTCTTCGATCTTTATCCTGCTTGTGATAACAGTATTTAGCCATATCCCTGTACAGGCTGGTGGGAATCAAAATAAAGTCATTTTGGCAATTTCTATTTAAGGGTCAAGATTGAAGTAATGTATGCAAAGGATAAAAATCCACATGTCTTTTCGACAGGAGTGAAGTCAACACGACCTATGCTAGTGTACCTGGAAGGCACGTGCACGAATGCCTTTGTCACTTCCTCTATTGGCTTACTTTTTAGGTGTATTTGAAGACAACTCAAGAGGCACAATGCGTACTAAGAAAATATTACATTGTCAGCACTGACACCCCAACCTCTCCACAAATATCATATCAAATTTACTCTTGGATTTTTATCCCGCTTGTGATATCAGTATTTAGCCATATACCTGTTCAGGCCTATAGAAATCTAAATAAAGGCATTTTGACAGTTCCTATTTAAGGGTCAAGGTTGTAGTAATGTATATAAAGGGTAAAAATCCACGTATCTTTTCGACAGCAGGGACGTCAATACAAGCTATGCTAGTGTACCTGGAAGACACTTGCAAGAATACTTTTGTCACTTGCTCCATTGGCCTACTTGGAAGATGTATTTGAAGACAACTCAAGAGACACAATATATACTAAGAAGATATTACATTGTCAGCACTGAAACCCTAACCTCTCTACACGTATGCTATCAATCTGACTCTTCTATCTTTATCCTGCTTGTGATATCCGTACTTAGCCATATGCCTTTACAGGTCAATGGCAATCTAAATATACTCATTTTGACAGTTCCTATTTAAGGGACAAGTTTGAAGTAATGTATGTAAAGGGTAAAAATCCACATATCTTTTCGACAACCCTGAAGTCAATACAAGCTATGCTAGAGTACCTGGAAGATAATTGCAAGTGCACTATTGTCCATTGCTCCATTGCCCAACATGGAAGTAGTATTTGAAGATAACACAAGACATTCAATGTATAATAAGAAGATATTACATTGTCAGCACTGACACCATAAACTCTATACAAGTGTCCTGTAATCTTGACTATTCTATTTTTATCCTGCTATTAATATCAGTATTACCCTTTTCCCTGTTGAGACCTATAAGAATCCAAATAAATGCATTTTGGAAGTTCCCCCAGTCAGACAACTCTGAAGTAACATATGTAAAGGCTTTGAACACACATATCTTATCGGTACAATGAAGACAATACAAGCTATGCGAGTGCACCTGGAAGATATTTGCAATTACAGCATTGTCTATTGCTCCATTGGACAACATGTAGGGTGTATTTCAAGATAACTCAAGAGATACAATGTATACTAAGAAGATACTACATTGCCAGCACTGACACACCAACCTCTCTACAAGTATCCTATCAAACTTACTCTTTGATTTTTATCCTGCTTGTGATATCGTCATGTAGCCATATCCCGGTACAGGCCTATGGGAACTTAAATAAAGGCATTTTCACAGTTCCTTTTTAAGGGACAAGATTGAAGCAATGTATGTAAAGGGTAAAAATCCACATATCTTTTCGACAGCAGTGAACTCAATGCAAGCTATGCTAGTTTACCTGGAAGACATTTGAAGTACACCTTTGTCACTTGCTCCATTGGCCTAGGTGTTGGTTTATTTGAAGACAACTCAAGAGATACAATGTATACGAAGAAGTTATTACATTGTCACCACTGACACCCTAACCTCTCTACAAGTATCCTATCAATCTGACTCTTCGATCTTTATCCTGCTTGTGATAACAGTATTTAGCCATATCCCTGTACAGGCTGGTGGGAATCAAAATAAAGTCATTTTGGCAATTTCTATTTAAGGGTCAAGATTGAAGTAATGTATGCAAAGGATAAAAATCCACATATCTTTTCGACAGCAGTGAAGTCAACACGACCTATGCTAGTGTACCTGGAAGGCACGTGCACGAATGCCTTTGTCACTTCCTCTATTGGCTTACTTTTTAGGTGTATTTGAAGACAACTCAAGAGGCACAATGCGTACTAAGAAAATATTACATTGTCAGCACTGACACCCCAACCTCTCCACAAATATCATATCAAATTTACTCTTGGATTTTTATCCCGCTTGTGATATCAGTATTTAGCCATATACCTGTTCAGGCCTATAGAAATCTAAATAAAGGCATTTTGACAGTTCCTATTTAAGGGTCAAGATTGAAATAATGTATGTAAAGGGTAAAAATCCACATATCTTTTCGACAGCAGTGAAGTCAATACAAGCTATGCCAGAGTACCTGGAAGATAATTGCAAGTGCACTATTGTCCATTGCTCCATTGCCCAACATGGAATTAGTATTTGAAGATAACACAAGACATTCAATGTATAATAAGAAGATATTACATTGTCAGCACTGACACCATAAACTCTATACAAGTGTCCTGTAATCTTGACTCTTCTATTTTTATCCTGCTATTAATATCAGTATTACCCTTTTCCCTGTTGAGACCTATAAGAATCCAAATAAATGCATTTTGGAAGTTCCCCCAGTCAGACAACTCTGAAGTAACATATGTAAAGGCTTTGAACACACATATCTTATCGGTACAATGAAGACAATACAAGCTATGCGAGTGCACCTGGAAGATATTTGCAATTACAGCATTGTCTATTGCTCCATTGGACAACATGTAGGGTGTATTTCAAGATAACTCAAGAGATACAATGTATACTAAGAAGATACTACATTGCCAGACTGACACACCAACCTCTCTACAAGTATCCTATCAAACTTACTCTTTGATTTTTATCCTGCTTGTGATATCGTTATGTAGCCATATCCCGGTACAGGCCTATGGGAAACTAAATAAAGGCATTTTCACAGTTCCTTTTTAAGGGGCAAGATTGAAGCAATGTATGTAAAGGGTAAAAATCCACATATCTTTTCGACAGCAGTGAACTCAATGCAAGCTATGCTAGTTTACCTGGAAGACATTTGAAGTACACCTTTGTCACTTGCTCCATTGGCCTAGGTGTTGGTTTATTTGAGGACAACTCAAGAGATACAATGTATACTAAGAAGTTATTACATTGTCACCACTGACACCCTAACCTCTCTACAAGTATCCTATCAAATTAACTCTTCGGTATTTATCCTGCTTGTGATATAAGTATTTACCCATATTCCTGTACAAGCCTATGGAAACCTAAATAAAGGCCTTTTGAAAGTTCCTATTTGGTGAACAAGATTGAATTAATGTATGTAAAGCGTGAAAATCCACATATCTTTTTGACAGCAGTAAAGCCAATACAAGCTATGCTATTGTACCTGGAAGACACTGGCAAGTACACGTTTGTCACTTTCTCCATTTTCCTACTTGGAGGTGTATTTGAAGACAACACAAGAGATACAATGTATAATAAGAAGATAATACATTTTCAACACTGACACCCTAACTTCTCTACAAGTATCCTATCAAATTGACTCTTCGATTTTTATCCTGCTTGTGATATCAGTATTTAGCCATATCCCTGTACAGGCCTATGGGAACCTAAATAAAGGCATTTTCACAGTTCCTATTTAAGGAACAAGATTGAAGTAACGCATGTAATGGGAAAAATCTACATATCTTTTCGAGAGCAGTGGACTCAATACAAGCTAGGCTAGTGTACCTGGAAGACACTTACAAGTACACCATTTCACTTGCTCCTTTGGCCTTCTTGTAGGTGTAATTGAAGACATCTCAAGAGATAGAAAGTATACTAAGAAGAAATTACATTGTCAGCACTGACACCCCAACCCTTCTAAAAGTGTCCTATCAAATTGACTCTTCGGAATTTATCCTGCTCGTGATATCAGTATTTAGCCATATCCCTATACAGGCCTATGGTAACCTAAATAAAGGCATTTTGACAGTTCCTTTTTAAGGGTCAAGATTGAAGTAATGTATGTAAAGGGTAAAAATCCACATATCTTTTCGACAGCAGTGAAGTCAATACGAGCTATGCTAAAGTACCTGGAACACACTTGCACGTATGCCTTTGTCACTTCCTCTATTGGCCTACATTTAAGGTGTATTTGAAGACAACTCATTAGACATAATGCATACTAAGAAGATATTACATTGATAGCACTGACACCTTAACCTATCCTCAAGTATCCTATCAAATTGACTCTTGGATTTTTATCCTGCTTGTGATATCAGTATTTAGCCATATACCTGTTCAGTCCTATAGAAATCTAAATAAAGGCATTTTGACAGTTCCTATTTAAGGGTCAAGGTTGAAGTAATGTATGTAAAGGGTAAAAATCCACATATCTTTTCGACAGCAGTGAAGGTAATACAAGCTATGCTAGTGTAAATGGAAGATACTTGCAAGGATAATTTTGTCACTTCGTCAATTGTCCTTGTTGGAGGTGTATTTGAAGGCAACTGAAGAGATAAAATGTATACTAAGAAGGTATTACATTGTCACCACGGACACCCTAACCTCTCTACAAGTATCCTATCTAACTGACTCTTCGGTATTTATCCTGCTCGTGATATCTGTATGTTTCCATATCCCTGTACAAGACTATGGAAACCTAAATGAAGGCCTTTTGAAAGTTCCTATTTAATGAACAAGATTGAGGTAATGAATGTAAAGAGTAAAAATCCACATATCTTTTTGACAGCAGTGAAGCCAATACAAGCTATGCTAGTGAAACTGGAGGACACTTGCAAGTACACTTTTGTCACTTGCTCCATTGGCCTACTTGGAGGTGTATTTGAAGACAACTCAATAGATGCAATGTATACTAAGAAGGTATTACGTTGTCAACACTGAAACCCTAACCCCTCTACAAGTATCCTATCAATCTGAATCTTTGGTTTTTATCCTGCTTGTGATATCATTATTGAGCCATATCCCTGTACATGTCTATGGGAATCTAAACATAGGCATTTTGACAGTTCCTATTAAGGAACAAGTTTGAAGTAATGCATGTGAAGGGTAAAAATGCACATATCTTTTCGACAGCAGTGAAGTCAATACAAGCTATGCTAAAGTACCTGGAAGATACTTGCAAGTGCACTATTGTCCATTGCTCCTTTGCCCAACATGGAAGGAGTATTTGAAGATAACACAAGAAATACAATGTATAATAAGAAGATATTACATTGTCAGCACTGACACCCTAAACTCTATACAAGTGTCCTGTAATCTTGACTCTTCCATTTTTATCCTGCTAGTGATATCAGCATTTAGCCTTTTCCCTGTTGAGACCTATAAGAATCCAAATAAAGGCATTTCAGAAGTTCCCCATACCACACAACTCTGAAGTAACATATGTAAAGCCTTTGAACACACATATCTTATGGGTAGTAATGAAGAATATACAAACTATGCGAGTGTACCTGGAAGATACTTGCAAGTACACCATTGCCTATTTCTCCACTGGCCAACATGTAGGGTGTATTTGAAGATAACTCAAGAAATACAATGTATATTAAGAAGATGTTACATTTTCAGCACTGACACCCTAACCTCTCCACAAGTATCCTATCAAACTGACTCTTTGATTTTTATCATGCTTGTGATATCAGTATTAATCATATCCCTGTTCAGGACGATGGGAATCTAAATGAAAGCATTTTCATAGTTCCTATTTAAGGTACAACATTGAAGTAATGTATGTAAAGGGTAAAAATCCACATATCTTTTCGACAGCAGGGAAGTCAATACAAGCTATGCTAGTGAAACTGGAGGACACTTGCAAGTACACTTTTGTCACTTGCTCCATTGGCCTACTTGGAGGTGTATTTGAAGACAACTCAATAGATACAATGTATACTAAGAAGTTATTACGTTGTCAACACTGAAACCCTAACTCCTCTGCAAGAATCCTATCAATCTGAATCTTTGATTTTTATCCTGCTTGTGATATCAGTATTGAGCCATATCCCTGTACATGTCTATGGGAATCGAAATATAGGCGTTTTGACAGTTCCTATTAAGGAACAAGTTTGAAGTAATGCATGGAAAGGGTAAAAATGCACATATCTTTTCCACAGCAGTGAAGTCAATACAAGCTATGCTAAAGTACCTGGAAGATACTTGCAAGTGCACTACTGTCCATTGCTCCATTGCCCAGCATGAAAGGAGTATTTGAAGATAACACAAGAAATACAATGTATAATAAGAAGATATTACATTGTCAGCACTGACACTCTAAACTCTATACAGGTGTCCTGTAATCTTGACTCTTCGATTTTTATCCTGCTAGTGATATCAGTATTTAGCCTTTTCCCTGTTGACACCTATATGAATCCCAATAAAGGCATTTTGGAAGTTCCCCTAACCACACAACTCTGAAGTAACATATGTAAAGCCTTTGAACACACATATCTTATCGGTAGCAATGAAGACAATACAAGCTGTGTGAGTGTACCAGGAAGATACTTGCAAATACACCATTGCCTATTGCTCCATTGGCCATCATGTAGGGTGTATTTGAAGATAACTCAAGAGATACAATGTATATTAAGAAAATATTACATTGTCAGCACAGACACCCTAACCTCTCTACAAGTATCCTGTCAAACTGACTCTAGGATTTTTATCCTGCTTCTGATATCACTATTTAGCAATATCCCTGTACAGGCCTATGGGAACCTAAATAAAGGCATTTTCACAGTTCCTATTTAAGGGACAAGTTGGAAGTAACGCATGTAAGGGTAAAAATCCACATATCTTTTCGAGAGCAATGAACTCAATACAAGCTAGTCTGGTGTACCTGTAAGACACTTACAAGTACACCATTGTCACTTGCTCCATTGGCCTACTTGGAGGTGTAATTGAAGACATCTCAAGGGAAACAAAGTATACTAAGAAGATATTACATTGTCACCACTGACACCCTAACCTTACTACAAGTATCCTATCAAATTGACTCTTCGGTATTTATCCTGCTTGTGATATCATTATTTAGCCATTTCCCTGTACAGGTCTATGGGAATCTAAATATAGGCATTTTGACAGTTTCTATTTAAGGGACAAGTTTGAAGTAATGTATGTAAAGGGTAAAAATCCACATATCTTTTCGACAGCAGTGAAGTCAATACGAGCTATGCTAATGTACCTGGAAGACACTTGCACGTATGTCTTTGTCACTTCCTCTATTGGCCTACTTATAAGTTGTATTTGAAGACAACTCAAGAGACACAATGCATACAAAGAAGATATTACATTGTCAGCACTGACACCCCAACCTCTCCTCAAGTATAATATCAAATTGACTCTTCGATTTTTATCCTGCTTGTGATATCAGTATTTAGCGATATACCTGTTCAGACCTATTGAAATCTAAATAAAGGCATTTTGACAGTTCCTATTGAAGGGTCAAGGTTGAAGTAATGTTTGTAAAGGGTAAAAATCGACATATATTTTCGACAGCAGGAAAGTCAATACAAGCAATGCTAGGGTAACTGGAAGACACTTGCAAGTACACTTTTGTCCCTTGCTCTATTGGCCTACTTGGAGGTGTATTTGAACACAACTCAATAGATACAATGTATACTAAGAAGGTATTACGTTGTCAATACTGAAAACCTAACCCCTCTGCAAGTATCCTATTAATCGGACTCTTTAATTTTTATCCTGCTTGTGATATCAAGATTTAGCCATATCCCTGTACAGGTCTACGGGAATCCAAATATAGGCATTTTGAGAGTTCCTTTTTACGGGTCAAGATTGAAGTAATGTATGTAAAGGGTAAAAATCCACATATCTTTTCGGCAGTAGTGAAGTCAATACAAGCTATGATAGTGTACCTCGAAGACACTTTCAAGTACATCTTTGTCACTTGCTACAATGGCCAACTTGGAGGTGTATTTGAAGACAACTCAAGAGATACAATGTATACTAGGAAGATATTACATTGTCTGCACTGACACCCTAACCTCTCTAGAAGAATCCTATCAAATTGACTCTTTGATTTTTATCCTGCTTGTTATATCAGTATTTAGCCATAACCCTGTTCAGGACGATGGGAATCTAAATAAAAGCATTTTCACAGTTCCTATTTAAGGGACAACATTGAAGTAATGTATGTAAAGTGTAAAAATCCACATATCTTTTCGACAGCAGTGAAGGCAATACAAGCTATGCTAGTGTAAATGGAAGATACTTGCAAGGATAATTTTGTCACTTCGTCAATTGTCCTTGTTGGAGGTGTATTTGAAGACAACTGAAGAGATACAATGTATACTAAGAAGGTATTACATTGTCACCACGGACACCCTAACCTCTCTACAAGTATCCTATCTAACTGACTCTTCGGTATTTATCCTGCTCGTGATATCTGTATTTTTCCATATCCCTGTACAAGCCTATGGAAACCTAAATAAAGGCCTTTTGAAAGTTCCTATTTAATGAACAAGATTGAGGTAATGAATGTAAAGAGTAAAAATCCACATATCTTTTTGACAGCAGTGAAGCCAATACAAGATATGCTAGTGAAACTGGAGGACACTTGCAAGTACACTTTTGTCACTTGCTCCATTGGCCTACTTGGAGGTGTATTTGAAGACAACTCAAGAGATGCAATGTATACTAAGAAGGTATTACGTTGTCAACACTGAAACCCTAACTCCTCTGCAAGTATCCTATCAATCTGAATCTTTGGTTTTTATCCTGCTTGTGATATCATTATTGAGCCATATCCCTGTACATGTCTATGGGAATCTAAATATAGGCATTTTGACAGTTCCTATTAAGGAAGAAGTTTGAAGTAATGCATGTAAAGGGTAAAAATGCACATATCTTTTCCACAACAGTGAAGTCAATACAAGCTACGCTAAAGTACCTGGAAGATACTTGCAAGTGCACTATTGTCCATTGCTCCATTGCCCAACATGAAAGGAGTAATTGAAGATAACACAAGAAATACAATGTATAATAAGAAGATATTACATTGTCAGCACTGACACCCTAAACTCTATACAAGTGTCCTGTAATCTTGACTCTTCGATTTTTATCCTGCTAGTGATATCAGTATTAACCTTTTCCCTGTTGACACCTATATGAATACAAATAAAGGCATTTTGCAAGTTCCCCTAACCAGACAACTCTGAAGTAACATAGGTAAAGCCTTTGGACACACATATGTTATCGGTAGCAACGAAGACAATACAAGCTATGCGAGTGTACCTGGAGGATACTTGCAAGTACGCCATTGCCTATTGCTCCATTGGCCAACATGTAGGGTGTATTTGAAGATAACTCAAGAGATACAATGTATATTGAGAAAATATTACATTGTCAGCACAGACACCCTAAACTCTCTACAAGTATCCTATCAATCTGACTCTTTGATTTTTATCCTGCTTGTGATATCAGTATTTAGCCATATCCCTGTAGAGGCCTATGGGAACCTAAATAAAGGCATTTTCACAGTTCCTATTTAAGGGACAAGATTGAAGTAACGCATGTAAGCGTAAAAATCCACATATCTTTTCGCGAGCAGTGAACTCAATACAAGCTAGGCTAGTGTACCTGAAAGACACTTACAAATACACTATTGTCACTTGCTCCTTTGGCCTACTTGGAGGTGTAATTGAAGACATCTCAAGGGATACAAAGAATACTAAGAAGATATTACATTGTCAGCACTGACACACAAACCCTTCTACAAGTATCCTATCAAATTGACTCTTCGGTATTTCTCTTGCTCGTGATATCAGTATTTAGCTATATCCCTATACAGGCCTATGGTAACCTAAATAAAGGCATTTTGACAGTTCCTTTTTAAGGCTCAAGATTGAAGTAATGTATGTAAAGGGTAAAAATGCACATATCTTTTCCACAGCAGTGAAGTCAATACAAGCTATGCTAAAGTACCTGGAAGATACTTGCAAGTGCACTATTGTCCATTGCTCCATTGCCCAACACGAAAGGAGTATTTGAAGATAACACAAGAAATACAATGTAAAGAAGAAGATATTACATTGTCACCACTGACACCCTAAACTCTATACAAGTGTCCTGTAATCTTGACTCTTCGATTTTTATCCTGCTAGTGATATCAGTATTTAGCCTTTTCCCTGTTGACACCTATATGAATACAAATAAAGGCATTTTGGAAGTTCCCCTAACCAGACAACTATGAAGTAACATAGGTAAAGCCTTTGGACACACATATCTTATCGGTAGCAACGAAGACACTACAAGCTATGCGAGTGTACCTGGAGGATACTTGCAAGTACACCATTGCCTATTGCTCTATTGGCCAACATGTAGGGTGTATTTGAAGATAACTCAAGAGATACAATGTATATTGAGAAAATATTACATTGTCAGCACAGACACCCTAAACTCTCTACAAGTATCCTATCAATCTGACTCTTTGATTTTTATCCTGCTTGTGATATCAGTATTTAGCCATATCCCTGTAGAGGCCTATGGGAACCTAAATAAAGGCATTTTCACAGGTCCTATTTAAGGGACAAGATTGAAGTAACGCATGTAAGCGTAAAAATCCACATATCTTTTCGAGAGCAGTGAATTCAATACAAGCTAGGCTAGTGTACCTGAAAGACACTTACAAGTACACTATTGTCACTTGCTCCTTTGGCCTACTTGGAGGTGTAATTGAAGACATCTCAAGGGATACAAAGTATACTAAGAAGATATTACATTGTCACCACTGACACCCTAAACACTATACAAGTGTCCTGTAATCTTGACTCTTCGATTTTTATCCTGCTAGTGATATCAGTATTTAGCCTTTTCCTTGTTGACACCTATAAGAATCCAAATAAAGGCATTTTGGAAGTTCCCCTAACCACACAACTCTGAAGTAACATATGTAAAGCCTTTGAACACACTTATCTTATCGGTAGCAATGAAGACAATACAAGCTATGTGAGTGTACCAGGAAGATACTTGCAAGTATACCACTGCCTATTGCTCCATTGGCCATCATGTAGGGTGTATTTGAAGATAACTCAAGAGATACAATGTATATTAAGAAAATATTACATTGTCAGCACAGACACCCTAACCTCTCTACAAGTATCCTGTCAAACTGACTCTAGGATTTTTATCCTGCTTCTGATATCACTATTTAGCAATATCCCTGTACAGGCCTATGGGAACCTAAATAAAGGCATTTTCACAGTTCCTATTTAAGGGACAAGTTGGAAGTAACGCATGTAAGGGTAAAAATCCACATATCTTTTCGAGAGCAATGAACTCAATACAAGCTAGTCTGGTGTACCTGTAAGACACTTACAAGTACACCATTGTCACTTGCTCCATTGGCCTACTTGGAGGTGTAATTGAAGACATCTCAAGGGAAACAAAGTATACTAAGAAGATATTACATTGTCACCACTGACACCCTAACCTTACTACAAGTATCCTATCAAATTGACTCTTCGGTATTTATCCTGCTCGTGATATCATTATTTATCCATTTCCCTGTACAGGTCTATGGGAATCTAAATATAGGCATTTTGACAGTTTCTATTTAAGGGACAAGTTTGAAGTAATGTATGTAAAGGGTAAAAATCCACATATCTTTTCGACAGCAGTGAAGTCAATACGAGCTATGCTAATGTACCTGGAAGACACTTGCACGTATGTCTTTGTCACTTCCTCTATTGGCCTACTTATAAGTTGTATTTGAAGACAACTCAAGAGACACAATGCATACAAAGAAGATATTACATTGTCAGCACTGACACCCCAACCTCTCCTCAAGTATAATATCAAATTGACTCTTCGATTTTTATCCTGCTTGTGATATCAGTATTTAGCGATATACCTGTTCAGACCTATTGAAATCTAAATAAAGGCATTTTGACAGTTCCTATTGAAGGGTCAAGGTTGAAGTAATGTTTGTAAAGGGTAAAAATCGACATATATTTTCGACAGCAGGAAAGTCAATACAAGCAATGCTAGGGTAACTGGAAGACACTTGCAAGTACACTTTTGTCCCTTGCTCTATTGGCCTACTTGGAGGTGTATTTGAACACAACTCAATAGATACAATGTATACTAAGAAGGTATTACGTTGTCAATACTGAAAACCTAACCCCTCTGCAAGTATCCTATTAATCGGACTCTTTAATTTTTATCCTGCTTGTGATATCAAGATTTAGCCATATCCCTGTACAGGTCTACGGGAATCCAAATATAGGCATTTTGAGAGTTCCTTTTTACGGGTCAAGATTGAAGTAATGTATGTAAAGGGTAAAAATCCACATATCTTTTCGGCAGTAGTGAAGTCAATACAAGCTATGATAGTGTACCTCGAAGACACTTTCAAGTACATCTTTGTCACTTGCTACAATGGCCAACTTGGAGGTGTATTTGAAGACAACTCAAGAGATACAATGTATACTAGGAAGATATTACATTGTCTGCACTGACACCCTAACCTCTCTAGAAGAATCCTATCAAATTGACTCTTTGATTTTTATCCTGCTTGTTATATCAGTATTTAGCCATAACCCTGTTCAGGACGATGGGAATCTAAATAAAAGCATTTTCACAGTTCCTATTTAAGGGACAACATTGAAGTAATGTATGTAAAGTGTAAAAATCCACATATCTTTTCGACAGCAGTGAAGGCAATACAAGCTATGCTAGTGTAAATGGAAGATACTTGCAAGGATAATTTTGTCACTTCGTCAATTGTCCTTGTTGGAGGTGTATTTGAAGACAACTGAAGAGATACAATGTATACTAAGAAGGTATTACATTGTCACCACGGACACCCTAACCTCTCTACAAGTATCCTATCTAACTGACTCTTCGGTATTTATCCTGCTCGTGATATCTGTATTTTTCCATATCCCTGTACAAGCCTATGGAAACCTAAATAAAGGCCTTTTGAAAGTTCCTATTTAATGAACAAGATTGAGGTAATGAATGTAAAGAGTAAAAATCCACATATCTTTTTGACAGCAGTGAAGCCAATACAAGATATGCTAGTGAAACTGGAGGACACTTGCAAGTACACTTTTGTCACTTGCTCCATTGGCCTACTTGGAGGTGTATTTGAAGACAACTCAAGAGATGCAATGTATACTAAGAAGGTATTACGTTGTCAACACTGAAACCCTAACTCCTCTGCAAGTATCCTATCAATCTGAATCTTTGGTTTTTATCCTGCTTGTGATATCATTATTGAGCCATATCCCTGTACATGTCTATGGGAATCTAAATATAGGCATTTTGACAGTTCCTATTAAGGAACAAGTTTGAAGTAATGCATGTAAAGGGTAAAAATGCACATATCTTTTCCACAGCAGTGAAGTCAATACAAGCTATGCTAAAGTACCTGGAAGATACTTGCAAGTGCACTATTGTCCATTGCTCCATTGCCCAACATGAAAGGAGTATTTGAAGATAACACAAGAAATACAATGTATAATAAGAAGATATTACATTGTCAGCACTGACACCCTAAACTCTATACAAGTGTCCTGTAATCTTGACTCTTCGATTTTTATCCTGCTAGTGATATCAGTATTTAGCCTTTTCCCTGTTGACACCTATATGAATACAAATAAAGGCATTTTGCAAGTTCCCCTAACCAGACAACTCTGAAGTAACATAGGTAAAGCCTTTGAACACACATATGTTATCGGTAGCAACGAAGACAATACAAGCTATGCGAGTGTACCTGGAGGATACTTGCAAGTACGCCATTGCCTATTGCTCCATTGGCCAACATGTAGGGTGTATTTGAAGATAACTCAAGAGATACAATGTATATTGAGAAAATATTACATTGTCAGCACTGACACCCTAAACTCTCTACAAGTATCCTATCAATCTGACTCTTTGATTTTTATCCTGCTTGTGATATCAGTATTTAGCCATATCCCTGTAGAGGCCTATGGGAACCTAAATAAAGGCATTTTCACAGTTCCTATTTAAGGGACAAGATTGAAGTAACGCATGTAAGCGTAAAAATCCACATATCTTTTCGCGAGCAGTGAACTCAATACAAGCTAGGCTAGTGTACCTGAAAGACACTTACAAATACACTATTGTCACTTGCTCCTTTGGCCTACTTGGAGGTGTAATTGAAGACATCTCAAGGGATACAAAGAATACTAAGAAGATATTACATTGTCAGCACTGACACACAAACCCTTCTACAAGTATCCTATCAAATTGACTCTTCGGTATTTCTCTTGCTCGTGATATCAGTATTTAGCTATATCCCTATACAGGCCTATGGTAACCTAAATAAAGGCATTTTGACAGTTCCTTTTTAAGGCTCAAGATTGAAGTAATGTATGTAAAGGGTAAAAATGCACATATCTTTTCCACAGCAGTGAAGTCAATACAAGCTATGCTAAAGTACCTGGAAGATACTTGCAAGTGCACTATTGTCCATTGCTCCATTGCCCAACACGAAAGGAGTATTTGAAGATAACACAAGAAATACAATGTAAAGAAGAAGATATTACATTGTCACCACTGACACCCTAAACTCTATACAAGTGTCCTGTAATCTTGACTCTTCGATTTTTATCCTGCTAGTGATATCAGTATTTAGCCTTTTCCCTGTTGACACCTATATGAATACAAATAAAGGCATTTTGGAAGTTCCCCTAACCAGACAACTATGAAGTAACATAGGTAAAGCCTTTGAACACACATATCTTATCGGTAGCAACGAAGACACTACAAGCTATGCGAGTGTACCTGGAGGATACTTGCAAGTACACCATTGCCTATTGCTCTATTGGCCAACATGTAGGGTGTATTTGAAGATAACTCAAGAGATACAATGTATATTGAGAAAATATTACATTGTCAGCACTGACACCCTAAACTCTCTACAAGTATCCTATCAATCTGACTCTTTGATTTTTATCCTGCTTGTGATATCAGTATTTAGCCATATCCCTGTAGAGGCCTATGGGAACCTAAATAAAGGCATTTTCACAGGTCCTATTTAAGGGACAAGATTGAAGTAACGCATGTAAGCGTAAAAATCCACATATCTTTTCGAGAGCAGTGAACTCAATACAAGCTAGGCTAGTGTACCTGAAAGACACTTACAAGTACACTATTGTCACTTGCTCCTTTGGCCTACTTGGAGGTGTAATTGAAGACATCTCAAGGGATACAAAGTATACTAAGAAGATATTACATTGTCACCACTGACACCCTAAACACTATACAAGTGACCTGTAATCTTGACTCTTCGATTTTTATCCTGCTAGTGATATCAGTATTTAGCCTTTTCCTTGTTGACACGTATAAGAATCCAAATAAAGGCATTTTGGAAGTTCCCCTAACCACACAACTCTGAAGTAACATATGTAAAGCCTTTGAACACACTCATCTTATCGGTAGCAATGAAGACAATACAAGCTATGTGAGTGTACCAGGAAGATACTTGCAAGTACACCACTGTCTATTGCTCCATTGGCCTACTTGGAGGTGTATTTGAAGACAACTCAAGAGATACAATGTATACTAAGAAGATATTACATTGTCAGCACTGACACCCTAACCTCTCCTCAAGAATCCTGTCAAATTGACTCTTGGATTTTTATCCTGCTTTTGATATCAGTATTTAGCCATATACCTGTTCAGGCCTATAGAAATCAAAATAAAGGCATTTTGACAGTTCCTATTTAAGGGTCAAGGTTGAAATAATGTATGTAAAGGGTAAAAATCCACATATATTTTCCACAGCAGGGAAGTCAATACAAGCTGTGCTAGTGTAACTGGAAGACACTTGCAAGTACACTTTTGTCACTTGCTCCATTGGCCTACTTGGAGGTGTATTTGAAGACAACTCAATAGATACAATGTATACTAAGAAGGTATTACGTTGTCAACACTGAAACACTAACCCCTCTACAAGTATCCTATCAATCTGACTCTTTGACATTTATCCTGCTTGTGATATGAGTATTGAGCCATATCCTTGTACAGGTCTATGGGAATCTAAATATAGGCATTTTGACAGTACTTATTAAGGAACAAGTTTGAAGTAATGCATGTAAAGGGTAAAAATCCACATATCTTTTCGACAGCAGTGAAGTCAATAAAAGCTATGCCAAAGTACCTGGAAGATACTTGCAAGTGCCCTATTGTCCATTGCTCCATTGCCCAACATGGAAGGAGTATTTGAAGATAACACAAGAAATAGAATGTATAATAAGAACATATTACATTGTCAGCACTGACACCATAAACTCTATACAAGTGTCCTGTATTCTTGACTCTTCGATTTTTATCCTCCTAGCGATATCAGTATTAACCTTTTCCCTGTTGAGACCTATAAGAATCCAAATAAAGGCATTTTGGAAGTTCCCCTAACCACACAACTCTGAAGTAACATATGTAAACCTTTGAACACACATATATTATCGGTAGTAATGAAGACAATACAAACTATGCGAGTGTACCTGGAAGATACTTGCAAGTACAATATTGACTATTGCTCCATTGGCTAACATGTAGGGTGTATTTGAAGATAACTCAAGAGATACAATGTATATTAAGAAGATATTACATTTTCAGCACTGACACCCTAACCTCTCTACAAGGATCCTATCAAACTGACTCTTTGATTTTTATCCTGCTTGTGATATCAGTATTTAACCATATCCCTGTACAGGTCTATGGGAATCTAAATATAGGCATTTTGACAGTTCCTACTTAAGGGACAAGTTTGAAGTAATGTATGTAAAGGGTAAAAATCCACATTCTTTTCGACAGCAGTGAAGTCAATGCGAGCTATGCTAATGTACCTGGAAGACACTTACACGTATGCCTTTGTCACTTCCTCTATTGGCCTACTTTTAAGGTGTATTTGAAGACAACTCAAGAGACACAATTCATACTAAGAAGATATTACATTGTCGGCACTGACACCCTAACCTCTCCTCAAGTATCCTGTGAAATTGACTCTTGGATTTTTATCCTGCTTTTGATATCAATATTTAGCCATAAACCTATTCAGGCCTATAGAAATCTAAATAAAGGCATT